>JAOPUD010000019.1:18838848-18857212 GCA_027122715.1 Trisopterus minutus
GTGTGTGTGTGTGTGTGTGTGTGTGTGTGTGTGTGTGTGTGTGTGTGTGTGTGTGTGTGTGTGTGTGCGTGTGTATGTGTGTGCAGGAGCCGGTACTCTGAGGGCTCCAGCATGGACATGGACTGTGCAGAGGGGGGGCTGCCCAGCCCGGTGGGCCCCCTGCAGCAGAACCAGCCGGACTTAGATGTGTTCCTGGAGACAGTCCACTGCCAGGAGGCCCAGTGTCCCCTACACCGGGGCTCCGGTGAGGTCAAAGGTCTTGGCTCAGGTAGTCGCGATTCAAGGTCTGGAATCGAGCTGTCTGGACATGTACATTAACATTGAGGGCATTTAGCAGACGCTTTTATCCAAAGCCACTTACAATAAGTACATCTGTCAGAAGAGAAACAACAACATATCGCTGTCGGTACAGCAAGGATGTTCATAGAACCACTAACATTCACTAGTACACAACAAAGATAGCTAGGATAAGATGCTACACCATGCTAAGCACTATTTTTCAGCGCCATGATGACGTCTGGTGTGTTGCTCTAGTGTGTTGCTCCAGTGTAACTGTAGTGTGTTGCTCTAGTGTGTCGCTCTAGTGTGTGTTGCTCTAGTGTGTGTTGCTCTAGTGTGTTTCGCTATAGTGTGTCATTCTAGTGTGTGTTGCTCCAGTGTAACTCTAGTGTGTCGCTCTAGCGTGCGTCACTCTAGTGTGTGCATTGCTCTAGTGTGTGCGTTGCTCTAGTGTGTGTTGCTAGTGTGTGTTACTCTAGTGTGTGTGTTGCTCTAGTGTATGTGTTGCTAGTGTGTGTGTTGCTCTAGTGTATGTGTTGCTAGTGTGTGTTGCTCTAGTGTGTGTGTTGCTCTAGTGTGTGTTGCTCTAGTGTGTGTTGCTCTAGTGCGTGTTGCTCTAGAGTGTGTGTTGCTCTAGTGTATGTGTTGCTCTAGTGTGTGTTGCTCTAGTGTGTGTTACTCTAGTGTGTGTTGCTCTAGAGTGTGTGTTGCTCTAGTGTATGTGTTGCTCTAGTGTGTGTTACTCTAGTGTGTGTTTCTGCAGTGTGTTGCTCTCTGAGTGCCACTCTGCCCTCTCTGCGGTTCCTCTTTCTCATGCTCCACGGGAGGAAGGAAGTGACACCCTAGAGCCACATTTCACACCCTGAGCAGGCTTGCTAGGTGTCTTCATCTACTACTGAAAATACGAGACGCATTCATACACATGGAAGCTATCGTGGTGGTAATGCACTTCATTCAGACATTCACCAATGGATGGATTCCCCCAAACAATGTACTGGCTTGTAGAGTTTAACAATACAATACACACTGTGATGCTTCCAGCTCTCGTAGATGTGTGCACATCTGGAGGCGTTGTTGGTTCTGTCTACTGTGTTGTGTGTGCATCTATTGTGAAACCGACCATTCATTCACGTATTCACTCTGAAATCCGCAGCCTCATATTGCTGTCATGAGGACGAAGTTTTCTCAGCGGGCTTCCCCCCTCCTGTTCCCCGTAAGAAGCTGGTGCGCGCCATGTCGATGCCCGAGGGGTACACCCCGCCTACTACCCCACAACGGCCTCCCAGGCCCCCCGTGTCGGGACTTAATAAACACCTTCACCGTCAATGCTTCGACAACCCGCTCTACATGTTGACGCCGCTAGAGGACGCCATTTCCCCGGAGCACAGAGAAGCACCGACAGCAGGCACCTTGAATCCGCTTCTATCGTGCGACACCAGCAGTGACACCACGCCCCTCTCCCAACTGTCGTTCGACACATCGGACGAGCAGGTGATGCCGTACCTGTCGAGCGAGGCCGCGGGGGTGAGCATCGCACAGAGACATCTGTTGTTCCTCCGAAGCGCTGCGGACGCCTTAGAGGCCGACCTTCTGATGCTGGGGGCGGCCGGCGGGGTCTCCTGCACACCGGAGGACTTCCAGCTGTTGGACGGAGGTGAGCCCAGGCAGATAGGAGATGACGTCTACTACAAACTGCACTGCAACAGGTTTCCAAACAGAGTGCTGGGTGCAAGGGTGAGTTCATACGGCAACCATTCCCAGTTTATCTGGGTTAATTAATAGGTTAATTAATCGAATATGTACATTGAATGTTGCTGGTGATATTATAATATAAAGTGCATGAAAACCACCCACTGCCGAACAAACGAATCTTAAAAAAAAAAAAACCTTTCGCATTATCCAGGTGTGCAAACCAGGTAACCAGTCGGCCCACTCCGTCCCCCAGTCGCCACACGTCAATCTGCAACAAGTACTCGTTCATTTCTCACCTAGCTGCACTCAAGAGGCAGCGGCACATCCAGACTGTACTCCTCAAAGGCGGCCACTGGGTGGCAGTAGCCAACTTGTTTCCTCCATAAATAACCCTCCGACTATTATAGAGTTATTGGAGAGGGGACAAGCTGTGAGTGTTGAACGAGATTTACCTCAAGCCACACTAGAGGACTTCTTTAAGGTCCGCTGTGCTAAGCAGACCTCTGATCCCGCGCTATATGGCAAACAGCTGTGTCTCCTGTTGCTGCAGGTGGCCACAGGCCTACAGCAGCAGCAGTGCAGCCACGGAGACGGAGTAATGTACACAAAGTTGAGACCGTCCGATGTTTTCCTTGTGTGGCCCAGCAGGGCGCCAGCCGCGTCCGACAGAGCAGAAAGGAGAATGGACAAAGAACGAGCAGCGGTTCAGGCGCACTGGGAGAGACTAGGGGCGCCTCGCGTGGTTCTCACCAACACACCCTATAGATCCACTTCCAACCATCACACCGTGTCCTCCACCAACGCCCAGCTCGGAGGGCTGATTCTCCGAGGCCTTTACCCCGGAGAAAGTCTCTACTCTCCTCCTGTCACGCGGGGCTCGCTTCCAAAATTCACCAGCAATCCATACACTGAGAGACTGCTGGATCTGGCGGGATGGCTTCAGAACGAGAGCTCTGCGCTGCCGCTGTCACACACGAAGACGATCCTCCAAGCCCTTCTCTGGGGGCCCTGGGCCCAGCTCTTCACCTTCCACATCGGCTCGGACACGTCCACCTTTAACTCCTGGCTGACCATCAGCCGCAGCCTGCTGGTGCTGAAGATGGCCGAGAGGGGCCTGCTTCAGGCCGGACCGTCCCTGGACTGGGAGGCTTGCCTCTGCCTCCGGTACTTCGCGTCCTGTGACGCTGAAGAGTTGAGCCATGCCTCAGAGTGTCTAGCCCTCCTCCGAAAGATATGAACTATTTAGATTGTTTTTGTTGGATGTTTTTTTTCCTAATTTATCTAAATAAGCAGTATTGGTTTGAAGGCCTGAATTGAAGACGACGTCACCAGCCTGCCACACTTGCGCGGCTGTTTAAGCTGCGAGTCTTCTGAACATGCGCACCAGTGCTGGCTATACAGTTTGTTTTGCATCGCAAATTGTTCAACGGCGTTGAAACAATCGAATAAACAAATGCCTTTGGGTCGGCACAGTGTTGAAATAAGGGCCGAATGCGACTGCTTCCCAATCCCAAGTGACCATTTTTATTTAGCACAGTTACAACAAGCACATTTCTGACCAGAGAACCTGAACAAATCAAAATCCATGCACAAATTGAAAAAATATATATTAACATGAATCAATAGCCGTCAAAAAAAAGTCAAATGACATGAATGACATTTAGGATTTCCCCATTAGGACGACCTTGTAGAGATGATCATAAAAAGTGATGTACAGGAATTTAAGCACTACACATCACAAGGAAAATAACTAAAACAGCGTGATTTTGTACGGATGCTTACTTTATATTCCTGGCCTGTTACATCTTAATCATCATTGCAATACAGCACGTGGTAGCTAAAAATCTAAACGAACCTGAAAGCCTTTCACAGGAGAGAGAAATAAACACTGAGCTGGAAGTATATTCATCTTCGACAACATTACAAATTTAAAATGGGGGGGGGGGGGGGGGGGGGGGGAGAGAGGATTTTGAAGCAAAAGAAAAACATTAACAGTTAGAATGGTAATGGGGTCACTTAATCATCGTCAGACGAGTCTCTCTCCATGGTGTAGGCCATGAAGAAGGCCTCGGGGCGGGACGGGACGAGGGGATGACCCGGTCTCACAATCTCAAAGCCCAGGAAACTAAAGGTACGCACTAGAGTAGCTGCAAGAAGAGGAGAATAGAGTTAACATGAACCCAGGATTCTGAATCATAACCAGACCAGGTTTGGAATCACAATAGATTAACTGTCAGTAACGTAGAACTAGACACAGATGCTTCTTTAAGAAAACGGTAAACGGACTGCATTTATACAGCGCTTTTCTAACCAGTGGCCACTCAAAGCACTTTACAATATCGCCTAACATTCACCCATTCATGCACACATTCATACACCGCCGGTGGGGTCAGCCATGCAAGGTTCGTCAGGAGCAGTCAGGGTGAGGGGCCTTGCTCAGGGACACCTCGACGCTAACAGTCTACACTACCCAGGCCAATGTACAGAATATATTATCTTTATTGCTCATTCCCCAAATATCCCTCCCAGGTTTGATGAAATTTCCTCTTTTCTTGTTCGATGGTCTTTAACACTCTGTACTTAAGTCTAAAGTGTACTGCACTTGAAAATGAATCAATTACGCCGTGTGGCGCTATAAAAAGAAAACATGGATGAACTATTAGGTCCAAAGTATACACAGGCATAATGGAGCGGTGTTTAGTTGAGGTAGCTTATTTAAACCTGGTTTATTGGTTAACCAAGAGTTGTGTACCTGTTCGACGATGCATGTCCTTTGTTTTCTAAGAGTTTGAGAATAGTCATAAATATGCACACCAATCCAGATTTAACTCTTTCCGCAGTTAACACCCACAGAGTGTTCCTACGCTGAGAGTCGTAATCTCTTTTGCCACGGAACAGAGGCAGAACCTTTTGACCTAGAAGGGACCTGACGGCCCAGCCTGCAAGGGACTGGGCAGGTAACGAACACAGGGCTCACACCAAGTGCGCCTGCTAAAACGCTGTGGGCCAGACGGGCTCACCTCTGTCATCCCGGTTCTTGTGGAAGCAGATGAACACGTGGTCAGCTTGCAGCTTCTCCTCAGCAAACTCCAACAGAAGAGCCAAACTGAGAGAGGAAAACAACAGTTAACAAAAACAGAGCCCTCTCTGTGTGCATGCAGGGATGGGCCAGGGGGGTCGCGGGAATGCGCTCTCACCTGTCCTTGCTTCCCTCGGGGAGTGGCCCGGGGAGGATCTCGATGTAGAGGTTCCCCCCTTTCAGTGCCACCCTCCAGACGCACTTCTGACACTCGGAGCGGCGAGGCTCAAAGTGGAGGAAGCGCACCCGGCTGTTAGCGGGAAGGGGCTCCTCCAGAACCAGCAGCTGAGCATCCTGGAGACCAGAGAGGGACAGAGTTAGCCTACAGAGATAGTGTGTGTGTACCAGAGGGAGGGAGTCAGCCTACAGATCCAGGGAAAGGTCTGCCAGTGTGTAAATAGTGTAGAATGAATAGAGTGGTATCTAATTGGGATTGGGTTTAAGTGATATCCCCTAAAATAGAATTCATCCAAAATGGCAAGGAAAGAACCTGTGAATTAAGCTAGGGACGCTGGGGATTTCTTTTTTATAGACAGACCGACAGACAGAGAGGAAGAGGACAGCTTTTGTAGCTCTATGATGGATGGCTAGCAAGATTGAGTCTGATAGCACAACAGAGACGCAGGCCTGGTTCAGATCCAAATCCTCTAGAGAGGCTAAGGTACGGGTGAACATCCAATCAAAAACCAACACTTTCCCCATTGAACTCACAGAGTAGAAAAGCGTTGCAGAAAGATTGCGATCCCGTTGATCATTCCCTCGCCCACCTGGGATCTTCAGGGGTGGGTGAGGGGCATCAGGAGCACCACTGAGGCCCCGGACACAGGTGACTGCTGCAGGGCGAGCACCTCCGGGGATTGGAGATGCTGGAGGACGACCACAAGGAAACAAACGCAGCTGTTAAGGTGAAGGTTATGGTGCCATGCACTTGTATAGTACACCAGTACGTCCTAGTCGTCAGGTGTAAATCTCCCAGCTTTCTTTAGGCATTTCACCGACCTTTTTGGTCGGTCCCACTGTGCGTGTGCGTACATTGCATGCGTGCAATGCAATGTAAAGTTGTGTTGTTTGTTTTTCGAGCTGGTTTGCTAAAGAGGCTAATGTAGCCAACATTAACAATGACTAGCCAATGAGAAACGGGAACACTAGAAGTGCTGCAAGCCAGGAAATTACGTCACGTTCTCTCTAGAGAAGGTTGGATGTACCGGCGTACCATACAAATGGATAGCACCATTAGGGTGCCTTCATGTTTACAGAGGCTGAAGGGAAGTGTGGGGAGGGCTGGGCACGCGATTGCACACATCATTGAACAACACAACATGTAGGAGACGGGCCCAGGCTGGGTTCATTGGTTACACAACAGCAGGACAATGAGCATGCGCCGTTCCATCACCAGTGACCCAATCTGTTGGCATGGCAAAAAAAAGCAGAACATTGTTTTCTTTCCTTTCGACACTTTCCGATGCAATAGAAGCGTAAAGACTTTTGATAAAGGGTGCACCGTGTACAATAGGAAAGGTGCCCTGGTAACATTTTAACCACAGGTCGAATAGTCACATCAGTGGCAAGAAAAACATGTGCCACCTGATGTACCTGCCTGCCCTCTGACCCACTTTAGGATGGCAGGGGAGAAAACAACATATTATGAAAGCAGTCCCTACGGCCATTTTGATTTAAGAGGCCAGTAAATGCGTTAGGAAATTGACCTAGCCTTGTGAGGCATGCATGTCTACGGAGGAGTAACAGGCTGTGGTGACAGCGTCGCAGGCAGGTTCACCGCCCCTAACCCCCCCCCCCCCCCCCCCAACCAGCACGGCAACTCAAACACTCACAGACGCCTGCTGACGCAGACGCCACCGCCGTGCTATATTCAGAGCGGACGTGCGAGAACCCAAAGGAGGAAAGCCATTGTCGCCCTCGCGCTTCAACTCCCGGGCCCGTATGCATTATTCATGGGCGGCTCAGCGGAGCCCGGCTCCACATGCAGTTACATAACAAGATGGAATTCAACCCAGTGAATACAGGAAGCGGCCCGCGGCCGGGAGACTCTGGCGGGGGTCACTGCCATACCTGGCTGGCGGCCACCAGTGATTCTAGCACCAAATCCTCTTTGTCTGAAAATGAAACCCCTGTTGACTCGGCCGAAAGCATTTGAGAATGCCTGTGTGCAAAGTGGGCAGCGGACACAACCTTACCGGAAGAGTTATCTCTGCTAGGACAGCTGCTCGGGTCACATGGTGGCAGGGATGAGAGCTGCTTGCGTAACAATGGCATTTTTAGTTTAAAGGACTATTCCACGAAGCCAACAGATAAAGACACGCGTTTTAGATGGGTGGATTAACTAATTATTGAATAAATAGCACAGATGGCAGAGTTGAAACCCAATTCAATTGTATCATTTGTCAAATTTGAGTGCTTTTGCATCATGAGTGCATTTTATTTCTGCATAGACAACCACAGGGTGCACGCGACATCTGCAATCTTTATAATGAGAAGATGAGGCATCGTACAAATGATCACATTAGTACATCAGACATTAACTGTTCCATATTTGGAGAGCTGTTAGTATTAACCAGTGGGCAATGGGCATACTAATGCTGTTTAAACCTGGGACCTAGCTGTCTACCCAGATCTATAATCCAACCATAACAACTTCACACCTCAACGCAAAACAGGTCCATGTTGACCAATATGTATATATTCTTTCTTCCTACACCATTTCCCTAGGCCTACAGATAGCAGGGTGGACATTTCCACTTATAGGCTCGTCTAATTGACTAACAAGACCAACACGCTGAACCCTCAAGTCAGGACATAAAGGCAGACAGCGCAAGTCAAGGCCTGCCGAATCGTCCGTTATATATATTCGATATCTTAACGAGCAGAACCATCACGTGTTCTTATCTTCCCATCTACGAAGCCACCAGTACTGACACGTGTTTTAGATGGGTGGATTTACTAATTAATGCATGTAGTTGAATAGCACTGATGGCAGAGTTGAAAACAAATTATTTTCTATCTGCATCATGGGTGCATTTTACTTCTGCATAGACAACCACGGGGTTGTCTATGCAACCACACGTGACTGCAGAATCATCAATGTCTAAACTACAGGCCGGTTGTTTTGCATGAATTGCGGTAATAGCATTTTCTATCTCTGGACCACATCATTATATCGGCACAAATACACGCGATTGTGTGGTGGATTCAAACGCGTTTTTTGCAGCCAATAGGATCCGCCGTATGAACCCATAGCCCGAAGCTACGTGACGCACATGCGGGGGAGATGGAAAAACACTGACACACACAAACATCCATCGATTGGGAATCACACAGATTGCGTTCAAAACGTCGGTGTCGTGCATTTCGTACATGCACACAACGATACTGACAATGGCCCGAACCGAGTCCACGGATCCATCCGAGGTCAACACTGGCTCTGGGTTGGGGGTTTGATTGACACATGTGTTTACCTTCCAACCACAACACCATCAGCAGCCCGGGGTAGCAGCTAGCCAGTCCGGTAGCTTAGAGACCCGACCTGACGGGTCCTCTTACTATAAAACACACTCTGAAACCCTTCCAGTACCCGGGACGTGAACACCTCACCCCGCGCGGGGCTGCATCCCCCCCCCCCCACCACCACAGTCATGTAGCACGTTAGCATGTTAGCCCGCTAGCGGATTAATAACCAGAGGTTAGTATCGGTCAAACTCTGCTCGAAACACCCCAAAGAGCCACAATCATCTAAATCGAAGTCTGTTTCAAACGGTGTAACGCAGCTACTCCAGCGGCCTGGACATTAGAGCTAGCAGCAGCGGTGACGGACGACGTTTCCCCGTCGATCATTTTGGACGAATCGATGTAAACAAGCTCAGAGCGTTCAGGGAGTTCCGCGGCTCGGAGCGAAGGCCTCGGCGGCCCGGCCGGGCGTCTGGGGCCCCGGGGCTGGAGCTCCAGGGACACTCACCTCTCACTCTCCGGACACCCACCTCTCACGCTCTGGACACCTATCTCTCACTCTCTGGACCACCTCTCTGAACACGCAGATCTCAATCGGACTCTCACTATATGAACCCCTACCTCTCACTCTGGACACACTCTGGACACGCACCTCTCACTCTCTGGACACCTACATATCACTCTCACTCTATGTGGACACGTACCTCTCACTCTATGAACACGTACCTCTCACTCTCTGTCGACACCTACCACTCATTCTCTCACTCTCACTCTCTCACTCTCTGCGGAACATGTACCTCTCACTCTCGGGGGTGACACTGGGCTTCTCGACGACGGGCATCTCGGCGGAGTGTCTCTCTTTTTCTCTAACGAAGCAGTGGCTATTCAGTATCGTCTGTAGGTGTGATTTGACCATCCGTCCGACCTCCTCTCTCAGATCCTCTCTGCTCGCCTCTCTCAGCGTACTGGGGAGGCGTGCGCCGCCGCAGCGGTTTTTGTCAGGGAGGGAGTGGCTAGCGGGCTGTGACGTCACTCGCACGGATTATGACATGCCGTCATGTTTTCCACTTCTTCTATTAAAGGACCAATAATAATAATACATCTGTTTTATTATAATAATAATACATCTGTTTTATTATTATTATTATTATTTTAACGTAATCGCAGTTTTTCACAATCTTGGGTTTGTTATCCCGTGTCTCGGACATTTTTGTCGTGCATTTTTTGTCATGTTATGCTTTGTGTGTACCGGTATGCTATCGCGTGTGAAATGCAACACAACAAACCGTCATATGTCTAACTGTGCATGGAGCTTCTTTATGAATTGTGCGCACTGTATATCTTATATCACAGCAGCCGTGGTAAAACCAAAACACGAACAGTAGCTGCGGCCGCCATGTTTCTTTCCAACAGCCGTCATCTGCGCCTGCCCGTCAGCCTGTCGCAGCGCGTGGTGCGCTGAACTCCAGCCTTTAGAGTTAATCGGTCAAAACATGAACGCAAGTGTTCAACATTGGTAAGATCCTTCCTTTTATTCCACAATACATGAATACTTTCAGTTTTCTTTGTCGGATTTGAAAAAAGATATTTGATATTTTCAAAGTAGGCTTTCACCTGCCAATGCATGAGGCAAGTTGTTATTAAAATAGACACGCAACTGCATTGCGTGTGTGTGTGTGTGTGTGTGTGTGTGTGTGTGTGTGTGTGTGTGTGTGTGTGTGTTTGTGTGTGTGCGTGTGCGCGTGTGTGCATGTGTGTGTTTGTGTGCATATCTTTATTGAATTATTGAAGCAAAACCCAAATCCTCACCCTAGAATAAACAAGAAACAAGTTGGAAGAAAGTAGTTTAAAGTCACCGAAAGTAAGTAGGCCTAACACACATGCTTACTGTTATTATAACATGAATTTACTTATTTGTTTTGCAATGAAGCTGACAGTTCTGTGTCTAATCCATAGTGTCTTATGAGCGGATCCTGTCCATCCAAAGTCTGAACGACGTCCCTAACCCATGGAAGGGTTTCACCATGAACCGCTGCATAGCGCTGGCCCTGCTAGTGGTGTTGGTGAGCTCCAGTATGAATGAACTACACGGTGAGTTCTTCTTTGGTCGGGAGGATGCGCCAGTGATCCTTGGAATAGAAAACATTGGCGACATGTTGAATTCAAACAAAATGAATATAAACCTGATCCCATACTAACTTCATGAACTGTAATGATTTTATGCAGTATATAATTATGTATCAGATCTAAATTAGTTTATTGGCAAGTCAATGTGCACATGATAGGAAAGTGATTGGTGAGGTTTGTGCATAAAGCAACACGATAGAAACAAAAATATGAACTAACAATATTTACACTCTAAGTTGATAACAACTATAAATTATGTAGGGTGTGAAAAGCAACGAGAGGCTATGCAATTTAATAAATAGTATCGATTAACGTTTGTTTGCATGTACATTTGTATTGCACATGTTGATTTTCACAGGAAGTAGGATTGATCTTGATAGACCAATTATTCCATGTTATGAAACCTTCAGATTCCTGGCATGTGTGAGGCATTCTAGCTTAAAGGGGTGATATCATGCCAGGTGTGAGGGTGATTAGCCGTTACAAGCCGTGAAAATATGCCTCTTCTGAAATCATAGGTGGGCGTGTCCACCTAGATGTTTGCTACAGTCCACTGGGTAGGCTGGTAGACTAATCTATCCAGCACACATCTAGGTGGACACGCCCACTTGCGATGTCAGAAGAGGCAGATTTTCAAACTACTCGAAACGGCTAATCGACACTTACACCTGGTGGCATAATATCACCCCCTCAATAAAAGCTGATTCTGATTAAAACTTAACTCTAAAACCCCCTTGGTGTTCTTATAGAAGCGGTGGATTACGTGTACGAGGAGACGTACCAGGGCATCCTGTATGTAGGAGGTCTGCAGGAAGGCTCCAAGGTATCCATAAAGCACAGGACGGGGTTTCACACAGGTCAAGGAAGCAGCACTATAGAACAGACCCAGCTTAACCCTCTCTGTGTGTGCGTGTTTGTGACTCCAGGGGTCGTTGTGGTCCAGCGTTCTTGGCTGGTGGGCGACAGAGGAGGTCGGAGTGATACGACGAAGGAAACGACCGATCAGCGGGAGAGTTGTCCTGAGGCCCAAGACTAAAGAGTGACACTAACCGCCCATCGATTGGTTTCATTTATGGAGATCTGTGTCTGTGTTAGAGCAGAGGCTATGTACACCATGGAGGCCCCATCGTATGTCTCACTGGTGTTTATTAATATAGAGCCATTAAATAGTTCACATGTGTCTTGTTTTTTTTTGACTGTTGAAATAGTTTAACTTTGTGTTAAATAAAGATATAATTGACAGATGGTCGTTATGCAAAAGGAAGAAAAAACCCTTTGTTTATTCTACGAAACAAAATAGTACATGTTACAGTCAGAAAAATGTCAATGTGTATATAAATGATACGTGAAGATATTTTAAAAACAAATCAAATACATATAATATCAAAACCATTTTATGACATGTGACACCATGCGCATCATTATTATTTAATCTTCCTCTAAATGAGGGACAAATGTCATGTAGTGTTTATTTCAAGTACGTAAGCTAGTGGAGTTGTTCTGATAGCGATTCCAGTATCGGAAATTCCTCCGATACTGCCTAAATTGCAGTAGGCTATCGGGTATCGTCGAGTACGCATGTCTATGCGCCGATCCGAAACCATCACATGACTACTTTACCACACAGGCAGAGAACATCACAAACATTGTGGTGTTATGCAGCATTCGTTAATGGTCGGAGGTGGAAAGTTGGAATGGGAAACGCGCTATCTCCGACCTACGTGCGTTTAATTTACCCAGTCGGAAAACATGGGAGGCTCATGCTAAACTAGAAGAATACAAATGTATTATTAAAATGATAGATTATAAATAGAGATTATTATATTATGAAATGTTCGACTGCAAGTTAACAGACTTTACCTTGCTGTCATCGCAAGAGAACCCTTCAATAAGAACAAGTGCTGTTAGTAGCACAATGCTATGCTGTATCGGTAGTCTATAAACTTGGAATCGGCTGATACTCAAGTTCAGGAATCGGAATTCCTGAAATCAGTCAAGGATGCTCTTCAGCGGCAGCCACACTCTTTGGCCACCATGTTGGGTTTGACGGAGAGGTAGGTCCCGTCCTTGTTCAACTCCACCACCTGCAGGTCCTCGTAGGTCACGGGCACGCAGCACAGGGAGCGGTCCAGCACCACGCCCCTCTGGATCTGGTCGTTGAGCAGAACGGCGTGGTTGTTCCCGTTGTGCAAGGGGAAGCCACACACCCCGTGGCAGTTGTTGATAGCGGCCCTGTTTGGGCCCACCAAGTACATATCCAGGGACACGATGAGGCTCTGCAGCCCACAGATGTTGTCCCCGGTCCGGCCGCTGTCTTGACCCGCTCTGGCGGCGCGCAGGCCTCTCTGGACCTCATAGGCCTGCGCTACCGTCTGTAGGGCCAGCATCAGCAGGAAGGCTCTGTACTGCTGCTCTCCTGGAAGGGTGCAAGATAGGATGGAAACTTTAAGTCTACGTATCCTGAGTATCACTCACTTAAAGACATTGCTGTAAGGTGATACAATAGGATATAGGATCCCAATAGAGTAAAGTATATGTAAGGAATAAGGTTTATTCCACGTTTACCAGTTACCAACAATGACTAGATATGAGGTCAAAAAAGGCTTAAAAAAGCTAAAATAAAATTTGATTAATTGTTTTTTCTTTGAGCACAATCTTTTTGTGTTTTTGAGGAAACGCATGGACACCTGTAAACACGCGCTGACCAACTCTGCGGTATGAAGAGTAACCGCCTGAAGGCATCACCTGCTGGCCGCTCCTCTCTGGGAAACGCACTGAGAGCCTTAAGGCGCTCCAGGCTGCGCACGGCCCTCTGCTCCACCTCCACCTCACCCATCAGCGCCTCCACCTGCTGCCCCAGCGTCTCCAGCTTCCTCCGCAGCTCCTCCGCCAGGCGGGGCGGCAGGGCCAGCTCTCCCCCGCGGCTCGGACGCAGCAGCACCGAGCGGGGGGACGGGAAGGAGAAGACGGTGGGGGAGGAGGAGTTGAGCAGCCCCACAAGGAGGGTCTCGCTGGAGGACGGCCCCAGGGCCAGCGGGGGGAGGCACTGCAGAGACCGCAGCTGTACAGACGAGGTGCCGGCCGCCTCCGCGGGGAGCAGGGGGAAGACGACACCCAGGAAGGCCTGGAGCTCCCACAGGAAGGACAAGGAGTCGGAGGAGCCCGCGGGCGAGGAGAAGGGGTCTGTTCCTGGGGGGACGGCCTCCATCATGGGGTGGGCCCCCCTCTCTCCCCCTGGGATGACCAAAGTAAAAACGAGTTATCTTGGCAGATGCAAGACATTGACGACGGTTATTACACGCTCTACTGATGACGCCTGGATGGTGTAGGATTTTTTCACTGAAAGGAAGGAACTGTTCCTTTTTAAACCACACAAATGGATTGCCAACATAGCAAAACAGAAAGTTACACACAAATGTCTTCAACTATAAATGTCAGAATCCTACACCTCTCCAGACTTCGACTGCTTGTGTGGGTATAATCCGACCTGTAGTTTGGGCACCCGTGTCCGGCCTCTGTCCGTCCACAGCTCGTCGGCGGGGGAGACACTGCCCACACCTCAGCAGGAACCACGCCAGGCAGTAACACACACGCAGATCGGCCAACATGATTTCTGCTCTGAATAAAAAGCCCTGCGACGTGTCTCTGGTTCTGCCTGAGTCCCTTGTATTGGTCCGGCTCAGGGAAGTCTTCTTTATAACACACACACACACACACACACACACACACACGCACGCACGCACGCACGCACGCACGCACGCACGCACGCACGCACGCACACGCACGCACACACACACGCACACACACACACATACACGCACGCCTTCTTATTGAAAAAAGCCCCGGCCTTGGAATGGACGCCAACACCGTGGCGTGTTACTGCGGCATTCAGAGGTGCCGTCTACCCCTTAGAACAGCACATGCTCTCTGGGTTTATCTGCGATAAGAGCATGGAATAAGGAAGGAGAAAACATCACACAAGAGATGTTGTTGTTAGCGGGACACTGAACTCTCCTCCTTCTCGCTAGACTCCGCTGGGCGGCGGTGAGAACGGCGTCCAGACCGAGGGAGGATCGGAGGAAAGGTTACACACCGGCCACACTTTGAAACTATGTTGAAACTTTTGGTTGCTCCCACAAAACAGGTTGATTCTGCGGCACAATGGTCAGCTTACTACCCCAGATAACACGAGGGTGATTAGTTGGTGTATAGTGAAATCATGTCAGGATGAAAATGCATTTTTGTTTTATCATAAAAGAATCGTCCACCAATACGTGCATGAACCAACTTTCAGTTAAAATCGGATTTATGAATGAGTGATTACACAATTATATGTAGCCTACAGTGGTCGAAGTAAGTCCTTGATCAAATCCTTGTTGATTTGATCCCATTTTTATAAAATATTCCATCATATTGATTGAAGTGCTACAGAGTACCTCATTCACAGTGAGGGAAACTCTCACAGCTGCACCATTGTTTTCAGCCGACCAAGGTCTCCTTACCTAGAGTGGTGGAAGCCAAGAGATAAACTCAAGGCTCTGGCAGACTCAGAGTCGCACATCTTGCGTAACCAATGACACACACTGTTGACATATTGCACAATCCTGATTCGCCATGTGGGATGAAAACAAATAGGTTACAGGTTTACAATTGGTTTAGACTATGATATGTCAACATTGAAAAGTGTCCAAACGCATGCAATGCACACATAAAAATAGCAACTAGGTTTAGTTATTTCTAGATAAGGGATCCAAGTGTTCCAATTCCCCAGTGAAGCCATGACTTGACGGTACATTTAATCATTGGTAGACACGTTTCTACCGGTTCCTCCCATGCTGTCATCACTTCAGTTATTACCTTCTGCCCATTTGTCATCAACGTGCCGAGAAATTGAGAAATCATCGACAGGACCTTGTCATTCCCCCAGACACGGCACACCCATACCCAAGGAGTGGAGACTGAGACAAGTCATTTATATCAAACCATTTTAATAATAATAATCATAAAAAGCAAAACAAAACATTTCAATTTGTCATTAGAACATCTTAAGATAAAAGCACCAACACCAACTAGCAAGAATATCTCCATGGAAACCCCCAGGGCGTTTTGGAACCTGGGTTTGCCTTTATTGCAGCTCAAGCCTGCCCTGGCTCCATGATACACACCTGTAGTAAAACCAACACGTAACCTACGTTAAGGACAGGCCTGGCTCCACGACACACAGGTCACCTGTATTAAAACCACTGCTCCTCCTACGTTAAGGACAGGCCTGGCTCCACGATACACAGGTCAGGTGTTCTGAAAACGACAGCTTCTCCTACGTTAAGGACTGCAGCAACTGAACCGCTCCACCTCCATTCCCGCACTGAGCTGGGGTCCTAAAGCGAGGCGTTTGGGACAGAAAAGGCTTTGGCCGAAGTGGCTTGATGTATGGGTCTGTGAGAACACGATGTTTTGTCAAGGAGACGTAGCACATGAGTCAAAGGCGTTTTTGTCAAGGGCCAATCGTTAGGTGACTGTGCGACGCTGGCTGCACGCCGGCTGGAGAGGCGTCAGACAGCCTCTCCATGTGGCCCAGGGAAAGCAGTGTAATGCAGTAGTTTGGTGTGTTGCATTGTAGCATCATTTCAAGCAATCAAGAGTACTTCCTGAGTGTAACCTTTGGCAGGATTCAAAATAACCAGCCTCCTGGGTTGCTGCAGCGCTCTCTCTCACCACAAAGACGGATAACAGAGCGGAGGGTCTTCGCGCGTCGCGCTCGACCGAAGAGGCGCTTCGACGACAACAGCGCGTCGGTTTGACTCGACGGCAAAACAGGAACAGGGTTTAAAACGAAAAGAATAAACCAAATAAGAACGCTCACGGCTACCAAAACAAACGTATTCCCACTCGCACATACATAGCCGCAGCCGTTGAGATTGTAGGAAGTTGGAGATGGAGCGTCGGATAGTCACCCGGCAAGCTTGGTGGAGCGTCACCAAACGGTGCGCCTTTTGGAGCGCACAGAAAAAAGGAGAACTTTCTCAATAGCTGCATGTTCCTTGTTTTACGTGAAGGAGAGCACCGCGCTGTCAACACTAGTAGTATTCAAAGTCGATCAGCGTTTTAAGTCAAAACGTAAAAGCTTAATACAGAACGACGGAACTCGTATCAAACACCAGGTATAAGAAATATCTTAACAGTGTCAACAAGATCCTACAATTACAAAAGACCTCTCAGTGCTGGGAACTTAAGATCGCCGATGGGTTTTGAATAATTATTTTTAGTTTTTTTTCACCTAAAAAAAGAACCCCCTCACACACACACATCGGTGTTCACAGATAAACCACCCCTAGTCTGCAGGAAAGCACTACTAATCAATAGCTTTGATTATCCCTTGGACCAATCATGGCGCCTGTTGCTAAACGGAACGAAAACCTGCTTCTCAAGTCTTTTTTGTTTTGACCCGTTTACGGTTTTCCAACTGACCCTCGGAAATCAGTACCAGCCGTGTGTTCATAGTACAGGTTCACCATTAAAACCACCGCGATGACGTCACACACCCGCTTTCACCAGACGCGGCCGCAGTCGAGCCAAGGACCGGAAGTGGGCGATGAGGCTGAGGTTTCGTATTGTATGCACCAAAATAAAATTATTAAATGATACATTTATTATTTGGAAAAAAAAGCACCATTTTCCTCCCCCACAATCTAATATGGTAAAAAACAAAACAAAAAAAAACATAAATCCCACGTTAAAACGCCTGATACATTTCAAGATGATTCCACCACTAGATTCTGGTTATGGTCAGACCATCGATGGTCAAACTAAAACATGTTAAGATGGTTTTCTAATTTGGAGTGTACAGCGAATATTACAACCAGCCTTACCATAACTCTTATCTCCAATTCACTTATATAGTCATATATGTATCTATATATATATATATATATATATTTATATATATATATATCCATTATTTTTTAGAATGACAACAGACAAAATAAGCCAACAATAACATATGTACAAAACAGTGTGTCGTGTTCATTAACAAAATATCTCAAGAACATAAAAACTATTTCGTGTGAAACGTGACAGTTGGTTTAAAAAGGAAAACGAGAGGAAATGCCACGGCCTTATACGGGCGTAGCGGAACCTGGAGGAAGCTGCTGCGTGCAAGCTTTACCTAGCCTCCGTCCTCTACAGTCTTGTTAGGGCAAGAGGGTCTTTGACAGAACAGACGCAATGCCACAAGTAGGTGGCATTTCAAAATAAAAGTCCCTGTATACAAGTAGCACCAAGTGTACTTATTTGTCTTAACTTACTTTAGATGTTTTCAATATTGAATAAATAAGTTCAGGCACAGTCTGGAGATAGCACCATTGTTTTTGTTTTTTCAGACTGTCAAGTAGACACTATTGCATTCTACTTTATCCATCCACTTTATGATGGATAAAGAGCAGAGGGGGTGGGAGGGGGAAATATACCAAAAAGACTGTCAGCATAAATATAATAATCTAAATTATACACAATTGTACAGTCTAATATTGAATCCCATTCACAGTTCAAACACTGTTAGAAAAATAACTTAGAAAATGAAAACGCCAAACAAATCAAAGTGTGACAACAGTCCAGTAGTACGGTAGTCCTTGTTGCTTTTGGATTCCCAGTGTGAGGATGTGTGTGTGTGTGTGTGTGTGTGTGTGTGTGTGTGTGTGTGTGTGTGTGTGTGTGTGTGTGTGTGTG
>JAOPUD010000019.1:18881271-18895323 GCA_027122715.1 Trisopterus minutus
CACACACACACACACACACACACACACACACACACACACACACACACACACACACACACACACACACACACTTTGTGAGAGAGAGAAAGTTCAGAAAGCAGAGGGCAGAGCGCCCGCCAAAGAGAAGGAGAGAGAGACTGAGACGCAGAGGGAGAGAGACCAACAGGGAGTACAGCAGCCACAGTGTTCTGCGGCCTGGCATGCTCCCTACAGCCAACGGCTCCCTGCCTACAAATCTGTTTTCCCGCGCAATGCTGCAGCCCGCTACTACTACACCAACTCCCGCCACAGCGTCTCCATGTGCACACGAGCCACGGCTCTGTACTGTCAACACAGGACAAGCTGTCGAGCAGGCTTGTGTGGATCAGGAGATCACTGGCTACAGAAGTTTCCAATGTAGCCCTGTTTACACTGAACACATACACTTGCAGTGATTGGCATGTAGCGGTTTATACGATATTCAGCAAGCTACAACTACAACTACCCTATGTTGATGTGAGTTAGTTCATGTACACCTCCACATCCACATCCATCCCAGCCTTGAGGGGAGGGTGGAGGGGATGTTGGTCTGTATCAACGATGAGAGTGTGTATGCCTGCGTGTAGCGTGGCTTGGAGAAAGGTTGCTGCTGTACACACAAAGGACTGGAGTCACACAGCAACACCTGGACCGGGCTGCGGCTAAAAATAAACCCAGTCTGGAGACACAGAGGCAGCCTGAAAACGAGACAGAGAGAAACAGAGAGACCCAGAGCACGAGAGGGATCCAAGAGAGGGAACTGAAGGAGAGAGAGAGAGAGAGAGAGAGAGAGAGAGAGAGAGACCCAGAGCACGAGAGGGATCCAAGAGAGGGAACTGAAGGAGAGAGAGAGAGAGAGAGACCCAGAGCACGAGAGGTATCCAAGAGAGGGAACTGAAGGAGAGAGAGAGAGAGTGTGACAGTGAGGCGAGAGGAAGAGAAACATCTAAAGAATGAGCTCTCTAAGAAGTGAATGCCACTGGTATTACTAGTACTACTACTACGCTCACCTCCGCACACCACAGAAAACAAATGACTAACAGTGAGATGAGGGACAATAACAAGCGCAGATCAGATTGCTAAATGCCCTGAATGTAAATATAATGATGCCTGATGAGTTTGACTCAAGTCTTTTCTGATAATACAGTGGAGGAAGAAAAGAGGATTAAAAAATAAAGGTACAAATGTGCGTATAAATTTACTACACTGCAGACATGGACTACTACTACAAACACACACAGTTTAAACCCTGCCCCTTATGATGTTGATCTGGGCCAAATGAATGCTCTCAAATCTCTGCTGGTTCATATGCAGTTTCACTACAGTATTTACAGTGCCGTAAATGACAGGGGTCCCAGACACGGCAGGTAAGCTTCACACATTCCACACCGGATCCAAGGGGTTCTTTAAAACCAAGTAATCTGTTTAAGACCCACATGCCATCGCAATTACCCACACCCAGACAATGCTCAGGACCAACCGCACACCTCAAGGAGAGAGAGTGCCTCGTGTGGAAGCATTTAGACGTCTTTTAAATGCACAGATGGGGGAGAATGCACAGTGCAGGGAGAGGGGGAAGTGCATGGATCAGGGAAGAGAGGGAGCGAGGTGAGGATAACATGTGAATAATGTCGCTTTGCTGCCCAGTTGGGAGCCCGCTACAGCACCATGGCATGTGGGACAGGACCGAGCACAGTTAGAGTGCACGCTGTGGGTGAGGAGATACCCAATCTGTTAGCTCCGTAGGAGTGGAGAATAATGGAATCTACACCAAGTGGAATCAGCTAGTGTGCGTCTTAACAGTGGGAGAGCACTGAAAACGGGCGGTGAATACAATGCATGACGGAAAGCCACAGCAACACACAACACACACACACTGTGCGGACGTTAAATATATGCAGCGATGCGATGCACTATAATGCAATGTGCTCTTCCTCTATGGCCCCGTTCCAATATCCACATGAAGGGTTGAACACATGGAGGAAAGAGAGAGGGTATAAAGTCTACTCTGGGCATGCTTTCCATTTGAAGACACGAGGAGTGGACGTTACAGGCTGTGTTGCTGAACACCACGGTCGCTTGATGGTTGGTCCCGAGGAAATGGGTAGCAGTTAATCAATAAAGCCTATTTCTGAAGTATGTGTGCTGTCCATACTTGTGTCCTGTAACATGCTGAATGGACGGTTTGCTGACTTGCTGGCTTATAGGATGCAAATATGACTTAGAGGAAGTCAATACGCCCCGTGAAAAGCTATAGTGGGTGATTGCATCATACTGAATGCTCCTCACAAGAGTTGTAAAGAAGCCATTTTCAGTCTCTCTTTCATCACCCTTTAACATTTACACACCCATTGTATGCATGCATGTTACAGTGCCTCTCTCCAATTTTGTTTGAATACATTTCCTTAATGCTCACAGGGACAAAGATGCCAGTCAATTGGGTAAACATGCAAAGTAACGTCCTAGGTCTAATTGGGAGGTGAAGTATGAGACGTCGTGTATCCAGCGATCCCTGACAGACCTCTGGTTATAACACAGAACCACAGCTCGATTAGGTCCACTCTGGCAAGTCATGATCAACAGTGGAGAATCGTTATCACAAATGACCACACGTAGGGGACAACAACAGTGCTCCACTACGTCCTCAACCCGATTTCCTAATACAAACACCACATATCCGAGTGACCAAAGGGTCTGTTTACATTGAGCTGCACAAAGCCTCATAAGAGCATCGAAATCAGACACAGAGCCCGGGTAAATGTACTACAGCCAAACACACATCTGGATCGACCATTGTTGCCGGGCCATGTCACCTTGGAGGCCCTGACTGTCAGTCTATCACCGCCTCAGTCCTCATGAACTGGTGGACTTTCAGCATGAACTGGTTGACTTCAAGCATGTAGGTCTGGGGCTAGCAACGGCTAGCAGCACGGGCTAGCTAACAAAAGAGACGGCAAAGCCCAAATAAAGAATAATCCTTCTTATGTGACCATCTGTATACTTACGTATACTGGTAACGGCCAGGGGTAGCCAGCGGCTTCGGCTCCGACCGGCGACTTGAGTTTGAGTTCCAGCTTTTCTCCCATTCTCCGCTTTCTGTGTGATGGTAGCTAGCTGCCGGACTAGCCTCGGTGAGCTAGCTGCTCGGTCGGAGCGAGCTACAACCTGAACATTCTTGTTAAAAAACACCTAGAAAAGCAGAAATTCAAACCAGTATAGACGCCGGCGTTACAGCAATGCTATACTTTTGTATTCGTAACCATGAATATCTCTTATTCCGTTTTATACTATAATCAAAATGCCTGTTCATATCCACTGGCAGTAATACCTCGGCCGTATCGCCGCCATCTTGCCCGGCATGAATAATATGGCGAGGGGGCGGGGCTTGAGGAGGGCGGGGCCTAAGGAGGCGCTCATACGTCACTGGGGAACTCGGATAAAACCAAACAAACGTTTAAGTTCTTGGCTGGGAAATGGTTTTGTTCACCTCAAAGGTCCTTTTTGTATTTGAAAGTAATAAAATGTGTGTTGAAGCTGAATTTTTTTCTTCTTTTTTTTCTCTATTATTGAACTGAATTGTTTGAGATGAAATATATAATTAATATGTAAACAATCAATGCATTGTTTACCTACGTTTTCCTTTAACATGTTTCTAGAACCAACAGGCATTTTTTTAATAAAGGTACCGTATATATGTATGCATTCATTTACATATTCTATAATTTAAGTATTCCTATTTTGGATTGCCTTCTTCAGCACTGTGCCGCTCTAGTGTCCCAGAAGCAGGCAGAACCATCGAGCTCCGCCATAGGAGGAACCAGAAGGAGACTGTGTATGTTGAAGGGGGGGAGGGCCAATCGGGAGAGAGGAGATGGCAGATCGCCAGTGAACCCACTGACATCACTCCAGTCCTGAGCACAGCTGAGGCCAGTATTGGGGTGGTCGCCAAGGCTACAGGCTCCCCCGAGCCAGCTGGAAGAGAGTCATCGTGTGGAGGATTTCTGGGACCTTTTTTTTAGTGTTGTTGCTGCAGCCTCTCTGCTCCATCACCCCGTTGGGCCATCTACGGTCACCGGGCCAAAGACTTTCTGGATCCCATTACTGCAAAAGCTTTGCTAAAATATATTCATATACATATTCCTCTGGTTTTAAGAAAATGCATCGTTTCAAGATGAATCATGGTATATCCCATACATTTAATTTCCACGAAGTGTACATACTCAAGCATGTACGTTTGCTTATTGTGTATTCTATAGAGCAAGCTAGCTTTAAGGAGTAACTTAAGCAAAAAGACCCTGCGGCCAAATTCAGTTTTTCCTTATAAACATCTCTGGAAAATAATTGTGCACTTGGATGGCAGTAAGAACTATAGACAGGCAAACAACGACATCTACAGGCCGCTGATCGAAATGTAACCCTGCTTGTATTAAACAGCGTGGGAAATGTGCGCACTTGGGTGACACATATTGAGGGCAACATGTACACGTTAGATATTTGACATATTAGGGTAGGAGAGAATAAGCACGCAGTCACCGTTACATAAAACTTGTTGAACCACATTGTTTGCATAACTTTATTCAACAATATTGGGCAGTAGAATTGAATAAAAATCGTTAAAATAATTTCAGCCATAATAGAACAATTACAGCAGTAATCGAAACTCTCAACAATAAGACAAGCCACAACCGCTTTAGAATTTCACAAAGGAGGATTTTAAAGATTTTTTATTGAAATAAAGATTAACTTCAGTCCCAGTCCCTTTATGGTTTCCAAAAGCGTGCTTTGGGTTGTAGCGCCAACATATCAGACGACTTCTCTCCAAAGCCCTCTTTGCGTATACAGCAGCATGTATAGAATCAAAGAAAAATAAACCTAACCAACAGGTCATTTGGCACAATCAACTCATACAATGGTATTACTGTGCTGGTATTTCATATCGTCAAACCATTTTGCTCTGTATCGGTGCACAATGTTTACCATCGACTGATGAAAAATTGATTCAAAATACATTTTGACCATAACAGACGTAGTACAGCGATTGCATCAGAAAAAGGTATTGAAGACAACAAAACAATAAACAGCCGTAGGAAAGAAAAGACAAAACAGGCCCTTTAGAAGGGTTGCAATTCTGGGGCTGATTGTTGTTTGTGGTCACACAGACATCAGCGCTCCTAGCCTCCCATGCACCGCTCATCCGCTCCCTTTCCAGTGTGAACCCCGCGTCATCGGGTAGAGCTCAAACTATTGGCCTTAGTGTTAAGCTTGGTTTAAAAAAGGTGGTCGGATTTAGATTGAAATATCTGCACCACACGATACAGACCTCATTCGAAATACGATGGACCCTCCCCCCACCCACCCAACATTTTAAATCAAAATAATGGACTAAGAACCCCCTCCCGCCCAAAAAAAAGGATCTAATTTGTATATGAACAGTGGAAATAAATACTGTGAAATGGATTGGATTCCTTTCCAGTGTCTCGATAGAACGTTATAGTTGAATCCAGCTTGGTAAGCACTTTGGTATACATGCTGGTCAGACATAGGGAGTCAGTTGGAATAGGCCTTTAGTTGAATTAACATTGCACTTGGGCAGTTGTTTCAAGTGAAGATATGAATACTGGGCATTGTAACACATTCATAAAGCATGCACTCATGGACAGAGTTAACGTTTGGACAAAAAACAACCAGGTAACAGCAATATTAGCAGGAAAAGTGCTGATTTGTCATATTGACATAAAGGGTCGAGTTAATAAACGCGTCTGATGACCAAACCAAGTCTCGGCTTCATCATTTATTCATAGAAGTTTTTCCAGACAAGTTTTTGTGACAGCTGTTAAAAAGATTCCAATTCGATTTGAAAACAGGATATTCTGTCACAGTGTTTCTCAAAACAGGACCACTGACCCAGAATCAGAAGGAATCACGTCATTCTGGTGACTATCATGTTCAGAAAGGCAATATTGATCCGATATGCGTTTCCCCTGAGGCCGTTAAGTAGGGGCTCGGTCCCAGGTAGCCAGGCAGGCAGACACGGCTAGTGTAGGGCTCTCATCCAGCAGGACAGGATGGCTTCATGTTAACAGTCGTTTTAGTGATCAGAATGGGGAGAGAAGGATCTTTAAGTACGCACGGCAAACAGCATCGTATACATCCGACTAGTGATGGTGGGAACCTAGAATGATATTTTGAATCTCTGCTTTGAAACCACAATGTTTCTCTTTCCCAAGTTGCAGACGTTGAAAAGCTCTTTAGTTCTGCACCAGCTTACAATTAGAGGATTGTTTTGGGCATGTTTTGGGAAGCAGTTGTGGCCGTGAGTTCCTGGTCAGACTGTTTGGAATTACTGGATCGCTACAGCTATCCACTCCAGACATTAAAGTGATCCTGTGTTAAATACCGAATGCCACAACGACTTAGTGACCAAAAGAGGGAAGCAAAAAAATAAAAAATAAAAGAATATCCAAGACCATTAGATGGACAAGCGTCGCAGCTCGTCTGGGAGGGGGGGGGGGGGCAGTACATCACAGCTTCTCAAAGCCCAACTCTTACACATGCTCCCCTTGTTAAGACATCTGCACATAATTTAAGAAAAGTCGAGCAGAAACATGTGCCTGACTTTGTACATAGAGTAGCGTTCTCTTCAGTTAAATCAATAGGTCTATCGGTACCTCTTTATAAAAAGGAAAAGTGAGCAAGATTGATAACTGTATGGCCAAGGCCTCTTTTGAATAAATACTGGCTGACTTTCAAGATCTGAAGACAAAAAAAACAAGAGATACTGCTTTTAGCACTGATATGGAGAGGAGTGTACAGTAAAATCCTAACAGACTCTTAACCCCATGTCAAAAAATAAATACAAAAAATAATTTCAGCTTCACCACCGTCCATTTCAGTATAAGCGGGAAAACTGATATCATCCATTTCATTCTTCTTGTATTTCTCTTCTCAAAGCATAGTATTTGGCGTTCCGCAGACTACGTCTCCTCTCCCACCAAAATACCCCCGCATCGGACACCCAACCCATGGGAGACTACAGGGAGACCCCCCCAGAGCCACTGACCACCTTTCCGGGTCTACTCTCTCAACGATCTCTGTGCACCATAAGGGGAGCTCGGGAGAAGAGAAACCAAATAAAAATAAGACGCCACACTGGGTCATTTCTGTGAAGCAGTGTAGTGACACAGAGGGCCGGCGGCCGACAACAGCCATCGTCCCGTCTCTGGAAAAATAAAAGGAGGAAGAGGGAGAGAGAAAGAAAAAAATAGAATCTGCTTTTTCATCACTAGTGCTTTTGGCCCCAATGCGGGGAGTCACCCTTCATGGTATCTTTCATCGTTTTTTATTTAGTTTTTTTTTTTTTTCAATTTGATTTAGAGCAAAGCACAATCCAGAGTTCTCCTTCCTCTGACTGAGAATACGGAAGCAATGCCTTACTAGTGCCAGTTTTGAGGGTGCAGTTGATCGTACTCGGCTATAAGTTTCTTTATGTGTGCCAGTTTGTTGTGTAGATATTCACAGCGATTCTTCTCTTGGCTATAGTTTGGGTTAGTCTGGAAGAGAAAGGAAAGAGAAAGGTTTTTCATGGATCAGAAATGGTCACAAGTCTACTCAAACATGTGAAGTGATTCATGACACCAAAATCAGTACTGGAAAAATACTGGAAGTACATACCTTTTTTATTTTGCGATACTCTTGAAGTATCTGATCGTGGATTGTCTGTTGAAAAGAAGACGAAAAATGTCATTAACCATTGTGGGTGGATCTTAATTAACACTTCAAGCTGCCATCTGTCCTGTCTGCCATATGAACAACAATAACTCCCCACGTTCACCTCCAGACCCAAATCAGCACCAACCCTTTCATCAGAAACACTATAAATACACATCCGTTGTCCATGCAACATTAATTTATATGTGTGCACGTTGTGATTGTGTATCCAAGTCATTGTTCTTGATCTAGATGATGCTCATCAAGATGTCATTGTTTCAGGGCTCTCTTGCAAAACAGATCAAGATCTCAACGAGACTTTCTAAAAGTAAGAGAACCCATAATGACTGGCGTTGAAGAGGCTGCCCTTCCCAACATGGCCGCGTGCCATCGGGAAGGAGGGAGGGCTCACCTTGTACTTGTCTGTGCCTTGAGGGAGCTGCTTGAGCTCAGTATCCAGGACGGAGAACTGCCGGGTGATGCCCTCGATCCGCGCGTGCAGCCCCCGGTACTCGCTGTACTCTGCGTTGAAGTCCGTCTTATAGGTCTGCCGCTGCTCCGGAGAGCCAATCACCAGGTACTTCCTGTCAGCAAGAGTTTGGTGGTGGGGGTGTGATAGGGGGGGAACGTGAGAATGTTACTCTCCCCTACATGTTGAGATGTGGTTCAAGCAAATAAGTTTGAATCCTCCATAGATTCCTAAAGAAAGTATTCAATGATAATCTATCATAACATTATATTAAACATAGAAGCAGGGAAGATGGCAGTGACATGACAGTCCTTGAAGAACTTACGTTATATAATCTGCCATCTCAGATGAGGACGAGGGAATACTGCTATTGTTGAACATTCCATTGATATCTGGAAGAAGCAAAAAAAAAACAGTCAACTCAGAAATCAGAACCACCCGAGGAATGACGGCACAGGTTTCAGCGACAAGGCGTAAAGGCTTAGTTATGGTTGGACGTCGACGCAACACAATGGCCTGACGTGCGCCTCCCAAAAATGCAGCAGGGGCTGTGATTGGACTGCTAACGTAACCCAACGTGGAACTAAAACAGGTTCACGCTGCATGGGCGCCGCGTTGCGTCAGCGTGGAGCCATAACTCGGCCATACCTGTGCGTTCTCTGTGTGTTCCCCGTGTACCTGTGCTTCTGTGTGGAATACTGCTCTTGGTGTTCTCTGGACTGGAGCTGATGAGGTCACAGCTCCGCTTGGGCTCCGCCCCGCGCTCCTCCGCCACCCTCCTCTCCCTCTCCTGCTCCCGCTCCTTGCTCTTGTCCTTGTCTTTGTCCTTGTGTTTTTTCGACTTCTTCTTGGACTTGCTGTGCAGGGACGGACTCTTGTCCCGGGGCGCGCCCAGCCCCGTGTGCCCCGGGGAGGCGGGCCCCACACCGGGCACAGTGAGCGCGGTGTTGGTGACGGAGGCGGGCCCTGAGAAGGGGGAGGGCTGCTGGCCGAGCCGCTCCGACAGCGCCGCCTCCTGGCTCTCGCAGTCCCGGCCGTTGTGGCTGGAGTCGTTGCTGACGTCGGACAGCGGGTCGAAGGGGCGAGGAATGTCTAGCAGGGGCAGCTGCTGGGAGCTGCTCGTCAGGACGCCGTCCGGGACGACCGCTGGTGCCATCGTCGCTGCCAACGCGGCCGGCGCCATCGTTGTCGTCGTCGTCGTCGCGTGCCCCCCGCCCCCTTCTCTCCCCACGCCAGCCTCCTTGCCATTGGATGAGGTGAGCTTGCCGTTGATTGGCCCGGACGCCTTGCTGGCCAGGTGAGATATCCGAGGCTTCTTGTTGGCCAGAGGGTCGATGAACTCACCAGCGGGCCGTTTCTGTCAACAAACACATTTGATATTTAGTAGCGATATATTTATCTATCTCTATCTCTTATCTGTTTAGCTATATCTATATCTATATTTAGACAGTTTAAAGATCATCTAGTGGAAGTCTAGAGACCTGGCCGGAACGAACACAATGTTCCCATGTTCAATCCTTTTGCGAGCATTTAGACTACAATATACCGGTATCCAATATCGAAGTATGGTATGTTCATGGCAATGCCACTATATTAAACACAGCCCGTTACAAATGTGCTGCCCCGGCCCAAACATAGAGAGTACGTTCAGAAAACTCCAAATGTTTCATAAAGTGTTTTACTGCAAACAAAAAGGTGAAGAAAAGGAAAGAGGAGCAGTTCAGAGGAGCCTCTATTCTGGGCCGCGTGGGAGTGAAGTCTTCCCTCCACAATAAGAGGGAC
This sequence comes from Trisopterus minutus, assembly GCA_027122715.1. Lineage (NCBI taxonomy): Eukaryota > Metazoa > Chordata > Actinopteri > Gadiformes > Gadidae > Trisopterus > Trisopterus minutus. Next base: position 18,891,248 of record JAOPUD010000019.1, read on the forward strand.
TCGGCCACAGAAAGGCCCTGCTGAACCGGCATGCGGGCTGACCGCCTTGGGAGTGGCTAACCTAATCACCGTATGCGGTTGGCTGTGCAACAGGAAGACATACAGCCCTGAAATAACAGCAGGGACCCATGACTCTGGGCCGTGTTTGGACCCACATGGCTCTTCCTAACCCTGCTTCCTTTGGCAGGGGCCCCTGGACCACACAGGACCGGTTATACACGGACAGCCTGCACCCACGGCCCGGCAGAGACGCAGAGGCAGTCATGTTGGTTCCCGTTTATGCACAAGTGTATGCGTGATGGGGCGCGCGTGTGGGCACGAGTGTATGCGTGTTGGTGCGTGCGTACGTGCATGCGTGTGTTGGCAGCAGCGCATGCCTAGTGAGGGAGCGTGAGAGAGAGACAGGACAGAGGTGAGTCAGGTGAACACCCCACTGAGAGGAAGTCACTATTAATACCAGGCAGCGGGACGTCATCGACCCTGCTTAATGAACACCTGGACACCAGGGCCACTGGCCAATCAGCAAGGGGGGTGGCGGCACAGGCAGGAGGAGGGAGAATGACACAACCTCTGCTGCGTTACACACCAGGGTGTGCGAGGGCCCGGTCATCGAGGAGTGAGTCAGCCAGTGTTTTGACACATTTCAAATAATTCCAGTGAAAAGGGCGAGGCCATTTCCCGCAAGGTCACGATAACTCATATATTCATTTACCATTCCAAAACTGGTTATCGCCATAGAAATGAGTGCTGGATTCAAATCACTGGTGTGGCAGAGCACTGCCTTGAGGCCGAGTCGAAGCCAGAACACACAGGGACCCCCTCTGTGGAGGAACAGCACCGGAGGTAAAGACCCAGTGGGGGGGCCAGGGGCTCATCTGATAGGGGGAGGGGCTGGCCGGCTCCGTGGGCGGGCCGGCTCTGTGGGCGGGCTCACCTGAGAGGGGGAGGAGCTGACTCACCTGAGATGGGGAGTGGCTGGCCGGCTCTTTGGGCGGGCTCACTGGGTTCTCAGGTGGGGGGGCCGGAGTGGGGCCGGGCGGGGGGGCGGTCGCAGGAGGGTTCTGGGACTGGCACAGTTTCCTGGGAGAAAAACAAATGACACACAAAGGATTATGGCATGGTTTTTTTTTGCTGATGAATCACACTGGTCCGGTTTTCCATAAAACAAGGGAGATTAGGGTCTATGTATGCCTAACAAAATACTTAACACCAACTTAAAGCGCCATAGCAGATTAAATGGGTGCCCCTTGATGAGTGGCCGTTGTGTATGGTTAAAAGGTTACCTTTACCGTCATTTCTATAAGCCGCGGTTTATACACACAGTTTCCGAAATTCCATAAGCTATGCGGCTTATGAACGGGTGCGGCCAAAACATGGGAAAGCGATTTAGAAAAATCTATTTTCAGTTAATTAGGTTATTTTTAAAAATCTTACAATAAAGCTGCAAGTAGCCTATTGCCTTCCCTTAAGGTAACAATTTGGGCCAGATTTCCCGAAACCTTATTAAAGCTTTCTTAACGCTGCGTCATTCGTAACCTCTACTTTAAGTTCTACCTTTACATCTTACGTGTTTTCCGAAAAAATCCTACGAATCTCTTTCGTACGTGGTTCGTCGGTAAGGTTGGTCTGAAGCGCTGGTAGAACCGTCTTAGCTCTACCGTAGTGATGGTTCAGCTGCTGACGCTAGGCGCCGCCGCCGTACAGTAACCCTTAGACATTTTATTTATTTATTTTATTAACCTTTATTTTTCCAGGAATATTCTCATTGAGATTCAAAATCTCTTTTTCAAGAGAGTCCTGGCCAAGAAGGCAGCATACAAACATTTAAAGTCTCACATTAAAAACAACAAAAACACAAAATTTCACACTAAAAACAGACACAAAACACAATAAAAAGTGCCAACGCATCAATCTAATTGGCAGTAAGTCAGTGTCCAGTTTGTGGTTAAATAGTCCTTGATCGACATCCCCGTTGCACATGGAACGGTCACATTGGAAGTGTTGTGTTTCACCAATATGCAGTACAGTAGGCCTACATATACGGTACAGCAGGCCAGGTCAGCTCCACTCGCTTCCAATAACTTAAAAAAAAATTTTTTAATTTATTTTACAATTCAAAAATGAACAAAACGGTCTTCTAAATAAACGAAATTATACTGTGAAATCAATAAACCATTATAAGCAACGAGTGAACTTAATAACTTTTTTCAACCACCACCTCTTTCCCTTGACGGTGCGCAAAGCCCGCACACAGACAGGTAGCAGAAAACTAAGCAGTCTCAGCATAAACAGTTCTGAGTTAAATTTGTCCATTGGGGAACATGTCAATTCCTCTAATGCGGATGTTTAAAATAAATCACCACTATTTCCCCTGACCTTCAACTGTACCCTTGCTGAACTCCCTGCATCCTTGTGTCTTTATTCGCATTTTCCAAATTGATATGGCGGTCTTATCACATGGTAAATTAGCTCATTGTCAGGTGTTTAACAGCGACGCATACTCAGACAGTAAACTTGGCTATGCGTTTGATGTGCTCTCGCCATTCTCCTGCACACTAAAGTGTGCGTGCCAAGCAGTAGGCCTAGTCGTCCTTAACGTTTAACATCGATTTGCGGTGACGGCTTGGCTGAAGGGTTTTATATGCCTATTCATCACATAATTATCCCATTTGAAACTTGTGGGGCTTATGCCCAATTCAGTTTTTTTTTATACATAAATTAAAGGCTTGCGGTTTATCCACGATGCGGCCTATATGCGGGAAATTACAGTGAGAACTCTGATAGAGCTGTGTGCTACGGTCTGACATATGCAAAAGAGCCCACTGATCTAGTGGCAATACCAGCCGCTTACAAACATGATCTGTGACCTTCCACTTCCCCTTCTGCGTTGCAACACCATTCGGATGAGGCATGACATGCCGCGTGTGTGTGTGACCCGATTACGCACGCACAGATTTGTCACACAAAAGCAGCTTGTGGACAAACCATAAATCCAAATACTTTGAGCGAAAGAAAAAACAACAACTAAGAAGGATGACGCAATACCCTACACACCCGTGTGTTATGAACGGTAATTTCGCCTTGGGGGAATTTTCCCCATCCCTACCATGAGCTGTTGTTGATGGCTTCATACCATGGAGGACAGACGTAGGAGGTGGGACGGTTGGCTCAAGATGAGAGAGGTGGCTGTGACAACCCAAGACTCAGACAGCAGGGGGCAGTAAGATGCATTAAGCTCAGTTGGTGCCCCTCCCCTAGGTAAACATGGGGAAGGGGTCTGTGGCCAGCAGACAGAGGAGCGTCCTAGAAACCTCGTTCATAGACCTCCATGCGTAAACCAAAGATGATGTCATCACTTGCCTCACGCCTGGTTCATACAGCGCTTTGGGAGAGTCCAAGTCATGGACGGGGATTTGAGGATTTCATTCATGCGGTCACCACTTCCTAAGCTCTCGTGTTTTTTTTCCCAAGCTGGACCCAGTTGTGAGTTTGTGTGAACTGGTCCACCTGAACGAATGCGTTTACGACCTCTATGCAAAGGGGCACAGAGAGGCGACCAGTGGCTTCTCCTTCAAAGTAACACCATAGAAATTATCTCCTTCTCACTGCGCAGTGCCACCGCGGCCATGTTGGATGATAAACTGAAAACCTTTCCACCGGCACTAGGACCAGTACCAGTACCATCTCAAGTCATTCATGCGTTTGTGTCGTCTCTAGTGCTCCCCGTCCTCTAGGAGTAAATCTCCTACAGAGACAGTGAATGGCCGTGTGTGTACAGGCTGAACAGTGGACACACCATGAGGACCGTTATGGAGGCTTCAAGGCTCCGGTGAAACCAGTAGTGGGTAACATGAGAGCTAGGAGCCAGTGGCACCCCAGCAGAGACTATAAGGGGTGGGGATGCAGGTGAATCTGGGAACAACGCCAGCTCACACACGGAGCTGCTCGCGCTGGAACACTGTTGCATCCCAGGCCTCTGAATCATTTAGTTCGGGTTCTTCTGTGTGTCCGCTGTAGCTCTACACTAAGGGGAGGAGGAGGAGGAGGAGGTCGGGGGGTGGTGACAGGGTAGATTG
>JAOPUD010000019.1:19046724-19062264 GCA_027122715.1 Trisopterus minutus
GGGACGGGGGGGGAGGGGAGGAGGGCAGAGAGAAAGGTAGTGGGGAGGGGGATGGTGAAAGAGACAACGGGAGAAGCAAAGGAGAGAAGGAGATAGAGGAGGGGTGGGAGAAAAGTGAGGAAGAAAAATATAAATCTCTGATCATAATCCTCGTTACACCAAACGCACACTTGTCTATTTGAGTCTTTTTCCATCAGCTAAGAGACCTGTGCCCCTCTGACGTTCATTATTCATGGGACAGAAGTGGGGGTCTTCGGTTTGACCCAGATAGAGGAGGATGTGGGAGGGGTGAGGGGTGAGGGGTGAGGGGGACAGCTGCTCACCAGACAGCGCCTCTCCTCGCTGGAGGACCTCCTCGATGTTGGCCACCATGATCCTCTGGACGTCCTGCAGCTCTGTGTTGATGTTGCCCAGGTTCCGCCTGGCCCGGCTGTCGATGTACGACTTCTTGGTCTTCTGGATGTACGTGTCTGTGGGAAGGAGCGGTCAGACATGACAAGCCGGCGACAAACTCAAAGAATCACCATCATACGCCACGTCCTCAGTAGTCCCTGTCCACTGCCCTCTACTGTCCAAACAGAGTGGGACCACTGTGTGCTTTGAAGTGTACAAATGAATACATCTAAATTCATAAAGGAAACTGTTACATAAAGGTTCCCCTAATATTATTTTGTCATTTGTATTTGTTTAATATCAGAACAGACTTTAGTTTGGGTTCATGTTTGCATATAATGTCAATTGTTTGACATTGATACACAGTGTAAGTTACTTCCCCCCTGAAGCTACATCCCGGTGGCCCTGCTTGGCTCCTCTCTCACCGAACTCGATGAAGGAGTACGGCCTGGACACTGTCGGGACTTTCTTTCCATGCTGCTCATTAAACTCTGTTTGAAGATCTTCTAAATACGCAAAGGCCAGCTTCTTGGGAAATCCAGCTTCACACAGCACCAAGTAAACCACTCCTTTCTCTATAACGTAACTGGAGAGGGGGAGAGAGGGGGAGAGGGGGAGAGAGGGAGAGAGGGAGAGAGGGAGAGGGGGAGAGGGCGAGAGAGGGAGACGAATAACACAAACACAATTGTTAACCCAAAAGTTATGTGCCCTGAAGGAGTTATACTTGTTACATTTAAAGTCATTTTTTACCATTACACACTTTGAGCCGATGTAGTCACATATTTTGATAACACTAACAGCTATCCGCCAGAGGAAATGTTTACGGTTCATTTGCACTTTACATTGCTGCTTTGTTCATATGACGGCCATTCCAGAAATCAGTGAAAGCGGCTACTCACTGGAAGCACATGGAGCCGGCCTCTAAAGTGCAGCGCGAGGGACTCTGTTCGTTCAGTTTCCGGAAGAGCTGTTTGGCCTGACTCTGGTACTGCTGCAGGTCCCGGCCCAGCTGCACGCGCACACCACCGACACAAAGGTTAGCAACACTTAGACAGACACACAACACTGTGACACACAACAACGGCACATTCACCCAGAAGCCTTTCATTCAGGGTTCAACATGTTATAGGGACATGTGACATGTGAATAGCAATGCTCGGTCTAATAAGACAATGCTTTCACCGTTCTAAGTGTGTCAATTGCCATCGGCCTAGCAGGTTTCGGTTTCTGAAGTTTCTTCTATCAGTGTTATCTCGTCCTTACTGCCCAGAATGAAGGCTTCAGCCTCACCCACGACGGACGGGTGAGTAGGTGTACGTTTATCTATGCTATTGCAGGTCCTTGTGACTATGCAATGCTGTTACACAATGGAGTCACCACAGCACTGATGCATCACAGAAACACATGAGTAAACACATGCATCACATGCATATAGGCCGATAAGCTGTCGGAGCGGAAAACAAACCTTTTCACTTCCCTTCGAGAGCGCAAATGAGAGAGTGGGGGAATTAGGTTAGATTTGATATTTATAGGTTGTGTACAAAAATTAGAAATCAGCTCAAAACTAGGTCAGAGGGACATCTTTCGAACTCATAATCAGCCTCACTGGAAACAAGTGAGATGGGATCTTGGGAGATTTTTTTTTAGAGGAATGAGAAGACCGATTGTAGATTTGAATTAAATCTATGTCAGGTCCGAAATCATATTACTCATTAAATTGGAAACGATTGGAATGCAATGAACAACAACAAGAGGGTAGAACCGCCCCGTCCAACGGGCAGCCGGCGGTTTGTACACATCATCACAACTGGACACCAGCCACTAGGGTTATTATGGCATAAGACACATTATGGATATAATACAACGTTATATCAGTGGCGTTACGAAAACTAGGCTGGTCTATGATGCAGAGCATCATAGTACCAAGAGCCAGCAGAAGCTAAGCAACCCGTCATCAAGCAGCTGCTGAGACATGACCACGGAGTCGACGTCTGGTCCTTATCGATCCGGACCCGATCGGAGCAGCAGTAGCAGCAGAAAATGACCAATATGAGGATAATCTGATCGATAATAATAATAACCTGACCTGCTCGTCCTCCTGCATGGAGGCGGCCAGCGGCAGGCCGTCCGCCAGCCGGGCGATCATGGTCAGCAGCACCATTTTAGAGAGTATACGCCGAGATCGTTGCAGGTAGAAACACACCTCCGGCAGATCTGACAGTCTGTAGGTTGACAACACTACAGTCCTGACGCGCTGAGCTGGCCGGAAACCAGAGCGCTTAGCGGGGTGCTGCCCGGGAGCCGCGCCGGGCTGAACACACGACGGCGCCGATGGTTCCGCCTGATGACCGTAACCTTACGGATTGTTTTTTTTTTAAATCTAGTTGGGAATGAAACAAATATTTTATCACATGTAATATAATAATTTTAATTTCGATAATTTTATAATAATAATTTTAATTTTTTTTTATTTTATACAATTATATCATTTTATAATCATGTTGTGTTATATAATATAAGATTATTTATAATACGTTATATTCTATTATTTACACTAATATTCCCCATACAGACAAAAACATGTGGACATAATTTAGGCGTATTCTTTTTAATTGGATCACTGGGTTACAATAACAGCAGATATCTAAACCTTTTTCTAGTTGTTGCGGGTACAGGCCCATAATTTATACACGTCAGCAGGGAGCGCTGTTACATAATTTGTAAGCAAGTTATTGAGGAAGTTTTCTACCTAAAATGACCATGTTTGTGCTCTCAATCGGGTGCAGTGGACATTAACCATTACTGTAATGAAATGTCTGTCACATTCTTTCAAATACACTCAGTTTACAAATTATTAAGTGTGGAGGTCTAATAAGGAATTCAAATGCTTTCAATTTGCTAAGTGATAATGCAATTGATAACTTATATCAAAGTAGTCCCTTTTTAACATTGTAAAGGGATGCATTCGGCCAGTTACAAAGTACTAATGATTGATTGATGTTTGAAACAGAGCACGAAAAACAGATGTACCAAATCAAATTTTATTCAACATTTAGGGGTTGATTGAAATCTTTAAAATGTAATTCCCTTTTTCATTGTTAGCAAAAAAATCATCAACTCGTAATAAAACAGATTTGTCTCATATATCAAGCACAGTTAGGTAAAACGTAGACAAAAACACTTTTGTAAAAAAGCTCCAAAAGCATAACAAGTCCAAGTACAAGTTTTTCAAGTATTTCAAGTTAAGTGGCTTTAAACTAGAGCCGACCGATACTGGATTTTAGGGGCTGATACCGATATTAGGGAGTAAACGATAAAAGACAGATATATCGGGTGATATTTAAAATATAGATACCGGCGTGCGGATGTGTTTAGATGTTCAACCACCACAGTACAGGATTTATTTATTTAAGACATACGCCAACACGATAAATCTGTGACGGGCCCCTATCGGCCGATAAAATCAGCCAACGGATATTTTAGTTTCTAGTTTAAACTGAAACTGGCCATTATAGTAACTTCTCAGGAAACAAAGCAGTCAGGAGGGTGGCAGGGTAGGGCCTCTAGGTCACTCTAAAAGCTCTCAATCTTCCGTAAAGATCTGGTGGTATCTTTGTGCGACAGCAGCAGCCGTCTCAGGAGGACACGGAACTAACGGGAGTCTCGGAGGTCCCAGGCTCAGTCCCGATAAGTCACTCATCAGCTGCTTGTTCACGGCAACATCGAAGCCTGTGGAGCACAGTCCAAAAACAACAAACACGTCAGAACTTAAGTTACTCCTCTTAATTGCTTCACATAAGTCACGGTATATTTACATTGATTTGGGATTTCACAGTACTACAACTGTCTTTAGTCTTCTCAATATGCCAGTATTGGCCAAATGTTTTTCCATGATGCATCTTGATGCACGAGCACTGTGGTGCTGCTAATTTTGAAAGAGAACAACTGAACAGACAACAGGCTATAACACCGGGGAAGACAGAGGGAACGTGTTTAAAGGTCTTACCATATTTAGAGGCAAAGGCCATAAGGTCTTGCACACGGAACTGTTTGGCGAAGAAATAACACCATGACGTTAGTACATGAGGCCTGTACACAAGAGGAGTATGGGGCCTGCTACGGTCATTGATCAAGTGTAATACCTGCAGATCTCTGGCTTTGACAAGGTCGTCTTGAGTAAACGCCGTCAGTAGTTTGTTGAAGTGGGAACCCAGATAGTTATACAAGCTGTGGACGGGGAACAGATGTTGCCAATGAAACACAAAACTATCATCAATGCGTGTCCTGGCGGTAGCTATTGAGCAGCAAACCGCTGAGTGAACCGCACGCAAGGACCATCATTAGGTCAATTTTTGTTCACACTATGAGACACTGTTGTAGGTTTAGGGAGTAGCATCAAGCTCTGCACACAGACCTGCCCACTGCTCCGTTGGCTCCAAAGGCCAGAGCGGCCAGCAGTTGCTAGGAGCAAATCACAGGCAGGCAGAGGGTCAATATCAGACACGTCGACGGTGCAGAGAATGCAGATCTTTAGGTGACACACACGGCACAACACATAAAAGGGTGGAAGAGCCTGACCTCGTCAACGCCACAGAGCAGCGACTGATTGGCTTGACTGCATCGGACACACTGGCCAAAGTCCATCAGATCCGTTCCGCTGAACTTTACGCCCCTGTAGGTTGGGATCAGCGTCTCGAGGCCTTTGCACACATCTGACGCCAGAACTGTGAGAAGGAAACCCCGTAGGTCTTCAGAAGCATCACACACAAAGAGCCACTGTGAACATTCGGAGGCATCAGGCCAATGAACAGGGAGAAGGTGAAATGAAGGCTCTCACGGTGTACGCCAGTGAAGTGTGGGATGTGGTAATAGTAGAACGGCAGAGTGGGGGCGGCGGCCGCCACCTCCCGGAGGTAAGCCCTGAGAGCGTCTGCAAGAAGGGACGGAATCAAATAAAAACATGAGATATGTTCTTAAATAACAGCCACATTCAACTAATTTACATGCGCTGATAAAATTTGATCCATCGAAAGAACCTATACAAATATTGTTAAGAAGGTGGGAGGTCCACTGTTATCTACAAATACAAGCTGCCTGGACGACACACCTGCGGTCTTTGGTTTGAAGAAGGACGGAGATATCACTCCTATCCCATCAGCTCCTGCTGCCTCAGCATGCTGAGCCTATGGAGAACATTGACGTCATTAACAATGAGAACGATGGTTTCTGTAAGAAACATTATCTTGTCAACATTAACTTATCTTAGTTAAATTATCTTAGTTTGTAGAAAAAAATTGTAGATTGAATGGTATGGTGATATTGTAAATCTAAATTATAACATTGGGATGGGGAGGTTTGGAAGAGGAGGAGGGTCACATGTGATTTTGTTTTGAGTTTAAAGCCAGAATTCAGACTTTTAATCCCATTAAAAGCCAGAATTAATGAACCAATCAAAACAATTCCAATGTGGCCCTAATCCTCTTCCATTGAGATGAGTCTGACAGAAGTAACTGTGGCATTGATAGAAGGAGATGATGATGATGCGATGATGATGATGATGATGAAAATGATGATGAAGATGATGACACAATATAAAATAGTGATTTGTGAATGAGGCAGTGAAAAATTGATGTCTCACCAAATCCTTTGAATCTTTTATACTCAAACAACCTACGTGCACAATCACGTTATCCATTCTGGGGGAAACGCACGTGCACGTACACACACACACACACAAATGCAAGCAAAAGCAAACACATGATATTGGCAAGGCAAAACATTTTTTTCAAACTGTTTTTTCACCGCATTTCACAAGCATGTAACCCAAACGCATTTCTGGAGCCAACTCAGCAAGCCCAGGGCCGATTGGTTAACGTTTCTAAACATCCTGACCACAAGCAAGACAGAAAACTAAATGTACTGTTTCTTATTACACACACACACACACACACCCACCCCCACACCGTGACTCACTTGCCCTTGGCTGTCAGACACCACTCTGCCGCAATACGCTGTCTCTCCTCCACGCTGAACGACATGCCCTCTCCAGTGGTGCCATTCACTGGGGAAAGTAAAACCAGTACCCATGTGGTCAGCTACACACCAGCGTTCTCACCGTTCACTGTTCAGTCGTTCACTAAGTGATCTTGGTGGAAGGTGAAGATGAACTCAACCAAGGATGAACTTACCAAAAATGTTCCGAACCCCTTGCTTATTGATCAGGTAGTCGACGTAAGGTCCGATCACTGATAAGTTCAGTTCACTGTGTTGTGAAAAAAACAAAACACAAAAGGTCAGTCATTAAGGCACTTCAATGAGATTAAATGAGTCAGATTTGACACGGTTAACCACCAGATCCTCCTTGCCACTCTCGCCAAACTGGGCATTGCTGAATCTGCCCTATCCTGGTTCACATCTTACCTGTCGAATCGCACCTATCAGGTGACATGGAAGAGCTCCTTGTCCAAACATGCGTCGGCATATCACTGCTATGCCGACGACAGCCAGCTATTCCCCTCTTCCCCCTCCTCTGACAAAGCCCTGATTGCAACGTGCATATCTGAATGTCTGGCAGACGTCAGCGCTTGGAGCCTACCTCCAAGCTTTGGTCAGACCACACACCCCAGCCTGATCCGACGGCCAAACGACCTCAGCTGGACGTCTGGTACCGCCATCACAATGTCTTGGAACGTACTGGGTCACACTATGGGATTGTGTACTATAACCTTGATGTAAAATTTATCTGGGATAACAGGGCGTTTTTTTTTTTTATTGAAATCCAAATTCATGTAATATGTCTCATGTGTACATATTTGGTGGGCTTTTAATTTGAAACTAGGCTACACATCAGAACTACTTAAAACTTACTGGGTCACACTATGTGGTCCTGTACTATAACCCTGAAGTGGAATTAGTCTATGATAACAGGGCGTTTGCTTTTAAATTGATTACGGCTTCTATTGACTGTCAATTGGTATACCCGACGAGTGTATAAAAAAAAACAGTTCTGAGACGCTATTACCGTAATGGCTCGTATATACGCGTACCGTAATGGCTCGTATATACGCGTACCGTAATGGCTAGTATATACGCGTACAGCAAAAAACGCGGTGGGCTGGCATGACCGCAGTTCTCTACCTTGTGACCACAGCGGTGGGACGAGCTCCCTGCAGAAGCCAGCTTCCGCAAACGACTCGAAACTCACCCGTTCAGATCCCCTATCTGTCTGTTTCCCTTTGGTTTGTTGTACGCCCTGGCAATTAACGAACGCACCTTGTATACATCCTTTGTACTTAATTGTGTAACATCTGCAGTAGCTCGCTATCACTGCTGTGTACGGGGACCGGGGTTGGCCTGGCGATTGTTAGTACTTGCACTTGGTTCTATGAACATCTTTACTGTACCGACTGCGACATATTGTTTCACTTCTAATGACAAATGTGCTTATTGTAAGTCGCTTTGGATAAAAGCGTCTGCTACCGCCCTAAATGTAGATGTAAATGTAAATTCATTTACAATTGATACGATGGTCTACAGAGCTAAACATGGTCACATTGTTTTACAGGGAAGGGACGTGCACACATCTAAACTCTGTGCAGGGCGAGGGTTTAATTTTACTCACCCGTCTGCCGTGAGAGGGGTGAATGTGGCTGCAACAAGTCCAGTCAGTTTGACGGAAAGCATTTCTGTGGGAGAGACAGGGCATTAAGAGGAGCATCAAAGCTGAAAATCAATGGTTACTTGGTTAATTGCACCATTGCACGTTTCTAAATATCCATCAATTAGTGATGAGTCTTGTTCATGATGAGTGTTGTTGATGAGCTTTGTTATTGTAATGATTTAAATGAAGCAACTGGAACAAAGTCAACAAGGAGTGCTCCCTTCTCCCCTCAGGTCTGCGTTACATAATGCGTCGTGTAAAAACACACAGCACTGACATCTTGTGTGCCAAGGAGTATTCCTTGGCACACAAATATAAAGTATTCCTTGCCATCCTAAAGTATGCACTATGCACTTTGAATGTTCATGTTTATTTTCTGTGTGCATTAGTCTGTCATTTTGTCTATCATTGTCTGAGTCTGTATGTATTTGTACTTATATGTGCTGTTTGTGCTTATGTTTTTTTAAATGTTCCCAAATGCAAGACAAATTCAGAGTGTATCTCTGGATACCTATGGTTCTTCAAAATTAAAATGTAGAGTATCTACTTTACTGGGAATTCAAAATATCAGACAATGCATAGATGCAGGTATCTTGCCAGAAATTCCCCGTGGATTTAAAGTTAAAATGATCATTGCCTATTCAGAAGGAAGCGTTTTTTAACAAGAACGACCAAACAAATACAACTATAGCTACAATCCCTTACCTGTTTGCAGTGCGGACATTATATCCAACTACTTGGGACCTGTTTGGTCCGGTCTCTCTGCTCAGGAAGGAGATGTTTTGACTGAGAGATGAGCAGTCATATGATCCACCGTGCGCTGCGTCGGCATCGGAGCAAAGGCTCACGGGAAACGTAGTCTCTACTAGTTTATAGAAAGATAGATAGATAGGCTAGATAGATAGATAGATACTTTATTTATCCCGAGTGAAATTCAGGTATCCAGTAGCATAAAACAAGACATACATTAAACATACGTCAGACTAAAATTAAGATATAGATCTAAATTAAAATATAAAAACTAACTACCTACAATAAACTTTAACCTAAATTAAGATCTAAAATAAAATTAACAGTTGCTACAATAAACTTTAACCTAAATTAAAATATAAGATAAAATGAACAGTAGCTACAATAACGGTGCAGACAGTAAACAGTGCAAAAGAGAATCGATAAGAAGGCGGCTTGTTGTTTAAAACGGTGCTCCGAAAAGGGCTTTAAGCAATTCGTACGATTTTATTACGCTTACAACGTAAGTCTATGATATTATTCTGAACTTTCCTAGGAATGTCAACACGCCCAACTTAAAGAGACGTCGGCCACCCGGCGGTGGGCGGGACTATCGCGCCGGATGCGGATGCGGATGTCGCTGCTGACGTTTCGCACTACTCCCTGTATGCTAGATCCGGCTAATAGCATATCTGGCGGGGGGGGTTCTGTTCACGACTCGAAGCGTCGTTAAAGTTATCCACTGGATATTTTTTCAAGGAAAATCACACCTCACTAACGCCTGCTGTTCCCAAACGGACGATGTGAAGCGCGTTTGGACAATTTTAGGACTCAGCGGGTCCAGTCGTTAGCCAGTGGGGGGGGGGGGCGGCTAACCAGCTAAAGCTAATCACAGGCTGAATAACATCTCAGCAAAGGGGGGGAGAGACGCGCTCCGACCATGTTCCTATACCGGTGACAGGACGGTGTGAGGCGGGGAGGGGTGTGTGGGGGGCAGTGGGGCAGGGTGGGGGGGGGGTGTGAACGACACCACTGACGTGGACCTCTTGGATCGACATGGACTCATTGATCCGGACGGCGGTCTCAGGTGAAGTTGTTTAAGGTGTTCCAGGTGGAAGAACAGAGGAGGGATGGGAACGCTGTCAACGGGGCGACTGTCTGCGGGGATCCACCGCCACTTGAGCGGGGTCGGTTCAGTGTGTGCGCTCGTCGTCGCCGCGGAGGGTAGGAGTGTGTAGACCTTGTGGTCTGTGTGACATGCCGACGTGTCAGCCTCTATCATTAGATTACACAGGTGAGCCGGGGGGAGGTAAACAGGTGTGACCCGTGAGTGTGCACACACGCACACACGCTTCTGGTGTCCTAGCGCTTAACAGCAGAACTACCGGGACACGTACAGACCCTCACCTGACAGCTCGATACCTTATGGACCAGAGTAGTGGGATTACTGTAACTGTACTGTGAATGCCTTTAATACCGGTCAGATTCAGAGCGAGCGGCTGACCCCGCCTGGAGACACCCTTTGACACGTTATGATGAAGGGGATTAATCATAATGAGGGTTCTGGTAACTAAAGTGCCGCATCGGGTTGTTCGTGAACAGCGACTATTAGAGACGTGATCCCTTGGGACTGGAATTGAGAAGGACCGCATGGCAACACACTCGGATGGATCTCCTGACATCTGCTAGAAAAGAGCACAGCTGCTGGCGTATTGATTAACTCTCTGCCAGCCCATACCACAATAATGTGTATATCACTGGGCAGTTGGATACCCTCAAAAATGTTCCCCATACGGTTACACCTGCTGCTCCTCGCCCTCCTCTTCGGCCAAGGGCTAGCGATGTCCAGAGAGGAGAGACACAAACTAAGGTGAGTGGGGGGGTGAGCTTAAAATGAGACACTTTAAACATTTTAGAGGTTGTCTCCGTCTTGCTTGCTGACTTGTTGTTTTCTGTTTGTCCACAGGGACCAAGTGGTGGAGATGTTTGACCATGCTTATCAGAACTACATGGTGAGTAAAGCACCCCTGACCTAACCTTGTCACCGCTGACATTGCATGCAGCCTGTGGCTGCAGGATTTCATGCTCCCTAGCTAAAGGTACTGCGTTCAATTCCGGATGTGCAGCCTTGAGCGAGATGCCTTTCCCCTACATTCTTCTTGATGAAAGCATCTCTCTAAAACACCTATTAATAGAAATGAGGACAAAGCCGTGTTCCTATTTATGGACCTTGTTTTGGTCTGAAGTTAACCCTGAACAAGGTGCTCCATTCACAGTCAAGTATCAATTGATTAACGAGTTTAAAGTAACGCCATCGTCAAGACAGAACGTGCTTACGACGTGTCAGTGTCATCAGTCTGCTCTGGCGTTAGTAAGCTGGTTTAATGTGTAGCTTCTGGCTGAGAAAGACCTACTAAGCCACCAAATGATTTATTGTCCCTTCTTTCTTCTTTGTGTGTGTGTGTGTGTGTGTGTCTGTGTGTGTGTGTCTGTTCGCACACTGCACAGGACCACGCTTACCCAGCGGACGAGCTCATGCCTCTCACATGCAGAGGTCGCGTCCGCGGCCTGGAGCCCAGTCGGGGCGACGTGGACGATGCTCTGGGCAAGTGAGTAGAGCCGGCTCTCTGTGCATGTCCTCACAGCCTCGCCGTCTGGACGCCATCGTCCAATCTTCACGTTTCCATGCTCAGCTGTAGGAGGTTATGAGGTCAGAGACGGAAGACATTGACCAGCCGGTTTGTGGTTAAAAATAAATGACAATGGTGGCGGCTGAAAGGGGCTCTGCTGCCAGCTTTAAAACATGCACCGAGGCGTGTGTGTGATAAGCTGTGTGGGGACGTGAGAAATGTAAACACACAAAAAAAACAACAATGCGTGATGTGTGCTGTTGTTCCACAACGCACCAAACTGTAGGTCGCTTCATGGCTGAACTCCAGATATGCCATAGTGTACATAACTGCAGGGTGTATAATAAATACAGCTGAAAGGAGGTGCAGTACACACTATGGGCAGCCGCCAAGACAGCACTTCTCTTCTGCAGAAGACAAGGGGCTCCTATGTGAAGGAAGTTCATTTTATTGTCTCAAGGCGTTGGTCACAATCAACAGTGACTGCTTTACTTTACGTCGCTTCTTTGCGTAGCAACTTGATATCGATACAGTCTCACGCCACTCAGGATCAGGGACAGGGTTGGCTTCTTGCTGAAGGATACCCACAGATAAGGAGGCGGACATTGGGTATCGAACCCAGAATCTTTAGGCAATACAAGGCCGGTGGTGGAACACCCTCATCGCGACACTAATACCATCCTGCCCCAGAGTCTAATCTCTCTCTCTCTCTCTCTCTCTCTCTCTCTCTCTCTCTCTCTGTCTCCCGCTCCTCTCTCTCTGTCTCTCTCTGTCTCCCTCTCTCTCTCTGTCTCCCTCTCCTCTCTCTCTCTCTCTGTCTCCCTCTCCTCTCTCTCTCTCTGTCTCCCTCTCCTCTCTCTCTCTGTCTCCCTCTCCTCACTCTCTCTCTCTCTGTCTCCCTCTCCTCACTCTGTCTCTGTCTCTCTCTCTCTCTCTCTCTCTCTCTCTCTCTCTCTCTCTCTCTCTCTCTCTCTCTCTCTCTCTCTCTCTCTCTCTATTCTTTAGGTTCTCTCTCACCTTGATTGACACTCTGGACACCCTAGTGGTAAGTACTTCTGTCTTTGTAAGTGATTAAAAGATGGATATGTTTATGGTTTCCCTCAGTCACCCCTCTGTACCGTGTTTTCATTATGCATATTATAAAAAAGAGTGCAAAGAGGTGAGACAAGCTTAAGAAAACACCGCCGCCATTCAAATGCAAAACACATTAACTCGACTTCATAGAATGTGCGTTCTATGAAGTCGAGTTAATGTGTTATGCATCTATTTTGTGAACGGGGTTCATCTGTGAGCGTTGTGGTGTCCTGGGTCTCAACGCGGTAAGCATCTTCCCCTCACCTCCGTCCCCAGGTGCTGAACAAGACGGTGGAGTTTGAGGCGGCCGTGCGGCGGGTCTTGTCGGACGTGAAGCTCGACAACGACATCGTTGTGTCCGTGTTCGAGACCAACATCCGCGTGCTGGGGTGAGAGAACGACTCGTTCCCCTCCGAGGTCTGGGGAGGGAATCTTAAGAGACGTCTGACTGTTGTGTGTGTGTGTGTGTGTGTGTCGCGTGTGCTCAGGGGCCTGCTGGGGGGCCACTCCATGGCCATCATGCTGAAGAAGCGAGGAGAGCGCATGCTGTGGTACCAAGACGAGCTCCTGCACATGGCCAAAGAGCTGGGACACCGACTGCTGCCTGCCTTCAACACCAGCAGCGGCCTCCCTTATCCCAGGGTGAGACGTCTCTAAGGGCCGGAACGGGCTGGCACGGGAGGAGCCAACTAGACGCTGGAGAGTAGCCAACATGCTGGGTTGTTTCGTCTCCTTTCTACTTCCATCGGCTGAGGGGGTTTTTGTGTTTTTAATACATTTTGGTGATGCAGATACAGCCAGCTATTAGGGAGCATCGTTCAATACTTGAACCGACTATTGACCAAATATTTCCTGGTCAATGCCCGGAAGACTGTGAAGTCAGTTCTTAAATTCGTGACCAATGAAAGTTTATAATATCATTGTTGGTAATTCTGGTACAAGTTCAGGGTTTCCCCTTTATCAGGAAATAACATAAGCTAATTGGGGTGGTGATGTGGCTCACAGGAGGACATGCTTGTGGAATCATTCAGTGTTTCACACCTCAGGCGTAGGATCTGTTGCTGCCCCCCGACCATTTCTTCTGAACCATGATGATGATGATGATGATGATGATCCAATGCTGTCGTTCCTTTTGACCCAGGTCAATCTGAAACACGGGGTCAGGGGTCCTGAGAGCCGGACAGGCACAGAGACGGACACCTGCACGGCCTGCGCGGGCACGATCATCCTGGAGTTCGCTGCTCTGAGCCGCTTCACCGGGGACCCTGTGTTTGAGGTTAGTTACTAGGAGGAGTTAACTACAGTCACAAGGAGTTAACGAGACTAGGAGGAGTTGACTTGACTAGGAGGGGTTAACCTGGCTAGGAGGAGTTAACGTGACCTTAAGGAGTGAACTTGATCTTAAGGAGTTAATTTGACTAATCATTACATTTCTAATATGTTTTATCTACAGAATTTAGTTAGTAGATGCATCAATAATCCAGTGACAATGGACTCTAGTTTAGCCAGCGCAACTAGGAACGGCCAGGTTATTAAGTTCCCCACATCTCAATCTCAGGTTGAGCCTCAATTCTTCAGCCATTCATGCGTTTGTTTTCACATTATTTTTAAAGAAAAGCTCTTACGTTTCTTGTGGTTGTACACAACTGCCGTACATTTAGTCCTCAGCACTTGGCTGGTTTGTGCAGTAACTTACAAGATGATAAAGCAATGGACATTCAGTCCGAGGATGTGATGGGAGTGCTTTTGTGGGTTCTGTATTCGTTTCCTTTTCGGTGGGACTACAGCTTCTTCTGACTGTGGAGTATAGATTTGTTTGTGTCGATGGTTCAAAGTACTTAGCGAACGCCCACCCGTCCGCAGGTACACGCCCGCAGAGCCCTGGACTTCCTGTGGGAGAAGAGGCAGAGGAACAGCAATCTTGTGGGCACCACCATCAACATCCACTCCGGAGAGTGGGTCCGCAGAGGTGAGGCAGGGGAGAGGAGAGTGGGCAAGCGTGAGACGAGAGAAGGAGTGAAGGGAGAGCGATGGTGAAACTTGAGAGAGACAGAGTGAGACATGTTGGGGAAAAGAGGAGAGGTGAGATGGAAAGGGGAGAGTGAGGCGGAGAGGGGCTAGTCAGACTCAGAAGTAAGAGTGAGACATGTAGGAGAGTGAGATGGAGACGGGAGGTGGAAACCAGGAGGGGAGACGGGCTGAAGTGGGGACGGGAGGTGAAATGTGTGGCGCAGGTGTCCGAGCTAAATGCTGGACGGTATAATGCAATGAGGCTTTGAAGGGAAAGGAGGAGTGAGAAGGCAAGAGAGACTTCTGCGCTCTCAGTTGATAATATGTTGCTTGCTCGAGCGTTGAGGGGAGAAGGGAGGTGGGAGGGAGGGAGTGAGGGAGGGTTTGGAGCCAGGTCGAGACATGTTAGTCGAATCAGAACGCCTGGGTTATCTTACAAAATGGACAATTAACGTTTCATGAAAGTAGGGTGTGTTTTGAGGACCTACTAACCTGTAACGATGCTTTGTGTTGTGTGTGTGCGTGCGTGTGCGCGGTGAAGACAGCGGCGTCGGAGCAGGCATCGACTCGTACTATGAGTATTTACTGAAGGCGTACGTCCTCCTGGGAGATGACCTCTTTCTGCAGCGCTTCAACACTGTGAGAGGATAATTATACACGCACACCGCTCTCATACACGGTCACCTGTTGTATGCCACAGTGGGAGCTCCATCGCTGGCGTTGCATGGAATTTAGTCCTTTTTAGTAACATTGGGTCCCTTAGTTACTTGCACTAGTTCTGTTTATTTCCTAATCCTTTGGTAGTTAAGAATATTTGCTGTTGTCTGTTACATGCCTATTTTACTGGGAATTATATTTCAAATACTAAATGCGTGTTTGCGTGGCTTGACTGTGATTGAGCTATCATGGGACTATAGATGAATGTATTCATTTATTTATTTACATGCGTAGCACAAGTGCACAGATAGAATAATTGACTCAATGTTATGTAATCTCACTTGTCTATGGTGTTGACCCATATGGGTACGTTCACAAAGGCCTGCT
>JAOPUD010000019.1:19277327-19296609 GCA_027122715.1 Trisopterus minutus
ACACACACACACACACACACACACACACACACACACACACACACACACACACACACACACACACACACACACCAGCCGGAGACGTGTTTTCGTGGGGCTCCAACAGCCACGGCCAGCTGGGTCTGGGGAAGGACGTGTCGGTGCAGCCCAGCCCCGCCGCGGTGCCCTCCCTGACGGGGGTACCCGTGACCCGGGTGGCGGCCGGCGGGACCCACACCCTGTTCATCGCCCTCTCAGGCCTGGTCTACTGCTGCGGGGCCAACAAACTGGGCCAACTGGGGCTCAACAGAACGGACGAGAAGGGTACGTATCACCATTTTCTTTTTTAAGAAAGAAAGAAGAAATAATAAGTGATTATTTGTCTTTGTTTGGTTTCTGCTGACCCTGTTGTTTGTGCTGTTTAAATATAGTTATTAAATGAGAGGGGTATAAATATGGATTCTTGTCAATTAGATCAAATGTCATGATTTGGGAACAGTAATGTCCTCCATATGCATGCCAACAGGTAGGTTTAACATTGTTGCAGTACCGGCCCTCAAACCGCTAGAGGTCGCCACTGCAAGCTGTGGCGCAGAACACTCGGTTGTCCTAACGAAGGTAATCGCAAATGGCTACCGGGTCCTTCTCTTTAAAAACGACATGGTACATATTGTCATATTCCGTTTTTAGTTTTTTTGTGATACATTTTATATTGCATGAAATAAAGTATTGTATATTTATATTTTCTGAATGTTTACAGACAACTTTCCTGCTCTGTCCCCACACATTAAAAAAAAAAATTAAATAAAGTTCTATATGGTTTCAAACAACCTTCCTGCTCTTAGACGAGCAGCAACAACCTTCCTGTGCATAGACGAATTGCGTGCCAAACAAACTGATGGACGGACACTCATTGCTACGGAGGGTGAAGTGGGTCAGACCCAGCGAGTCCCAGTGGGAGTGGGTTTGACTGTTGTGTTGTCGTTGTGTGTGTGTGTGTGTGTGTGTGTGTGTGTGTGTGCGCGCGTGCCGTGCTCTCCAGGATGGGAAGGTTTTCACCTTTGGGGATGGAAGCCGCGGGCAGCTGGGCCACTGCTCTACAGCCTGTGAACTCACCCCCCGTGAGGTCCAGGGCATCGGGGAGCCCGTCTCACAGATTGCGTGCGGCAGGTACTAATCACATGACCCCATCTCTCTATGTGTGGACGTGTGGTTGTGGATTATTGAAAATCTGTACACACATACAGTACGTGTTGTTTTTCCATGCAGAATCGTGACAAGCTGAAATACTTGGCTGACGTTGGTTTCTTCTAAATACTGATACTTTGATATTCCCAGCCACCACACCTTGATACTGGGCTATGCCGGCCACGTTTGGACCTTTGGCAGCGAGGTCAAAGGTCAGAGTGGGAGTGAGGGTTCGAGCCCAGCTCCTGTGCGTCTGCCGTGGGCCGCTGACGGGGCAGCCCCTGTTCCCCACGGTACTGTGATCAGGAATGTTCTATTCATAAAACTGCAGAGGAATAAAAGTCGTTAGTTGTTGTAGTTGTTTTTATGTAGCCCAAATGTACATCTTGTACATTTATAGGAACTTCTTTAGCGTAGTGTCACGTAACATGTCTCACCTTGTGCTGCTTCAACTGCAGACTTGAAGATAGCGGCTGGCTGGAACACAAACTTCCTCTACTCCGCCACTGAGGTATCGTATTGGAACACATTCAAGCTGATAATGATGATAATGTAATGACACCTCACCGTTACCCTGGAAATGCAGAGTTCTCGCGAGAGCACAATTAGAATTTGCTCAGCGAGTCATTCTGGGAACGAGCAATATACTCACCTCCCCAATTGCCCCTCTCCCAGCACATTAACCAATCACATCGGTGTATCTGATAAGGGCGGGGCCAAAAGCGTTGCTGTATTCTTCAATTGCGTGCAGTGATATTTTCTAACTCACGCTTGGTCCCGCCCCTGGAGTCGGGCCACTTTCATCACTCGTTGCCAGACCCTACAGCTTCCTAGATGTGGGTCTGGATTTCCAGGGTACCTGTGAATAAGCTACAAAACAGGACAGCTTTTACATGGTTTTCCATTATCATCACGTCATTTGTTCTTATTTTACTTTCTATAGTGTTTGAGGAGGGACTTGACCATAAGGCGGTTTGATGAAAAAAAACTACGAAAGTGGCAGGCGATGGAAAGAGGCGATCACGAGGCGATAGAGTTCGTTATCACATTCTTTATACTCAAATATGTTTTATTTAGATATCTAGTCTGTTACTGCCGTATCACTCATGCTAACTTGTGTACTGTAATCCACAGGTATATACGGTCGATGTTTCTTACAAGTTCAAGCCTCATTTCTACTTTTGCAAAACCCAAGTGAGTTCTTTATGCTGGACGGTTCAACGGTTCTGGGTTCAGTCCCGTCCACATATCTCTCCTATGCACATCCTGGGGGGGGGGGGGGGGGGGGGCGGCTAAGATCCCCTTTAGCTCAGGACCTGGATGTTGATGTTGTGCTGTGCCTCACCTCCTCCTCCTCCTCCTCCTCCTCCTCTTCCTCCTCGCCAGTCTGTCTCCATCCACCACAGGGGAGTTGATAGCTGATGTTGAGGCTGCTGCCAAGACTTTGGGTCAGATGACGCAGATTCCATGGATCAAAAAAAGAGCTAAGACCAAATATATGATGCAACAATGTATTCTATAAATGAACATAGTTGATCCTAAACCCAAATGAAGGATAATTTAATCCCTCCACCCAAAGCCCAGCATGTTTATGTTATATTTTGCCCTATTTTAACTGTAACCCTGTGACTTTTTTTTTCATCTAGATAATTATTGCCGATATCGTCGATAGTCTCCTCACAGTGAGGTCTGTGCTGAAGTCCCCCGATGCAGTCCTGCTTCTCCTGACGTGTCCCATCCTACTGGAGGACAACAACGTGATCGCAGAGGTCATCCCCCTGGCTCTCATCATCAGTGAGCTGAACGAGAAGATGTCCGGGTTGATAAGTGAGTCACCCCTCTGTCTTGAATCTGATTCTGGTTCATTTGGTCCAACGCAGTCTCCCCGGGTCTCCTCAAACCTTGGTTATCAGGGTGTTTCTCTTTCTTTGGCTTCATATCACTTTTGACCGTTCATATTGCAGTGTTTGTAAGCACGTATTTGGTGTAAATAAACTCGGCCAGCCGTAGTCAACTGCAAGAAAAAAAAGTCTGTAAATGTTTCCAATCAACACCTTGTCGACTGGTCGTTGTAGAAATACACTTTATTCATTAAAATCCTGTCTAGTTTAAAGCTTAATCCGAGTTTGCTGAGGCAGAATTCTCCGTAACAAAACAGGAAACAAAGCGTAACTTCCCCTTTCAGTCTTGGTTTCTGGTCCAGGCTCTGGTCTCCTAAGAAGTCCTGCTATATAACATAATGGGTTGGTTGGGCTGGTTTTGTGATCCAGTAGAGCTAAGTACAGGTAGTACATGTTGTCACAGCTGCTATAGGTTATTATATATTGTAAAATAATGTGTATTTACTGTTGTTTTAGGAGGCTGTTGGTCTTCCCTGCCCCCTGCCATCCTGACCAATCAAATTGCGGTGTTCAAGTGGGCTCTGTCCTACTTCCTCCGGCACGGCCTCCTGGAGTCTCACGACAACATGGTGAAGATGGTGCTGGAGACGCTCAAGATGCTCTACAAGGTGAGATCCTAACCTCAACGCTTTCATTTTTAATGATCATTTTGATTAATAATTCTTAGTAGTATAATAATGATGATAATAATTATAGTGTGACGGCTGCAAGCAGCGCCCGACTATTGTTATTCTTAATCTTTATTCTTATTCTCTACACATTTTGGGACCCTACTCCTGTTAAAGATATTTCACCTAGAGACTTCGACTACTTTAGACTTTGCAACTTGGTCAATTTTTAACCTTTAACCTTCTTTCAAACATTTAACAAATCAACACACTTTGACCTTCAAATATATCTAAACAGATTTTCGATTTCATTCATACTTTTTTTTCTATGATGATTATTATTACTTTTTTATGCAACAGTTTAATTTTAAACCTTTCTGCAGGGAAATGCATTTTCTTATTATACTATATTATTTGATTTATTTATATAATGTGGTCTCATAAAGTTCTATATCACTGTTATTATTGATCAATGTATTGTTTTCACAGGCTAATAAAGCTGGGCGGTCTCTGAAGGTTCCGATGAGTACTTTCTACGTTGACCAGATGGAACACTTGTACAATCCCACTGTGGACATGGAACTCTGGTTCACGTGCTTGCATCAGGAGGTAGAAAAATATACATTCAGAACTTTTCACTTGGAGATATCGTACAAGCTTTTTCAAATGCCACATCATACATTTGCGCTGACATTTTGTGGTTAAAGTATAAAGCACTCTAAAATGTCAAACTGTCTAATTGAATGTTCGATGGTTGTTGTATTTGTTGTTGATAATTAATAATTGTCCTTCATCTTCTATTTAAGGAGGATGAGAACACCCCAGCCATATTCTGCCGGTATCCATTTGTGTTAAATCTCATTTGCAAATTGGCGTCCATTAACATCCACGCAATTTATGTCAAGGTATAACTGACAGCTTTTTTGTAAAATGATACATGATACATGCTACATGGCCTACTTTGTAGAAAAATCTGGCCATTTTCACCATATGCTGTAAAGCCTGATTGAATGAATGGTATATTTTATATCTCAAGACTATTATATTCATTCAAATTGATAATCTATCATTTAAAGTTTTTTAAATATTTGTTGAAATTGTCTTAACATTGTGGCAGCTATCAATCAATCAAATGTTGTAAAAAATAAATCTGGTATGACAGGCCTGTGCTGGCAGACCCGTAATAAGCTCGTCCAATCAGACCTTGAGCCACGTATTTGGGGGCGGGGCTTAGAGGGAGGCCTGAAAGGACGGCATGAGATTTCTCTCTCTGGCTGGTTTCTTCAAACTGCCAATTCAACCTCAATTTGCATTTTTGTAAAAAAATGAATGACATTTTGACGAGCCTGCTTCTCTTCTTACAGCAAAATCACCAACGACAGTTAGAAGCTCGCCATCCAGGGTTTGTTTTTCCGATTTTGGACCCTTTGAAGGGTTTGGCAGGGTTCCCGCTCAAACTGAGACAGACACACCTGGTAGAAGATACCTTCTGCCACCTGTCTCCAGCCGACCCCGCTCTGTTCCAGGGGCCGCTCTTGGTAACCATGTCACTGTTAAACTTCTGTCTCTTCTGTGTCTTCCAGTTCTGTGTTGTTTTTTTGAGTCACGTCCACTCACCGTTACACACAAAGGTTTTTTCTTTTTAAACAATCAATGTACCAGAATGATGTCCTCATTTATGGGAACCTCATTTAAAAATTGTTGTGCGTCGAAAATTTAAGCTTAACTTATTTGTGATTTACTTGTGTTGATGGATCAGCTCCCGTTAATGGTCGTGGCAGAGTTTCCAAACCAAATTTAAATATTGACAGATCGCTTATTTGCTGTTGTTAGTGTTATTTTATTATTATTTATACAATTATTAGGGTGGGTGATTAATGATTAAAAGTTTTAATCGCATAGTATTGGTGAGTTAACTCGCAATTAATCACGCTTTTAAAATTATATTTTAAATCTACTCCAATTGAAGTTAAATGAGATTATCAAATGGAATGACAAATGATCCTTCATACCAAACATACTTAATAAGCAAAAACTAGACAAAGTGATCTTGAGGGAGTTTCATTGACTCACTCAGTGTGGGGTGAATATGAAACTTATGGAACACTACAGAATTGGGAATTGTAAACAGGCGGTTAATTGGTACAAACCAACAGTAACCCCAAGTGTAGTTAAATTCAAATAAGTGGCACCACAGATTTGGGAATTGTAAACAGGCTGTCACTTGCTGCAATTGTAATTGAACGTAAAGTAATTGGAACTTATAACAAAAATGATTAGAAAAAAAAAAGAATGTGTGTCAATTTGCATTCATCGTGTTAAAATAGTGTAATTAACACGTTAACTTGCCCAGCCCTAATAATTATTATATACCATTAACTGTGTTCCTTCTCAGGGACTCTATACCAATGGCTTTGAGGGAGAGAACCTCCTTGTCCTTTTTAGGCGATGTGAAGTCTGTGAGGCCGACTGAAGTCCAAGTGCACTCAAGCCTGTTATGTAATCTAGGTGCAGGTCAAAGGAGAACTGGAACTGACAAATGTCAACCAAAGAGACTTCCTCATCGCCGTGTTTGAGGAGCTCATGGACCCAGGGTCAGAGATGTTCATGTACAACGAACGCCGCACCCTGGCCTGGTTCCCTGCCCAGGTGAGGAGTCCCGTTCACAGCTTTGTCCCCTCTGCACAGTAACGATTATACAATTAAAATGATACACTGTTAGATAAAATATGGGTATAATAATACAAATAATACTATTTTTTTAATAGGCTTTTATATATTCCACACTAACCAACTGCCCACCTGTGTTTGTGCGTGTGTGTGAGACAGGTGGAACCGCCAAAATTGGAGAAGTACTTCCTGTTCGGAGTTCTTTGTGGCATCGCCGTGTTCAACCACGCCATCGTCAAACTGCCTTTCCCATTAGTCCTCTTCAAGAAGCTGCTCAACGTGAAACCATCCTATGAAGACATGAAAGAATTTCAGCCAGTAGTAGCTGAGTTAGGTCATGGTTTTACATAATTACATAGCCTGGCATTTGAATTCCTGTGGTCCATATATTATATTATTTATATATATATATTATATATATATATTTTTAAGCATCAATGTTTCTCGAAATCCACTAGAACCAAAGATATGTCAAAGGCTGGTGCAGGGAGTAGGAGGCAGTACAACTAAATCTATCATCCTCACAGGAGTCTGCGCTGCGTTTTGGAAGACTACACCTCTGAGGACTTTGACAAGTTGGACCTCAGCTTCACGGTAGGGTGGATTTCTTCGTCAAAACGGAAGGCCTTACGGGCTTTCATTGGCCCTTTTCTAATTGACAGGCAATTTCATTGTCTGGGTCTTTGCGTTGTGTGTTGCAGGTGGACTGGGATGGCAGAAAAGTGGAACTTGATTCAACAACAGAAGGGAAGCTGGTCTCATGTTCCAACAAGTGAGTTTATGGGTGATTGAGGTGAATCCGTCATCATTCCGTTCCGCTCAAAGGCCTCGTCCGTGTCCGTCTTCCCGTGACATGGTAAGCTTCGGCGGGACATCGACTCTTCTTCACTACCACCCCCAGAACAACGTGAGGTCTTCAGCCCAAAACACACAGTCCCCACACCGGGACTGTGTGGGTCGGGAAACCCCGAAGAGAGCAGTGACCACAGGGTAAGGGTTAGTTATCCCTGGCAGAATCCTGTTCTGGTAAAGCCACACTTCTTTCCTGGAATGCCTGTCCTGTGAACATCTTCCAGCCAACCATCTCCTCGCAACTGTACTTGATAGTCGCTCTCTGTGTCCCTGAGGCTGCTGCGTAAGCTCTTTCTAAGGCTTCTCTGAGACGGTAGGGATTCATGTTTCTGAGGTTGAAAACCGCAACTTATTCACTTCCCTGCCTTTCTTCAAAACCGAGGACCTTGATTTCATTGGCTTGAACGACATCCTGGCTAATACCAAACCATCTTAACATAATTGGTAAACCGAGATAAAGACTTTGCTGAAAGTGTTCAGTTGTGCATCTACATGAAATGATTTGATATCAGTGGCCCGGGCGCCATAATTCACCAGCCTTTATGTACAATGATGGACAGTTATGGACAACATTGCTAGTGTGTGTGTGATTCCACAATACATGCATTACTGTTAGTAGAACAATAGTAATAATTGAAAGTTTTCCAGGCTTATATACGTGCTTTGAGAAGACTCTCTGGGCCCCCCGTTGCACCGTAAATAATATTTATACGGCGGCGTTCAGATTGTGCCAACCAACACGAGTGTACATGTTCTAAAAGCAGAGCCCCTTGTCCGTCCACAGGAAAGAGTTTGTCGACGCCTACGTCGACTACGCCTTCAACAAGTCTGTGAAGGCGGTGGTGGAGGAGTTCAAGAGGGGCTTCTTCAAGGTGTGCGGCAAAGACGTGGTGGAGTTCTTCCAGCCGGCGGAGTTACGAGGGGTGATGGTGGGCCAGGAGTACACTGACTGGGACGTGATGAAGCAGGTCTGTGCTACTCGGCGTAACAAGTCACACCCCCGCACCCACGTCTGATTGAGAGAGATCTGTATGTCGGCGTGTGGTCGTTTCCTGACCTTCCTGGCATTCACATGTTTGAATGTTTTACTGTTTTCATGAGAATATATATTCGTTTTTGTGCTATATTATATACAATGGAGAGAAATTATAAAAAACAAAAACAGAAAACGGGAACGAGAAAAAATAGAGAAAGACACACATTGAGCATTAAAAGAGGAAAATATGGAGGACAGAAACATTTGGATAAAAGATGGAGATGAGAATATTAACATAAGAAGAATGAAGATAAAAAATTTAAATGTAGAAAAGAAAAAAAAAATGGGGAGAATGAAAAGACAAGGGAATGAGAACATTTTGAAATGTGAGAAAGAACACAAAAATAAAAAAGATGCAGAGAGCCAGAAAAATCAAGAAGAAATAAGTAGTAACAAAAAAAAATTGACGGCTTTCTTGGCTGTGCCACGAGACTACGGTTATGATCGGGTCAGGAGTCATGATTTACAACTGACGTGACCTTTCTCTTTTTCCTAAACACAGTCAGGGTTGTATCCGGACTCACTGCCTTACCGTCGGGTGGAAGCCTTTGCTCTACGACCACACGGCAATGTTGAAACACGGTGAATTTGTAACACTCTGTACCTCCCTCAGAACACCGTGTATGAAGGGGAGTACAGCGACACACACACCAACATCCTAACCTTCTGGGAGGTGTTTGACGAACTGTCCGAGGACAAAAAGAAAGATTTCCTCTGTAAGTACTAAACATGCGGCTGCATAACTTAGCAGTCATAGTATAGTCTGTGATGTGTGTACTTTTTTTTTTTTTTTTTTTTAACATCCTCTCCTGGTCGGCCCGGCCAATCAGGGTTCCTCACAGGCCTGGACCGTGTACCCATCATCGGGATAAGGGAGGTGGTGATGACGGTGGCCGTCCTGCCCAATTCCTCAGAACTCCATTTCCCAGAAGCCCTCCCCTGCTGTTTCCTGTTACTGTTACCCAACTACCGGAGGTACCCCGCCAAGAGGAAGCTAAAGTGCATGCTGTCGGCGGCCATTCACTACACTAAAGAATACTGGTCGCGCCATATCTATCCGTAGAGTGGGTTCGTTCATTTAGCCTCGGAGGCGTTCAGTCGTTCATGTAAAACACACAATGTGTCTATTCCGTCCATCAGATCAAGTAAGGGTTGCATTAATGAAATTTAGGTATGAATCAAAAACATGCCTTCATGGCTTGTAATTTTCCCCTTGATAGACTTTACATTGTTAGCTTTATTTGTTTAGGGGGAACATGAGTTTTTAATCATATGCAACCCAGGCTCACATCAAAATGTAATATAGCTATATGGGTCCACAGCAGAGAATGCTTCTGCCCTATTTTTTTATAAAGGCCTGCTTCTACGTAACGTAACTGTCGCGGAAAACGAACAAGATGGCTATTTATTTTTTACTCATTGGAAAATGCTATATTTTTATATCGTCGTTAAAATTGTTTTTGATAACATTTATATTGAGAAATGTGCATTTGATTTATTCTGATTATTATTTTATATCGGATAATGATTTATACAGCAAACTCTAATTTCAGTGACACATTGACGACAAATGAAAACGAGAATGTTTATTGAAATGTTTTGGATTCACATTGAGAGGCTGATTTGGCATTTCTTTAACAATGGGAATAGTGTTCATTATTACGTTCAACTATACACTTTCATAGCAAGAAAAAAAAATGTAGATTATAAATGATTCTCAAAATAAAGGTGACATCCCTGCACATGCACTGTTTCTGTGAAGTTCAATATTAGACATTATCAAGCAGCATCGCATTAGTCTAAAGACATTTGTAAAATATAACTCATGACCTAGTCACTATGGCACTGGATTAAGAGAACGTGACCTTGTAGAAAACTATTGTTGCTCTTGTGTTTCATTTGGCAATAGTGATGTTAATAATGTTAGTAAAAGGCGCGTTAAGGGAACAGTTTGAACACTAATTTCAGTAGAAAGTAATGGCAACAGGCCACCAACTGCTTACCAAGCAAATTCAAGTTATAGAAATCAAAACTATCGCTTTTCCCAGTTAAAGTGGGAAGAAAAAGGCTTTTGACATTTCATGGTCCCCGCTAAAGGGGAAGCGTTTGTTAAGGCAAGTATTAGAAAATATACTTTCACCATGCAAAAGGTGCATGCAATATTGAGTCCTATTAGTTCAATCGATATATAAAGACAGATGCGGATCGGAGGCATGGAGCCATATAGCAGTTATCAAAAAATACAAAATAAATAATAGTGAGGCAAGGAAATTATGGGATACTCATGAATGCATTAATTGGGAAATAGTTGTACCCTATTCAGATTTTTTTTTCTTAAAAATATCCCCATCCCTACATAACGTGGTCCTCCTAGCCCACATGAGTCTCAGGATCTTAAGGCCTTTCACATACACTGGACCTGAAGCAGGCATTACATGGCATTCTCAAATCAACAATATCAAAACAAATTCCTTCTTGCCTCAATTCTGTACTATGTTTTTTATTCCTATTAACATCTTTACCTTTCCTGGATAAAATACTTCTTCACAATAAAGGGGTTGTTGACCACCACCCCCCCCCCCTTAGGACAGCTTTTGTAAACGTGGATGAAATGGAATGGACGATCGCAACAAACTCAGGTCTCCTTTCCCCGACAATAAGACAAGAAAGCGTCTGACCGGGGGAACGCCTTATTTTAAATATCTTAATGACAACCCTCCTTTGTTAAACAAAAAATAAACAACACTGCAATGCATCATCTCCAGTCAGTCAGGTCAGTTGAAATCATACTTTGTGCACCAATCGATTCGTTCCTTTGCGCACTCAGCGAGAGCGACACAAGAACGTATCCCCTGTCGCCACCTTGTGGCCGTAGCCCGGAGCTACCACTGGCTGTTGTCAGGGTAGCTGGGCACCGCGGCCGGGTACTGGGGCAGGCTGGGGCCCTGGGCCGTCTGAGCCACCGTGTTGAAGCCTACTTCTCTCACCGCGGCGTTCTTCCACAGCCCGGTGGACCACTCCTCCTTGGCGCGCACGAGGCTGCCCCCGCCACCGCGGTACATTCTGTGGACCTGACGGGGCGGGGGGGGGGACACACACACAACAGTTAACTTGTGCGTGTGCATGTGTACTAACGTGTGTGTGTGTGTGTGTGTACGTGTGTGTGTGTGTACGTGTGCGTGTGTTCGCTGCCACGTGTTTGGGGACGACTCACCTTGATGAGGACCAGAGCCATTAAAATGGTGACCAGGGTGAGTAGCAGCGTGGTGATAAGCATCACTATGGCGGAGCCCACGTTAGTGCTGAAGAACATCACTGTGGACAGCCACCCGCTGGGGCGGACAACGCAGGGTAGTGGGGTTAGTGTACAGTAGGGCATTAGAGCAAGCCGAATTAAATACATACTACACCGCTGCGGTTTCACCCACTGAGGCACGGGGCATGTGTTACGCGGTACGTGTGACCAGCCACCGCAGTGCATTCTGGGATGACGTGCGGCAGTCGGGTGTGCATGGGTGAGTTAATGAGTCTTATTATGGTTTACGGCTGGTAACACATTGGTTAAACACTTTCCCATTGAAAATGTAACTTATTTCGTTATATTCTGTTGATTTGTTGTTGTCTGCCGATAAACTGTTCCCTAGCCGCTCAGGCTAAAGCCCCTGACCGCTCAGACCCCGGGGTGAACGGAGCGACTGGTGGTCGACCAGTCGACCTCACTCACCAGGTACCCCAGCCGGAGATACCGATGGTCTGGATCAGAGCCAGCACGCACTGGAGGAAGAAGATGAAGAAGAAGGCCATGAAGTTAAAGGAACTGTCCGCCCTGCAGAGAGGAAGGGGAGCGATTAAAAGGAGAGGCGACTAAAGGATAAAAGGTTTGGATTGTGGATGAATTTGAACATGAAGCGTTTAAACGACGGACCGAAGGAGGGTTAAGCGGGTCCTGAGGAGGTTCACCTGAAGGCTTTGTAGAGCGGTCTGAACCAGCAGGTGTAGCCACAGGGGCTGAAGAGGAGCAGCCAGAGCAGAGAGAAGCCGAAGTTGATGGCGGAGCCGCCGCCGGCCCACCAGGCGATGCACGAGATCACGTTCATACACAGCGCGCCCGAGTACACTGGGAGGGGACGGAGGACACAGGTCGGTGGTGGTTTCATTAACAGCACGCCAGCGTACACTGTGGTTAGGTGGGGGAGGCATCGGGAGGTACAGCGGGTCGGCTGGTAACGGGAAGTGTGCTGGTTCGATCCCCGGCTCCTCCTAGCTGGAGAGTGTGGAGGCGTCCCCGAGGGAGACGCCCTCACCCTGACTGCCCCGGCTCCAGGCGGCTGTCGCCCTGCGTGGCTGACTGTCTCCACCGTCGGTGTGTAAACGTGTGCGTGAACGGGTGAATGTTTCGAGCGCTTTGAGTGGCCGCTGGTTGGAATAGCGCTGTGTAAATGCAGTCTGTTTACCATTTATCCTTTGCAGCACGGAGGAAACGGGTCCCACTGGTTTCATGCATCCACACACAACATGTATTGTTATTGGAGGAAGGAAGAAGGTCCACCACTAGACTTTGCTCCGCATTGCAGGAAGCACATTGACCGAGTTTGATGACACGTGAGACTCAAAAAGACTAAAATCGTGACACATGTCCGCTCCGCAGAAACACCGATCCATCTGTGGTGTTTAAATGGGGAAGTCGCTATTTACATCGTAAAGGGAGAGTAGAATGTGGACTTTCATTTAGAAGCTGCCAGTATTGCAAGACAAATTTCTTTTCAATGAGTATACACCTGCAGGACGACCATATCTTGTTGATTGTTCATCGAGGAGCTGCAACGATCACAAACCAATCGGTGGGGAAGGGTCACAAATTATTTTCAGAAATAAGTTTCAGTTTTCATGTTGCTTTACAACACTGACCAAATATGTCTTCCACCCACAATAGACGAGAAGCTGTGGCCAGCAAATGGAGATGTGTGAGAACTTACTCATCCAGAGCATGTACACTTTGCGCACCAGCTGTTGGTGTGGTTCAGGAATCTCATCTTCAATGTTCTGGTAAAAGCAGGGCTTTATTCTGAGTATTGCTGGTAGCGGTGGGAAGTTATTGACACGTTCTAAAAGGGATTAAAAAATAAAACATTTAGTACACAATACACATTGTGGATGGTGTTTCTGATATGGTAGTATGCTGGAAACGCCCGGACAGCAACGATAGTTAAAAAACAACACATGGATCAAAAGTTAAAAACCAAACACAAAAAAAACGAACCTGTCATTTTGGAATCCCAATTTGTTCCTGAAAATCAAATAAAAAAAGACATGTTAGTTACCGACTTTCAAACTATTGTTAAATGTGTGTGTCTTGTCAGTCGCGTTGGGTATGAGGGTGACTAATGACTAATGGCTTATCGTAAATGTGTGGCCTCGGTCCAGAAGACCGGTATGTTATATGGGCGCCTATCAGCAGAACTACGGTAACAGCTTGTAGCGTGGAGCGCCGTGGACACATTCTGGAATATATTAAAGTACGATATTATTCGACACAGACTATTGTTATCTTCAAACTTGTTTTGCTTGACAATTCGATTTTTTTTTAATATAGTTTCATGTTAATGGTGGCTCACGCACTCTTCTCTCACAGTAAAAGCAATGATCCTACGAATACCACACACTGTCTCGAATGCTCTAGTCCTGGATCACTCTATGATCACACTTCACAGAATACCGGACTCACTCATTACCCTGACGTTAACCCTAATTAAATATTTGTCTTTGGTTCAGGTTTGTACAGGAAAACATTCACAGTTGAAGACCTTTCAGAGCGGAACCGGTTTCTAATGATCATGGTTGTGGACGCAGGTCAGACGTCATATGAAATAATAACTTAACTATTAACTATTAATAACTTAATATTAATAATTGACAAGTTACTTAAGTCATTCTACCATCAGATCTCGTCCATTTACTGTGAGAGCAAAATGGTTTATGCCTTCAGGGTGGGTATGAGTTAATTTAACGTGTGATTAAATATGCAACAGTTGGAACCTGTCAATGGACACCTAAAAAAATTAATGAATGGAATGCAATGGAAATCTCCCAAATACATCTAAACGATGGACTCTGGAGCGGGCGTTCCGCTCCAGGCGGGTTACGGTACTGACGGCTGTAGACGTGCAGCGGGATTTCCGCGGCTGCGGTCGCAGAGATAACTAGTTTAACGGAACGGGGCTCCCCCGTCCCGTCCCGTCCCGTCCCGTCCCGGCCCCGGTCGTAAAGTTTCGGGACTGTGTGACAACTTCTCTCGGGTACACATCATGCCCTCCAACAGTATAGGCCACTCAGTTCTGTGTGACTGATACTTTACATCGGTATGTTGGAGAATGTGTTTGTTTATTCCGAATAGATTTCTGAATGAATGCACACGGGGATCCTGAATTCCGTGGCTCCCAAGGCACACGTCGGGTCGTCATCTGGATTGACATATACGACTAGCGACATTTCTGAAATATAGCGCAATGCAAGCTTCCTATAGTAATACATATTTGTTCGTATCGGTGTTTTTTTGGGGGGAAAAGCTGACAGCTCAATAAACCGAGGAGCCACCAAAGGAATGCACCTCTGATCACTGCTTTAGTTCTATTCTCCCCCGGCTATCTGTGTGATTCTAACTAACGTGGACAAGACTAACGCGGAATTGTCATGTTAGCAGCTGGTGTAGCTAACGTTCCTCACTAAAGGTGAACACGTTAACCTTGATTAAAATAAGAGATAAAACAAGTATTGCCATCCTACCTTTTTAGGGTCACTACCAAAAGTAACGTAGGGCCGTCGGGGTGTGCAGCTGAGGGAAAGTCTCGTGGAAAACAGCTAGCTGCGCTGCATCATGGGAACTGTAGTCCTGGGGGGTTTCTCTTTCGGAACAGACGCCATGTGGTCTCGGAAGTACCGGACTACATATCCCTAGTTTCGGTGAGTTGTAAACGGAAACATATGACCATAAGGGCAGTGTCCATTGATGTATCCATTGATATATCAGTACGTGTATTTATATATTATATTATCATGTGTTATATTCTACATTTGTTGGGGGCATTCTTGAGACGATGACATCGCTGGAAGAATTGGGTTTAATGCATCACTAAAATACTTAAAATGGTATACTTTTAATCGTGGTCTTTTATGCTATAAAATACATCTCTGACACCGAATTCAACAGCAACAGCAGAGATCCCAATACAATATGTTTAATAATTGCAGTTTGCAAATTCTTCTGACGATGCCACGGGCCAGAGACGTCTCTAAAGCGTACCGACGCATAGCGACATTATCGTACCCCGCACATTATCCCGTCAAACTTTCTGAAGTGCACTGCGCATGCGCATCTGTTTGTCATCGCAGTAATGTTTGTGTGTTGACATGTTGGATGGCTACTAACCACTAGCCTGCTAGGTGGAGACTTTGGATCATATTTATAGCAACGAATTGACAAACGTCGGATATAATGTGAGACTGAAGTGCTCTCGGTGCGTTGTTATTATCATTACTATTATTATTATTGTTATTATATACAGTCGAGCAGGCGAGCTCTGCTCAGTACGTCCCCCCCTACGTGACACAAAACGAACGCACCCGGCGTGCTGACGTCATGGCGCCCCTGACCAATCAGCGGCGCTGAACCCGGCCGCTGTCACACTCCCGCCAATTCCGACCGGGGAGCGCGAGACGACCAGCGGGGAACAGGGGGCGCGTGCGGGCGGTGTGCTGCAGACCGAGCGAGAGTTCGTCGCTGAAAATGAAAATTGGGACTAAAAGACTGAACATTAAAGTTTAGGGATAAACTACTAAACTTATCTTCCGCACCAGGTGACAGCTGTCACTCAAGTGTCGTCGTGTAGTTGGCGGGTGTTTCTCTACGGAGGAGGAGGAGGTAGAGAAGGAGGAGGAGGATGCTCGCCGCGGAGACCCAGACGAACGCGCGAATGGCGGCGACCCCGCGGAGGAAGGGTACGTCCGGGGGGGTATAAAAGCGATTTAACGTGTACTGTAATGTACATATGATGTTCATGTACATGTAACGAAACGTTTAACTCATCCACCGAAGTCGTGTCTCGTCCCCCGGCGGGGGGACGTCGGTCCTCGCCTCCCGGGGTCGGGGGAGCTTTTGTGTTTCGGTAAAGTTCGTAAAGTGGTTCGTAACCCCGTGTTTCCACCACCCGTCTTCTCCGTGAAAGAAGTGGCGATTGAACTCGCAACTTACTGCCCCGTGACTCACGGCCAGTGACTCCGCAGCAGTACCAGTACTAGTACTAGTAGTAGTACATGTACTGCCTCCCAGTACCAGCTCGAAACTTAAACGGGCTTAAAAAGTGTCCCTAGAACGCAGCATACGTGGTTAAAGTCAGTCACCCTGGTGCATCCTAATGGATTACATCGTTTATCATCGTTCAATGGAGTTGTTGCTCGTACACATCTCCGTGTTTTTGTTCAGCCTGTCCTAACGCTGCGGTAGACCCGAGTACTGATCAGACACCGTCCGGTTATCCTCTGATCGAAGGGGAAAACTTTTAATTTGTCGCTACAATGAACTTCTTATGAGCGGCTTCCCTCCCAGCCCGACTCACAACCCGGCCGAGCAGGTTAAAAAGTGAGACTTTTATTACTAGTGCTCCTTCCAAGTTGTAGCTGCTACTCGGCTAACCCCGTTAGCACGTTAGCGGGTGGCTAGTGATCGGCTAAACCCTGCTAAACAAGCTACCTGCGTTAGCCCGGAGAGCTGCAGGATGGTGGAAGACCCAGAACAGCCAGGACGTGTTTGCGAGAGTGCATTGTGGTAGTGTTACTGGTTCGTAGTAGTGGTAGTCATCCCGGTTGTTGAATACTGGCTGTGTTGTGGTCGCTGGTCCAGACAGACAGACCGACAGGACGAGGGTCGGACAGGGCCTTGCAGTCACTTACTAGGACTCAGCTTGGCGGGAGTGCAAACCAAACAAGTATATACGCTTTAGATCCCCTTTGCACCACAGCCGTCTCCCGGCGTTGTACTGGTTGTTCACATCGTGCTCGGGCAACAATGGACACAGGAGGTGGACTATCAGACCCGAAACTGTGATTTTAAAGGCGTTATGTGCAGATATCATCATGTGGAGGCGAGCAGCGGTCAGCCAAACTAAACAAAAGCGTTAGTGGGTTTGTCAGTGTGGAACAGTGACGATAGTGAGAATAAGAATCGATATGCAAGCCATTAGAATCGATTTTGTTCGTCTTTTTTTTGACCAAAGGGACTGTTTTAGTAACTGTCATGTCATGACTAGTTGTGTGCTTTGTTCTAATTTCCAGGTATGGATTCCAAAACAAAAAAACAGGCCAACATGAAGCTGGTTCAAGGTGAGATGGCCTTCTTATTTCTGTTCATATTAGTAAATCAGGTTGATTTGGTTGTTTTTTTTATCAGGTCTGCTAAGTTATGTTGTTCCGAATTTATAGTCTAAATAAGTTGTAGAAGTCTGCAGTGAAACCATTGAAGGTGCAGATCTTTTAATTTCAGCTTGTATCTGATCTCATGTGGTAACCAAGAGCGTACCACAGTTGGGGGTTTGTTTAACATTCTTCTACCCCACATAAGGATGTTCAGAATCATAAGATACTTCAAATGCACCTACCAAGCCTCCCTTCTGACGCTGTATTACACACATACAATCTCTCCTGTATGACAGGGGATTATAATATCAACCCACTACTTTAGATCATCTTCTTTATCAACATGCAGAGTTCAGACTAATAAAAGTAGCAGTTGCATTGGGTTGAAAGCAGTTGATTGCCTCAAAGTTATTACCTTATCATACCTTAAACTATGATTAAACCAGTTTTTAACAAATCTGTTTCCAATGTTTTGACTTGTTCTAAGCATCTATGCCCCTCTATTGAATAAATGCACAGTGGTTTACAGAATATCCAGTCCTACAGTCACACATCATATAGTTCAATGTTGACGGAGACTTAATGCCCATGCCGTCCAGACAGATACTAAGAAAACCTTCCTTTACATTCACAGCCCGTCTGCCATTCAAACGCCTGAATCCTGAGCCCAAGGATTCCCAAGAGCCCAAAAGGCCCCGCGTGCCTCCCTGCCCGGAGCCGGCCGCCTCCGACGGGGAGAACGAGGCAGAGGCCCCCCCCGCGTCCGCCCGCAACGGACCGGCCCTGGTCAACGGCCGCGGACCTCTGGACGGCTTCTTCTGCCGAGGAAGCGCCCCCGCTGAGAGCATGTGTATAGATCTGACCTGCGAGGAGTCCCCCGTCAAGCAGCCGGCTAAGACCGCTGCCCCCGCCTGCGTCCCCCCAGAGGGGAAGCAGCCCGCCAAGGACAAACCGGCTCTCCCTGGAGACACCAGGAGCAGCGGCAGGAGCCTTCAGTGTAAGAAGGGGACTCTGGACTGCAAAGCGGTCAGCGAGGCCGAAGACGACAGCGACGACGAAGAAAGCGACGATGAGGAGGAGGAGGAGGAGGAGGAGAGCGAGGCGGAGTCCGTCACGCGGCTGGACACGACGCAGGACTCGGAGAGCGAGGCAGAGGAGCAGGACGAGTCGATGAAGAACGAGTCCATGTTGTCACCCTCCTCCGTGAGCTCTGTCTCTGCGGCAGAGAGTTCTCCAGACCAGGCCAAGAACAGGAGCCTCAATGCTGTAGGTACCAGTGGGACGGGGGCACTGGGACCCACTGTCCACCGCTGCAGTGTCTGACCTCATCCCATTACATGTGCACTTTCTAGAAATGACACGGTTTGCAACTACTAAAGTATTTATTTAAGTATATGTATATTTATTTTTTTCACCTGACAGGATCCGAACACGACCCCCAAGCTGCCAGCGGATGAGAAGAAGGTGAAACGGCGTTCTGTGAAGGTGCGTACTCTTAATCCTTTACTCCTAAGCCCTGTCCCAATTATCCCCCTTCCCCTAGACTTGAGCCCTAACCCTAGACTTGAGCCCTAACCCTAGATTTTTGCACATTCCTGTGAAGGGGTAGGGGGTCCCAAGAGGGGGGGGGGGGGGGGGGG
>JAOPUD010000019.1:19910752-19922798 GCA_027122715.1 Trisopterus minutus
GGGTGGGTGGGGGGGGGGGGGGGGGGCATGACATCAAACTTGACAGCAGAGTACATTGGGAGACGCTATGAACCACAAAGGCTCCTGCAGGCGTTGCCTCCAGCCGTCGGAGCAAGGCGCTGTTAAGGGGGGGTGGTGGCGGGGGGGGGGGGTGACCATGTAGGTGGTAGCGCTAACGAGCTAGGGGCAACACACACGTACACGTACGTATTCATACACACACAGCAGGGTTCAAGGTGGAGGTGGAACCGTCAGCCCGTCTGATTATAGGGGACAGTCATCCCGGTGCCTATTGAGCTACTTCATTTAGACCATTTCTAATTTCCGGTGCTCAAATTGGATCACGATTAGCGTTTAAAAGATGATGAATTTAACTGTTGCACTCCTGTGTGGCCACAATCCACATTGAACCGATCAAAGTACTATGAGATGGGTCCTTTCAATTAAAAAACATGAAGGGGAATATTTTGGGTCCCTACATCAGCAACATATAAAATATATGCATTAAATAAATTTTTAATTCAATATAAAATATTTACTTGTTCAGAAAATGAGTAGCGGTGTTAATATTCTGTCGGGAACGACAGGAGACTGTTCCAAATCGTCCCCTACCACGGACACAGTGCACTGTATAGGGTGCTCGCCATTTCCTAGTGGTGTTACGATTCTCAGCGGTTCATTTCATTCACTGTATAGTGGAGAATAAAATAGCCACAATTTGAGTGAACATGTCTTCCCTACATGTTAATGAAATGCAGTCGCACACACGGCACATTCCCAGCACTCGATAATGTCTGCGACTCCCGGCAGACAAACTGTAAAAGCAATCGCCACTGCCAGGTCCCTGGCAATATAACATAGCCCGAGTTGCCATGGTTCCCTAGCTTTCTGAACTACTGACAGTTAGGGAAACACAGGCCTGCTGTGGTTCACATTGTAAGACTACAGGTCCTCCATCAAAACCAGGACCACAAAGGCTAACACAGTCTCCACAATCCCAGAGGTTGAAGTGATACATCAAAGAGGGACTATCTTCATTTAGTTTATGCCAGATCTGCCCGTCCTAGTTTTATAATTGTTTTATAGACAAGGTATTACATTTTTTTTTTGTCAATCGCATGGAGCATAATTAGAATAAGGGGGATCCTTCGTTTGGGCGGTAAGATAACAGCAACCTACCAGCCCCAGTTGGACAAACAGTACATTGAGTTGATCAAAACCAGCAGCACATTAAGTTATAATTGTGAGAAACCTTTCACATGGAAAAAAAAAACAAACCAAAGGTTCCTACCGATAAAACACCCGGGAGACGGCCCTAACGAGGCACTGAGTAGGCTCCAAGAGCAACGCCTTCGCCACCGGTCACTATGGCAACGTAACATCTGAAATTTAAAAAGTCAAACAGATTAAGGCATCAGTGAGCGAGCGCTGTATTCTCTGGACAATGGGGTAATCTCTGTGCTGCTTTGTGAAGGACAAATCATTATGAAGGGTGTGGTTTTTTTTTGCAGCAATGGCAAAAACAATAAAAGGTTTGATTTGATCAAAAACTAGAACCTCTTTGTCACAGTTGCATTGAGAGGATTTTCACCACAGAGTATAAATCAATGATAATATATTTTTTTAAATCCTAAACACTGGCTCTGAATATTCTCAAAGATTGTGGACTGTATTGTACACTTCTTAAGCCCGAGATCCAGCACATTGATTCCTGGTATAATCCAGATCTGATGACAAAACACCTGCTAGCTATTATTCACGTCCGGAATAATATTCACGTCAGGATGTTGTGACCTTTCACGTTTCATCTTTGCTATATGTATCTAAAATCTATAAACTACCATCTTCAACCAGCATGGATGATGACTTTCATAATTTATTTATACGAAATGTAGTCACCAGCATTTAAATATACAGGTATTGCTGTAAAAACAACAGTGCTTAAGGATACATTCAAAATATCTGAGACCACGATACAACCTCAAATGCTTGTGAACTTCCAACATGCTCTCAAGGAAGAATCCCTTTTCCTCAGGACCAAAGACAACCTGAACCAAACCAAACCCAAACTGCTTTGTTAGGCTCTCCCCTCCTACGGTGAAGACTGTTGCTTTGATCAGTATTTCAAGGGATTGGGGGGGCCGGCGGTCCTCCCCGGTCGTGGATGGAGTGCTATACGGGAGTCAAGAGTGTCCCCAGATGATTATTATCCAACCTCACGGGTCATCATAACAGAGCTTCTCTGGGAGGACAGCACAGAGCCCGGGCCGGAAACCAGAAAACGCAAGGAGCAGAGTCAAACCTTCATGACAGAGATATTCCACTGAGAAAACATACTCAGACTATTGGTGAGTGTATTTCTACAGCTTGAGTCTACACAATGTTGAATTTGAAACCTTCATTTGAGACCCGTCAGTTTGCTACTGCTGGCTGAGATTGATTTATAACCCAATTGCGCATTTAAAAGATTTGTGTCTTCAGCAACATGGTAGGTCTTACCAAAAATGTAGCATAAGTAAGTGATCAGTGACCAGTTCACCAGAATGCCCAGTTCACCAGGACGCCCAGTTCACCAGGAGGCCCGGTTCACCAGGACTGAGCTGCAAAGCCGTCCCATCAGACATATAATAATATTACATATGAATCTAAAATCTGACGTTCGAGACCACCACTCCCACTACCCCATATGTTGCTACTATGGAAACCGTAGATCCGGGGTAGAGGCGCTTCAGAGCTGATTTTCTTTTGGATTTAAAGGCTCAGGAAAGAGTGATCGATGGCATCCCAAGCTTCCGGCTAGACCACCTCGTCCAATGGAACTAATCAAGCTGATCAAAATGGACTATTCCAGTCGATAACGGAATCTAAAGTCGGACGAACTGGATGCCGGGCGCGTGTGGACGCCGGCTGCGGCTGCATCTTGGGTGCGGGCAGTTCCCAGAGTATGCCGCCCTCGACCTGTTCTGCGGCCAGAGATAGGGGTTCACAGAGAGGAGAGGAGAGGCAGCTGCTGCCCTCGGTTCTTCCGCCTGATCCTCGCGAAGCAATGTCAAGATCGCTATGTCAAGAGCGTGCACCCAGGCTGAAGCCACAGATGAAGAGGCTCAGCGGCGCTGCTCTGTGCCACATACAAAGAGGGACCCGGAACAAAATGAGGGCTCAGGCCTCTTCTGTCATCGTCTGATATATTAATCAGCCTATTGGGTAAGGTGAATTTGTCCATAGAGGAGGTCGCTCAAAGACAGCTCTGGGATAGCTCTGACAAGACAATTGATTGTGTGTCACAATAAATTAGGCATTATTGAGCAGCATTCATTAACAGATATTTAATTTTGATTCTACGATGAGTCGATGACGGGCCCCGCCTGGCAAAGCCTATTAAATGACGTGATATCTCAGTCCAGGACAACACTAGTGGATAGTTATTCTACTTGTTGCAATGCACACAACCTAGTATCATAGTGAAGCATTTTGCCCGGAACGTCTTCTCAGTAAACCTTGTTTCATCTGTGTGCCGTGGGTTGGATGAAACATTTTGATCGCTCCAAAGGGTTATTGCAAAGACAAACCATTAAGAATGCAATAATGCATCCAATTAACAAATTAAATTACAATTAGCAAAGCTTGATGAAATGTCCTATTCCTAACTCAAATAATATCGTAAGATCCAACAGAGCACCTCTCTGTGGTCCCTCTGTAAGCATGAGAACCGTGTCACATCCATGAGCAGCCAACTCAACCTCTCCCTCTCAGACCTTGCTGGCCCATGTTGCAGTACAGGTGTTAATGTGCCGTTGAACAAACCAATTAAAGCCCAGGGGGATAAAGGAGGGGAATACATCCTCCCTACAGCCTAATGTTCCGTTTTACTTGGAAATACGCCATATTATAAGATGATTAAATACTCTGAAAGCCATTTCACATAAGGATTGAGGTTCTCAATAAGACCTCCAGTTTCTCACAGAAATGTGACCGGTACCACTTAACAATAAAGGTTAAGTGATTCATCACAAACATTAGTTAATAAGCATTAACTCAGTTAATAATTAATTGCCTAGTCATCATTAAGGGTTAGTGGGCTAGGGTTAACCCTTAGACCCTTAGAAACATTGTTATAGCCTAAGCATATAGGGTAAGGGAGAGTGTCTTACACAAGGGTTAGTTGACAATAGTCAATATTTCGGTGTCAACCCTTTTTCATCCTACACAAACCAGAAAGGGGGCTCAATGTTCATAATACCGGAATTGTCCTTTAACTGATGGTTAATTAATGTTCCCCACTTTAACCATTAACTATACTTCCACAATTCCGATCTGCGTCAAATCTTTCCTTTTAAGAGTCACCGGATGTAGTGTTAGTTATATATAGTAAAATAGTCCCACTATGAGCCTGAAACAGCTGAACGATCTGATATTCAGAAGGGAGTGAGTCACATTCTTTCAGTCTGTGTCTAATGACAGCAGAGAGAGACCATTTAATTAGATTAATTTGGCTTCGCCATCATTAGAATACGCCAGGTGTACCCATCAAGTCCATCTTCCCTTTGCTTGGTAACTTTTAATTATGAGCTTCAGAACCTGGCTCATATACAAAATGGTTTGAAGATTCCCTGAAGAAAAGTTAGGCCATTAGGATCTTAGCTTACTCACTAACTTGTTTTCAACCATGCATTGAACCATAAATTGAATTAGCAAAATAAGTGACTTATATACAAAGAGTTCCCTTTTGTCCTTTTACCTTATGCCAAGCAAATCACTTAGATGTACCTTTCGAAGAACAACACAACTATAAAACTACTAAGATACAATAGCCTACAAACGGTTGAATATCCTTGCAAACTGAAGTAAATCCAAAATAAAATGCATCATCATCGGGTGACATCCTGGCTGACAGGCTGGTT
Organism: Trisopterus minutus; assembly: GCA_027122715.1. NCBI lineage: Eukaryota > Metazoa > Chordata > Actinopteri > Gadiformes > Gadidae > Trisopterus > Trisopterus minutus. The sequence goes on from JAOPUD010000019.1 coordinate 19,915,654, forward strand.
ATAATTGGGCTTCTACTACACACTACACTAACACATACAACAACAGAAGGAGACAGGACTTTATCAACGGAGGAAGCCACATTAAGTTAAATCATCCTTTATTGTCCCTTCTTGGTGGAAATTCATTCCCTGCTTTTGACCCAACCGGGAGCCGGTGATCACATCCGACCCAGTGGGCTGCCCCCCGTCCATATTTGTGCCTCCCGGGCGGGATTCAAACCGGCCACACTCCTGTTACCGGTCACACTTGCCTCGTGCCCTGGAAATCCAATTCTCGCCAGAGCACAATTTGAATTTGCTCAGCGAGTCTACAGCTTTCTAGACGTGGCTCTGGGTGTCCAGGCTACGAGCCTGCCTCGGGCTACACCATCAGGACGTAGAGTCCAGCAGGCGCCAATCTCGCGTGTCACACGGCGGGCGGGCGGGCGGGCGGGCGCTCGCTCGCTCTCTCTCTCTCTCCCTCCTCCTCCTCCTCCTCCTCCTCCCTGCAGTCTTATAAGGACATCCCCATACAGCTCACACACGCTCCCGTTGCCTCTTTCCGCCGGGCGCACACCGCATTGCCTACTGATTGTTGTTCACTCTCTCGTCACTGATCTAAGGACACTACAGGGGCTAAATTACTTTTTTTTTCCTCCCCCCCCACAATATCCATTGTAGCTGACATGTGATTAACCCACACGTCTGCACCAGTCGGCTCCTGGTAAGCCTTCAGTGCGGTTGGTTGGTGCCCTTAGCAGAATGAGACTGCAGAGATGACTCACCTTGCTCTGCTCGGTCGATGCAATTAATGGTGCGAACTTCAACCACAAGTGGGGTGACTTAGTATTTTGAGAAGTGGATAATAAGCGACGGTTGGTAAAAAAAGAAAAAAAAGCTGTCGCTTAACGACATGTGCCGCATTATTCCTGCAGTAGAACTGAGGATGTGTTTTGAGCATGCATGAGAAAAAACGGTCCACCACGAGTCACGATGATGACCTCTTAACGGGACGATCTAATGCACGGCTATGAGAGCGGAACGTTTTGGAATGGAAACGTGCACATGGTAAACACTCCCAAGGGAATATGTGTAGAAAGTATTGCTTAGTACTAGGACTACTAGTTATAGGTACCTCATCAAACGAGACCTCATTCATAAGGACTGATGACTTGGATGGCTGAGATGAGGGAGACAGAAACCAAGAGAGAGAGAGTCAGAGAGTCAGAGAGAGAGAGAGAGAGAGAGAGAGAGAGAGAGAGAGTCAGAGAGAGTCAGAGAGAGAGAGAGAGTCAGAGAGAGACTTGTGCTGCTTGTGTGCGTGGAACATGCATGTGCATTTATAAATAAGAAAGTATCATAAAAGAAAAAAAACGAGATCAACTTTCATATACTTTAAAACTTTGGGAATGTGTGCGTGTGCTAAATTCCAACACACACACACACACACACACACATACACACACCAACGTGGCTCAAAAAGAAAGCACTTCTCTCTCAAAGAGATATTGAAATTAAAATGAACCACAGAAAAGCCCATTGTTGATGATATGGAAATAGGTCCTAACACGTGACCCTAACCTTCTCCAAAGGTCCAAGCCCTAGAGTGCACCACTGCGTTATGGTGTGGAGCGCTGCAGTAGTTCATGGTCATTCCTCAAAAGCAAATGACAGAGTATCCTTGTGCCATCTGCCTGATCTGGCAGCAGAGGCGAGGCGGCAGCTCAACCCAGACTGCCACGCCGGATTCTCCCAGATCTGCGGAGATTACCAGTAGTCTGCCCTGAAATGGTTCAGGAATCAGCAGCCAGTAAGTCATCTAGTCAAGACAGTCCACAATCTGTTCTGAACGTCTGCATTTCAGACTGTGTCGTGTGTGCGTATGTGTGCATGTGCGCATGTGTGCGTGTGTGTGTGTGTGTGTGTGTGCGCGTGTGTGTGTCTTTGGGTGTATGTGTTTCTGACAAATGTCAGATTCTAGCTTGACTGTGGTTTACTCCCCTTTCATTTAATTTTTACGGTTCTTTCTGACCTTCCAGTTCCAAATCCCAGTTAAGTCAAACCACTTTAACTTCAAAGAAGTGTTGTTGTTCGGCCACACCGCCGGGCCCTAACCCTAACCCTAACCCTAACCCTGCTTATGGGAATAACATCTCGTAGATGTTGGCCCGGACAGCAAGTCAAACGACAGGTTGACTGGCTCCAAGGAGGGATTAGACCTTGACCTGTAGGCACTAAGCACCCAGGTCACCCCTGTGGAACAGCGAGCACAAGAGAACATTCTTTTAATTCAGAAATAACTAATTTACACACACATACACACACACACACCACTATGTCTATGCCACTATGAAGCAATTGTACACTGTGTACAGCCCAACACACACACACACACACACACACACACACACACACACACACACAAGAGGGAGAGAGCAGGCATCAGAAGGAAACAAGATGCACACGATTGGAGGAATTGTTGGCTGCGGTAAAAATGTTCAATGAGCTGACGTTGCCAAGCAACAACAGGTACAGAGGCCAATAAGCTCGGCAACCAAATATCTTCGGGAACTATTTTGAAGCCTTTGTTCAGACGCACAAGGGCTTCAGAATAGTTCCCAAAGTCAACCTGTTGTGGTCTTTAAAGGTTCATGATTGCTTTGCATGTTTGCCTCCTTTTTTTTTAAGTGAAAAAAGGCTTTTATTTGTAATAGTTAATTATCAGTGGTTCGCTGGGTTCAAACGTCACATTACTAACAGAAAATGTTTGTTCTGTCACATGCATTGGAGGTGATTCCGGTGTTCAGATCAGACATGACCAGAGCAACACTATTTACCCTATAGAGTTCCTTAGGTTTATAGGTTTATATCGTTTTCAGCAATCGCACTACAGGCAGGATGCAACATATTTCTTACTCCTGTGGCGTCTCCCAGCCCAGACAGCAAGGGGCATCAGAGACACCTTCCCCCGGTCACTAGCGTTTTAGTATCTGGTCGTGGGAAATGACTTGGAACACAGGAACAGATCATTCAGAACCGATCAAACGCCTGTGCACACACACACGCATGCACACACATACATGGACCGACACTGGCACGCACATCTTCTACCACCAGCCAGGGCTATATAGGTGAATCATTCGTTGAGAGTTCTGTGTAATTCAGCTGTTTATGAATAATGTTATGAGCAATAAGTGATAGATGGGAGGACTCTTCTGAGAGCGAACCCACAAGGTGTGTGCTAGGACTGCACTCACACAGCAGCTGTTGCATGCAGCACTGCACTTAACCTGGTCTATTAAACACATCCAAAACACATCCACAGCCTCATTTGCATCTTTCAGCTCAAGTGTTTTTCCTTTTATCAATTAGTGTTTTCGTTTTCCTCCTCGGTCGTTACATCTCCCCTCTCCCTTGAATAAATGTATTTGCCAGCATTGATGCTTGGTAAATTTAAATAGTATTGTCTAGATTATTAACGCAATAGATGTTCCTTGAACATCTATTGCTTGGGTTATGATCGTCAGATCATCTGATTCAATCGAGAACCATCAGTACCATCACGGAGAATAGCGAAGCGGTGAAAGATGTATGAAGGGCTATATGTTTTAATAGAGTCTATTGGCATCATGTTATACTGTTATCTGTTGCTGTGTGTATTCTTTAATGTGTTTTCATGTTTTAGCCACCCTGTGCCTAGCATAACATCTTGCCAGAGGACTACAGTAGAATATTAGCCTGCTGGCTACCACTGGCACCTTTACAGAAATGTAGATTAATGTGCACTGTCCTTTAAATAAATAAATGAAATGAATTGATGTGGCCGTCACTAGTCCTTTGGCAGAGGGAATAACATGTTAGCTCACCTGCTAGACCTCCGTCATGTTAATAACCTAAACGTTCCCTACCGAGCCACTGCTGTCTACTCCTTACGGGGCTGGATTTGTATCAAATAACCAGTATGATGGTGGAGTGAAGGGAATCCCAGAGGAAAATAAAATGTATTATACGTCAACACACTCCATCCAAGAGATACAGCGCCCAAGGGATGCATATTTGGTAAAGCCCCCTTCCTTATGTAGTGATATCAGTGCTTGAGAGTGCTTATGCAGCCATAAGTGTCTCACACCAATGTATTCTGCCAACCCACTTCCACATGAGATGAGGTTTGATGGAATAGCTTTGCTGGAACGGTCATCACCTTCAGTGTGAGGATCCCCTTCCCCTGCAACAAACAACGGCCCTCTAGACAACAAACAACGGCCCTCTTCAGAACCACAACCTTCAGGTCCGCCGAGGGACGGGGATCGAACAGAGTCCCCGCCCAAATGCATGCAGGAGCACCCAGAGATGCCAGGGTGGGCCGAAGAGGTCTGGCACAATGCCACCTCATCCTATGACGAGATGAATCTGATGTTGGCTCCAGTGTATGCAGGCTTGTCTCATACAAGGTTCATGTGATCATCTTACCAAAAGATTTTTCTTCAAAAGATTTCAGCCAAAACATTGCCCCAACACGTCCATGCCTAGCGGGTGCTGGTGAAGTCGAATCGAATCAGTTGTATTTGTAAGTCTCTAAGTTTCAAAGGGCTCTACAGGCCATGGATTGAGGATTTATCCATGTCTAAAAACCAGAGGGGACGGTCTCTCTAACACAGGTTCCACCTCTGCTGGGTGGAACGCCATCAGACCTCTAGCGTGAGGATGAACTACCAGTCTGCTGCCCCGGGGCACATCAGGTGGGCCCAACAGTCCAGCTGTCCCGGAGTCTGAAGAGAGTACTGCTGTGACCCCAGCAGAAGGGTGGCTGGGCCACACCTCACCCTGTGACTGATACAGGTCATCACCGAGGTCTTGCGGCCTGGGAGGATACTCTGGAAGTGATAGGAGAGCTGCATCTATTCATATACACAATGAGGCCAGAGGGCCGGTCCGAGGAGCAGACAGACTGCTCTGTTATTCAGTCAATTGCAAAGACATTGTTGTTATATGGAACTCCAGCATAATGTCAGATACAGCTACAGACAGATGAGAAACAGAGCGGAACAGCAGGCAGTCTTCCCTAAAGGTTTTCTGCCTGTCAATGGGAAATATCCACGGTTGCCATAGAAACATGTCGTCAAACATTGCGCCCACCTTGATTACCATATACTTTGCAACTGTTATTGTGAATTTGTGCAGAAAAGTCACCGACAAGTCACTGATTGGCTGTGCTGCACGGCCAACATTAAGTACATGACAAATAGAAATGAATTCCCGCCCACCTGTGTTCCTTAAAGGGAGGTACTTTGCCGGTCCCTGCAACTCTCTGAACCATAAAGTTCACATTTGGAAGCTTTTTCTATGGTAAGCAACATAATGACTCGCTGATTCTTCAAACCACCATGACGCTCAACCTCATTTTAACTCAGTAAACACGGCGAACCAGACACCGTATGTGCCGGTAATACCACATTAATACCACTTAATTCACAAAAGACTTCCAAAAATTAATCATGAGTCATCCTCAATCAACACAGTGAGCTTGTTTGTCACCGAGTTGTTAAAGTGCTGCATGACATTCAATTATCCGACCAATCCTGTGTGTCTGGAGAACAATCTGGGGTGAGAGAAGGGAGTGAGACTGGCTGGACAGGAGGACGTAACAAGGCCGCTGACATTTGAATTCATGCTGATTTCAGTGATTTCACATTTGAGACACCTGTCGATGTTGGTTGTTTGCATTTCTGGACCAGGCAGCCACTAAGCCCGTGCCAGGCTGTACATGTCTGTAGACGGCCCACTTTGGATTGGTTAGTGTTTAGCAGAGGGACGTATACAAGATACTACATATGAGAACAATATATTTCCAATGTACAAGCACTATGAAGAGATGGAAGGTGTCCTTCACCATTGAGGCCTTTTTCCTGAACAACCAAGATGGCAGCCATTGACGACTCATGCATCCCGTTGCTGTGATTGGTTGTCTGTCCAGCTGCGTTTTGGCCTGTTGTAGCCCCTAGATAATAGTAGATATTGCCCCTTGAAAATCTAAATGCTCTGGACTAATACACATTTGCAAATTGGTCTCCTGATGTCAGTTCCACAGACAACAAGGTTGCTATGGCGATCATAAGGTAACGTTATCTTCTTGGCTAACATTCTGCTCTCTAAAAATAATACAATCTCTAATGTTTAATGATTATTATCAAGGCTGGATCGACAATGAAGCCGGCTCACGCTATTACAGCCGAGAAGTAACGGTTATGGTATCTCTCTGTCTCCTTCACTCTGGGCAGTACGTTCAGCATACTGCATTATGCCATATATGGCGTTTTGTGAATGGGTGTTGCTAGGTAACTGGGGTGCAGTAAAGTGTGGCCACTGTTGGTTCTCGCATGCAAAATCATTAAGACAACATTCTAAAGCACCAACCACTTTAGAACACTGTTGGGAAATCAGTGGAACAAGCTGACCGGAGAAAGTAGCCACCTATACAACGCTAAGGAAAAGTTTTTATATATAAAGCACTCCTGAATAAAATAACAAAAAGATGGTCCGCTGTGTGTATGAGACAGGAACAGCAGGCCACAAATAGACGTGGGGTATGAAACGACTACAGTGTGGCCCCCAAACGCATCCAAGCAGCGTTGCCAACGAGCATTAAAAAAAAAGCCAGATTCCCAGAGCACACTCATAGTGCTAATAGTGCTAATAGGGAAGTCAAGTCCACACCCGACATCCCAGAGGATATGTATGACAGAGGGGTGAATCACCTCCACAGAATGTCTCTGTACCTGTACAAAGTAGCAGCCCGGCCTAAAGAGTAGTTACACTTCCAACGCACATCGACTCTTGCTGCAGACATTGACGTGTACAGAGTTTACATCTGCTGTTCATCACGGTACGCAAGATAATCCGTTGGCTGGTACACAGTGTTAAGATGTTTCTATTTCTCCATGTAGCCTCTCTACAGCAGCTGAATCTGTATGCTGCATCTCTGCGTCCAAAAGACAGTTCAGCTTAACAGAGGCAGTGCCCAGACCTCAGGCACACCAGTCTCTGTGCGCTTCTCAAATGCTCAGTCTTTTCCCAATCTGTTTACTGCATTGTAACAAGCTGGGAGCAACACACACAAACACACTCTCTCTCTCACACACACACACACACACACACACACACACACA
>JAOPUD010000019.1:20774330-20786286 GCA_027122715.1 Trisopterus minutus
TGTTCCGGTCAAATAGCTGCCCGACCCCATGGCCAATATGGCTGCCGAGTGAAGTGACTTGCCTTAAAAGGACTTTGATAGAAGCCTCACAATGTAGCGCGATGCTATGGCAATATACTTTTTAAACGACACTTAAAGGGACCATTATAACGATACATTGAAACAATATTAACCAATTCATTGAGTTATTTATTTTTATATAGCACATCGTTGCAATGTTTAAGCAATTACAGACGATGGCGCTAAAACATCATGTTGTTTTTAAAATTACATTTACCTTCCTTACTCAACCTCACTTCACAACACTTTTAAATTGTGTAATTTAGCAGAAACTTTTCAAAGCCGCTTAGCTTGTAAAGTGGTTACATTTAGTTGAGAAAAAAAAGTTTGGGAAAAAAAGTAGCCATTGTACAAACTTAGAAATAGTAGTGTGTATCTGGGTTTATTGTCATTGTTGTTTATTGTTTATCGTTATTGGCATACAACTAAATCATTTCAAGCTAAGTTTAATAAGTAGGCCTAGATGCACATAATACATGGACTATACCTAATCAAATTATAAATCATTTAGTCTCCCACGGCATTTTATTTATGTACTATTTTTCTGTTTTTGTTTTGGATCATTTCATTATTATTACTTTTATCCATAGACAAGACTGTTCATTGCTCTTCATTTTAACTAAAGGTCAATTATTAAATTATATTGATCGGGTTGGAATGCACCTGAATTGTGGATCGTTCGCGTTGCTTGGTTCCCTGTAATAACATTTGTGGTTTGATCAATAATTGAGCTAATTGGATTCTTTCCAGTAAGTAGCCAACCACCCAAATCAGAAATCTTCCAATGATCTATATAATAAAACCATATTAGTAACATGAAAATCTGCAGAACTTTTATAAATGTTAAAGTAAAAGTTTCCTTAAGTAAAAGGGCCCTAACCTAGGTTAGTAGAGGAGTGTTAGTGATAGTGAATAGTGAATCAACCGTTGACTCCGGAACACCATTACTCCGTAACACACTCCTTGGTGAAGTTTCAGCCCACTTTGTTCCTGCAAGCATTGTTAGCATTTCTACCCTGTTGGAACCAGTTTGGGGTGAATAATGTAACCCTTTGTGTTTCCACAAGACAAAAGATAAGATGAGGGAAGTCAGAGTATTGCGTCAGACAGCAGTTTAGTCTTCGCCTGCAGACCTCAGATCTGCTCTGCAATCTACAGTGTTTGAGTCAGCATCTGTGTGGTGCCAACCCCCAGCTAGTGACCGGTGCTAAAGGCCATAGAACTGTTTAGATATTGTTTTCACAGACGCTTTATTTAATTTAATTTAATGTAATTAAATATTTATTTATTTTATTTATACTTTTGTTAATGTTTGTAATTGTATTTATTTTCATTGACGCATTAGAATCCATGTGAATTACCATCATCCATTCATCTCTAAGGGCTGCACCCACAGGGCAGACCCCGTAGGGTGAACGTATGGTGTGAGAGGCCTCAATGAAATGCTTTGAAGTGATGATTGCAGCGGGGGGGGGGGCAGCAACATTTCCTTTGCTATTGAAGAGGATTCAGATTGGGACCTCCTCCCATCCCGGTCAACCTGTCTCTTTATCCCTCCCTTCCTCCCTCCACCTCTCCGGATTACTCAGCCCTCCTCCTGTTTGGTCGTTACCATGACGGAGGCTCTTGTAGTTGTAGTCATGATTTCAACATCTTCCTCCATCTAATGATAATGAATGCAAGCACTACTTTATAAATCGATACGTTTATTAAGTTCTAAATGTAGAAAATACTCAAAGTATCCAAATGTATTCAAAAAGCCTTTTCTGATAAAGCGCTTCACTTGTCCTCACCTTACAGACGTCTTCACCTAGTTGTCAAATGGTCAGTGAGGTCATTTCCTGCTATATCCTGCTGCCCATTTTAGGCTGTGCGGAAGAGGGCCTCCCCAGCAGGAGAGCCAGCGGCCGTGTCCCGCGGGGCTCCTCCCCCGCAGTGCCCTGCTTCCTGCGGGGAACTAGAGCGTGGCAGCTGGCTGCAGCGCGGGCCTCAGGCCGCTCTGTGATTGGTGGAGCAGTGTCAACACCAGAGCAACAACAACCCGACGTAGCGCCATAGTGGGGCGCCGCCGTGGGGGGGGGGCCCGGGCCCACTGATACCCTGAGGAAGGTAGGAGATACATGGAGATACATGGAGGTTGTTGTTGGAGTAACCCAGAATAGATTGGACCTAAGATAGTTCCATTTATTTCTCCCCCAGCCCTACCTGGCAACCGGCTGGCCGGCGGGCTCCAGAGGCAGCAGGGCGGGCGTCCCGGTGAGGCCTGCCAGAAGGGGGGGAGCTGGGACGTGTTAGGACTCTCCACCAGGCAGCCCGCTGCATGGAGGTGGGCCGTATTCCAGAGAAAGGATGATGCATCTCAGACACGCTACTGTGCAGAGCCGGGGGCTCGTCCGCTGGAGGCATCGCAGGCCAGGGCCCAATTTGGCATTGAGCCAACACCATAACTCCAGAGAAATGTGTGATAGGATGTCTCAGCAATTAAGTCAGGATGCTGTTTCAAATCAGATATGGAAAAACTAAGATTCATTTCACCCCGTTAGAATCCAAAGAGATTTCCTCTTTGCAGTGTCTTAGATGACCTCATCTTTACTCAACATGTGATGTCATGGGCAATGAAACAAGATATAAAATAATGATTGGATTTTTGATTTGCTGTGAAGAGTGTTGTGGTTCTGAGGGCCCTGGTGGGGCAGTGAGGGCCGAGTGCTTGTGTGTGTTGAACTTCTGAATGTGGGATCAGGTGTGAAGGCATCCAGACGTCAACACCCAGCCCTCGTCAATCCCATAAGAGGATCAGGCTCCATTCGTCCTCAACAGATCTCTCACCAGCAGATCCCCCTTCAGAACAAGCACTTATATAATGGCCGACGTGTGAAGACCAAAAAGTTGGTGGGGGAGATGTCTGGTCCACCTTCAGTGAAAGTAGGTTCTCCTATAGATGAGAGGGTGGAGGGTTTAGGATGTTGTGGTGCATCGACGTTCTGCCTGTACTGGTCCCCTCCCGTCAGTATGGTGGTCAGATGATCAAACCCTTCTAGGGTCACAGAGAAGGCAAGTAGGTAATGGTGTTAGGGTTTGGTTAGCTGCTCCGTGAATTGAATTCTAAACTTATGTTATATATTTATATATTTTTCCATTTAGTTAAGATCAAACTTTAAAGAAAGAATATGATACAAACAACAAAAGCAAGTCATCAAAATTAGTATCTTTTTTATTTTGTTGGTCTGGTCAACAGCTTTAGTTTTTCTATTGCAATTCCATCACAGTGAAGCCTTGTACATTCATTGCATAATCCTCATAAAAAAAGAGTGAGCATTGCTCTGATCCACTACAGTGGTTCCAACATCAACAACAGTGTTTCCTAACCAAGTGCTGTCGTACAGAGAGCCTCATCCACCTCCACACTAGTATACACAGGAAGCATGATGACAGTATTTATAAATGTCCTGGACCAATGGGAACTCTTCTTTAGATGATGTAGCAGCGGCTGGATTAGTCACTGATGATGCAGCAGCAATCTGTATTGGCGGCCAGTTACTTCTTTAAACTTGCTGTTTTGATTATTTTCTCCCATACTTTCTATGTAAGACAGAGATGATATTCAAATTATATTCAAATATTCAAAAGTAAATACATTAGTAAACAACTATTTAACATAAATATATATTTAGAAAAATAAAATGTGTTTAGTTTTTATTTGAATTGGTCGTGTTTTGCGAACAACTAAATGTGGGACATGGTCCATAATATGCCGTATAGCTACATTTAGCCAATTCCCTTCAGTCCTGTTTTACCACAGATATTTACAGTGCTTCACAATGCAATCCGATTTGCATTCAAATGCACTCTTGAACACTGTTAAGCTACAGTGAAGGAATCGCCTTTTCTATGCACCCTTAAACAAACGGTTGGTTCCCTCACCCTCACCCTCGCACCGTCCTCTTCACTCCACATCGTTCTCCTCACTCTCCATCCCAGGCATCTCCTTCTCTGGCAGCAGGCCGTAGCCGTTGAGGAAAGCCTCCACATCGGTGGCAAAGAACTCCTCGTTGAGGTGCTTGGAGCAGGCCAGGAAGTTCCCCAGCAGCTCCCCGGCCTTGTACACCAGCAGCGTGGGCAGGACGTCGTCGGAGAAGCGCTCGCCGGCGCCAGACGCCACGGCGTCGATCCGGCAGAACTTGACGGTGGGGTACTCAGTGACCAGGCAGTCGAGGCAGCCGTTCAGCTCCTCACACCCTTTGACCCCCGCCTTGTAGATGTGGACCACCACCACGGTGGAGTGGTGCTCCTTCTCGATGACCTCCAGGAAAGCCTCCCCACTGTCCAACTCGTGCACACCTTCGAACTTGGGTCCGAAACTGAGCTTCTCGTGCATCTCCTGCATGCACTGCTTGCGGTACTTCTTCAGGCTGGCCTCGTCCTCCTCCTTCAGCAGCTCGTACTCCTGGATGCTCATCTGAAAGCACAAGAGCATGGCTGTGATCTCTGCTGTCTGGAGCTCTGGCGTCCCATGGATCTGTCTCTTGATGTTTCTCGGCCCATCAGGCACCACATGTTAACATCTGTACGCCCCAGAGGACGGGATATGACCCTGATACCTTGCGGTTGACATTTGATTTGTCGTTGGGCTTTTGTGGAGACGACATCTGTCGGAGGAGTTCCCTCTTGGCGGGCGGCAGACTCTCCTGGTCCATGCTCTCCAGCTTAAACCTTCTCCAGTCGTTGATCACCCCCTTTGGTCCTGTGGTGGGTCAGAACACCGCGGTCATAGAGGTGATGGATGCATGCAAACAAGCTCTTTACTGAGATAGCATGAAAAAGAAGAAAAACCATGGCCAATGGGCCTGTGACCATGGACAACCAAAGGTCTGACATGATTGGATATTAGGCGGCATGTGTTGCATCTGAATAAGGCTGAGGTTAGAGTCTCAGCTCCATGTCGTCTCAGGACATGAGGGGGCATTGTATCCGAAGGGCCCACAGGAAACCTCTGAATCCATTAAGTTTGGGATTGGGTTAGAATGGAGATCAGAACGAATTGACGTCTTGTCTGATGTGCATTCTGCAGCATCGGGAGTGACGCACTAATGTGTTCGTCTCCCTTCTTGGCTCAGGGATTACAGTCTTATTCGAGCCCTTAAAGCAGGACTAATTGCACCAAAGTTATGTAAGAGCGGGCAGAGAGAGAAGATTAGAGTGTCAGTGGGTTTGGCAGAGCTCTACAGAGCTTCCTCTCTCTGCCACAGAGCTCCGTATTGCTTTCCATAATGCAGGTGTGCCACAATGATCTTAATTACATCTTAAGTTGCCAAACAGGTTAATGGGTTTCATTCATTTGAATCCAGATCTTCACACCAAACAAGGCACACAGCAGATGAACCAGTGTTCAGGAACTGGTCTGAACATGGTTTGTGCTTACCCGTCTGCGTGGTGTATTCCTCCATCTCCAGAGCTTTGTCCGACATTTCCTTTTTGTGATTACCTGTCACGAAAAAATAAAGTTGTTGATCTTTTTGGTAGAAAGAAGCCCTGGGTTGGCTGCTCAGGTAGACACAACTGCAGGGTGAGACCTTTGAAGCTTGTCCTTGTGACCACAGTAGCAGGGCAATCCTGTGGTAATTAATCTAATTAATGTGGTTTTAAGGGGATTACAGCCAGATTAGTTTCTCTTGTTTGCTGTTAGCTCATGAAGCTCAAAGTGAAAATAAAACAGCCGATGCAAAAACAAATAGCAATTCTCTTTTCTGAACCTAAAAGAGAATACAATTTGACTAATATTGCATACACATTATTGACTCTACATGATATTAAGTGACCTTCCGTCCATCCTTTCCCATACATCATTTCTGCCTTGATTCAAGAACATATCTGATTGCTTGTGGCAGTGTTAAGGTTAATATACATATATATATATATATATATATATATGTATATTAACCTTAACACTGCCACAAGCAATCAGATATGTTCTTGAATCAAGGCAGAAATGATGTATGGGAAAGGATGGACGGAAGGTCACTTAATATCATGTAGAGTCAATAATGTGTATGCAATATTAGTCAAATTGTATTCTCTTTTAGGTTCAGAAAAGAGAATTGCTATTTGTTTTTGCATCGGCTGTTTTATTTTCACTTTGAGCTTCATGAGCTAACAGCAAACAAGAGAAACTAATCTGGCTGTAATCCCCTTAAAACCACATTAATTAGATTAATTACCACAGGATTGCCCTGCTACTGTGGTCACAAGGACAAGCTTCAAAGGTCTCACCCTGCAGTTGTGTCTACCTGAGCAGCCAACCCAGGGCTTCTTTCTACCAAAAAGATCAACAACTTTATTTTTTCGTGACAGGTAATCACAAAAAGGAAATGTCGGACAAAGCTCTGGAGATGGAGGAATACACCACGCAGACGGGTAAGCACAAACCATGTTCAGACCAGTTCCTGAACACTGGTTCATCTGCTGTGTGCCTTGTTTGGTGTGAAGATCTGGATTCAAATGAATGAAACCCATTAACCTGTTTGGCAACTTAAGATGTAATTAAGATCATTGTGGCACACCTGCATTATGGAAAGCAATACGGAGCTCTGTGGCAGAGAGAGGAAGCTCTGTAGAGCTCTGCCAAACCCACTGACACTCTAATCTTCTCTCTCTGCCCGCTCTTACATAACTTTGGTGCAATTAGTCCTGCTTTAAGGGCTCGAATAAGACTGTAATCCCTGAGCCAAGAAGGGAGACGAACACATTAGTGCGTCACTCCCGATGCTGCAGAATGCACATCAGACAAGACGTCAATTCGTTCTGATCTCCATTCTAACCCAATCCCAAACTTAATGGATTCAGAGGTTTCCTGTGGGCCCTTCGGATACAATGCCCCCTCATGTCCTGAGACGACATGGAGCTGAGACTCTAACCTCAGCCTTATTCAGATGCAACACATGCCGCCTAATATCCAATCATGTCAGACCTTTGGTTGTCCATGGTCACAGGCCCATTGGCCATGGTTTTTCTTCTTTTTCATGCTATCTCAGTAAAGAGCTTGTTTGCATGCATCCATCACCTCTATGACCGCGGTGTTCTGACCCACCACAGGACCAAAGGGGGTGATCAACGACTGGAGAAGGTTTAAGCTGGAGAGCATGGACCAGGAGAGTCTGCCGCCCGCCAAGAGGGAACTCCTCCGACAGATGTCGTCTCCACAAAAGCCCAACGACAAATCAAATGTCAACCGCAAGGTATCAGGGTCATATCCCGTCCTCTGGGGCGTACAGATGTTAACATGTGGTGCCTGATGGGCCGAGAAACATCAAGAGACAGATCCATGGGACGCCAGAGCTCCAGACAGCAGAGATCACAGCCATGCTCTTGTGCTTTCAGATGAGCATCCAGGAGTACGAGCTGCTGAAGGAGGAGGACGAGGCCAGCCTGAAGAAGTACCGCAAGCAGTGCATGCAGGAGATGCACGAGAAGCTCAGTTTCGGACCCAAGTTCGAAGGTGTGCACGAGTTGGACAGTGGGGAGGCTTTCCTGGAGGTCATCGAGAAGGAGCACCACTCCACCGTGGTGGTGGTCCACATCTACAAGGCGGGGGTCAAAGGGTGTGAGGAGCTGAACGGCTGCCTCGACTGCCTGGTCACTGAGTACCCCACCGTCAAGTTCTGCCGGATCGACGCCGTGGCGTCTGGCGCCGGCGAGCGCTTCTCCGACGACGTCCTGCCCACGCTGCTGGTGTACAAGGCCGGGGAGCTGCTGGGGAACTTCCTGGCCTGCTCCAAGCACCTCAACGAGGAGTTCTTTGCCACCGATGTGGAGGCTTTCCTCAACGGCTACGGCCTGCTGCCAGAGAAGGAGATGCCTGGGATGGAGAGTGAGGAGAACGATGTGGAGTGAAGAGGACGGTGCGAGGGTGAGGGTGAGGGAACCAACCGTTTGTTTAAGGGTGCATAGAAAAGGCGATTCCTTCACTGTAGCTTAACAGTGTTCAAGAGTGCATTTGAATGCAAATCGGATTGCATTGTGAAGCACTGTAAATATCTGTGGTAAAACAGGACTGAAGGGAATTGGCTAAATGTAGCTATACGGCATATTATGGACCATGTCCCACATTTAGTTGTTCGCAAAACACGACCAATTCAAATAAAAACTAAACACATTTTATTTTTCTAAATATATATTTATGTTAAATAGTTGTTTACTAATGTATTTACTTTTGAATATTTGAATATAATTTGAATATCATCTCTGTCTTACATAGAAAGTATGGGAGAAAATAATCAAAACAGCAAGTTTAAAGAAGTAACTGGCCGCCAATACAGATTGCTGCTGCATCATCAGTGACTAATCCAGCCGCTGCTACATCATCTAAAGAAGAGTTCCCATTGGTCCAGGACATTTATAAATACTGTCATCATGCTTCCTGTGTATACTAGTGTGGAGGTGGATGAGGCTCTCTGTACGACAGCACTTGGTTAGGAAACACTGTTGTTGATGTTGGAACCACTGTAGTGGATCAGAGCAATGCTCACTCTTTTTTTATGAGGATTATGCAATGAATGTACAAGGCTTCACTGTGATGGAATTGCAATAGAAAAACTAAAGCTGTTGACCAGACCAACAAAATAAAAAAGATACTAATTTTGATGACTTGCTTTTGTTGTTTGTATCATATTCTTTCTTTAAAGTTTGATCTTAACTAAATGGAAAAATATATAAATATATAACATAAGTTTAGAATTCAATTCACGGAGCAGCTAACCAAACCCTAACACCATTACCTACTTGCCTTCTCTGTGACCCTAGAAGGGTTTGATCATCTGACCACCATACTGACGGGAGGGGACCAGTACAGGCAGAACGTCGATGCACCACAACATCCTAAACCCTCCACCCTCTCATCTATAGGAGAACCTACTTTCACTGAAGGTGGACCAGACATCTCCCCCACCAACTTTTTGGTCTTCACACGTCGGCCATTATATAAGTGCTTGTTCTGAAGGGGGATCTGCTGGTGAGAGATCTGTTGAGGACGAATGGAGCCTGATCCTCTTATGGGATTGACGAGGGCTGGGTGTTGACGTCTGGATGCCTTCACACCTGATCCCACATTCAGAAGTTCAACACACACAAGCACTCGGCCCTCACTGCCCCACCAGGGCCCTCAGAACCACAACACTCTTCACAGCAAATCAAAAATCCAATCATTATTTTATATCTTGTTTCATTGCCCATGACATCACATGTTGAGTAAAGATGAGGTCATCTAAGACACTGCAAAGAGGAAATCTCTTTGGATTCTAACGGGGTGAAATGAATCTTAGTTTTTCCATATCTGATTTGAAACAGCATCCTGACTTAATTGCTGAGACATCCTATCACACATTTCTCTGGAGTTATGGTGTTGGCTCAATGCCAAATTGGGCCCTGGCCTGCGATGCCTCCAGCGGACGAGCCCCCGGCTCTGCACAGTAGCGTGTCTGAGATGCATCATCCTTTCTCTGGAATACGGCCCACCTCCATGCAGCGGGCTGCCTGGTGGAGAGTCCTAACACGTCCCAGCTCCCCCCCTTCTGGCAGGCCTCACCGGGACGCCCGCCCTGCTGCCTCTGGAGCCCGCCGGCCAGCCGGTTGCCAGGTAGGGCTGGGGGAGAAATAAATGGAACTATCTTAGGTCCAATCTATTCTGGGTTACTCCAACAACAACCTCCATGTATCTCCATGTATCTCCTACCTTCCTCAGGGTATCAGTGGGCCCGGGCCCCCCCCCCACGGCGGCGCCCCACTATGGCGCTACGTCGGGTTGTTGTTGCTCTGGTGTTGACACTGCTCCACCAATCACAGAGCGGCCTGAGGCCCGCGCTGCAGCCAGCTGCCACGCTCTAGTTCCCCGCAGGAAGCAGGGCACTGCGGGGGAGGAGCCCCGCGGGACACGGCCGCTGGCTCTCCTGCTGGGGAGGCCCTCTTCCGCACAGCCTAAAATGGGCAGCAGGATATAGCAGGAAATGACCTCACTGACCATTTGACAACTAGGTGAAGACGTCTGTAAGGTGAGGACAAGTGAAGCGCTTTATCAGAAAAGGCTTTTTGAATACATTTGGATACTTTGAGTATTTTCTACATTTAGAACTTAATAAACGTATCGATTTATAAAGTAGTGCTTGCATTCATTATCATTAGATGGAGGAAGATGTTGAAATCATGACTACAACTACAAGAGCCTCCGTCATGGTAACGACCAAACAGGAGGAGGGCTGAGTAATCCGGAGAGGTGGAGGGAGGAAGGGAGGGATAAAGAGACAGGTTGACCGGGATGGGAGGAGGTCCCAATCTGAATCCTCTTCAATAGCAAAGGAAATGTTGCTGCCCCCCCCCCCGCTGCAATCATCACTTCAAAGCATTTCATTGAGGCCTCTCACACCATACGTTCACCCTACGGGGTCTGCCCTGTGGGTGCAGCCCTTAGAGATGAATGGATGATGGTAATTCACATGGATTCTAATGCGTCAATGAAAATAAATACAATTACAAACATTAACAAAAGTATAAATAAAATAAATAAATATTTAATTACATTAAATTAAATTAAATAAAGCGTCTGTGAAAACAATATCTAAACAGTTCTATGGCCTTTAGCACCGGTCACTAGCTGGGGGTTGGCACCACACAGATGCTGACTCAAACACTGTAGATTGCAGAGCAGATCTGAGGTCTGCAGGCGAAGACTAAACTGCTGTCTGACGCAATACTCTGACTTCCCTCATCTTATCTTTTGTCTTGTGGAAACACAAAGGGTTACATTATTCACCCCAAACTGGTTCCAACAGGGTAGAAATGCTAACAATGCTTGCAGGAACAAAGTGGGCTGAAACTTCACCAAGGAGTGTGTTACGGAGTAATGGTGTTCCGGAGTCAACGGTTGATTCACTATTCACTATCACTAACACTCCTCTACTAACCTAGGTTAGGGCCCTTTTACTTAAGGAAACTTTTACTTTAACATTTATAAAAGTTCTGCAGATTTTCATGTTACTAATATGGTTTTATTATATAGATCATTGGAAGATTTCTGATTTGGGTGGTTGGCTACTTACTGGAAAGAATCCAATTAGCTCAATTATTGATCAAACCACAAATGTTATTACAGGGAACCAAGCAACGCGAACGATCCACAATTCAGGTGCATTCCAACCCGATCAATATAATTTAATAATTGACCTTTAGTTAAAATGAAGAGCAATGAACAGTCTTGTCTATGGATAAAAGTAATAATAATGAAATGATCCAAAACAAAAACAGAAAAATAGTACATAAATAAAATGCCGTGGGAGACTAAATGATTTATAATTTGATTAGGTATAGTCCATGTATTATGTGCATCTAGGCCTACTTATTAAACTTAGCTTGAAATGATTTAGTTGTATGCCAATAACGATAAACAATAAACAACAATGACAATAAACCCAGATACACACTACTATTTCTAAGTTTGTACAATGGCTACTTTTTTTCCCAAACTTTTTTTTCTCAACTAAATGTAACCACTTTACAAGCTAAGCGGCTTTGAAAAGTTTCTGCTAAATTACACAATTTAAAAGTGTTGTGAAGTGAGGTTGAGTAAGGAAGGTAAATGTAATTTTAAAAACAACATGATGTTTTAGCGCCATCGTCTGTAATTGCTTAAACATTGCAACGATGTGCTATATAAAAATAAATAACTCAATGAATTGGTTAATATTGTTTCAATGTATCGTTATAATGGTCCCTTTAAGTGTCGTTTAAAAAGTATATTGCCATAGCATCGCGCTACATTGTGAGGCTTCTATCAAAGTCCTTTTAAGGCAAGTCACTTCACTCGGCAGCCATATTGGCCATGGGGTCGGGCAGCTATTTGACCGGAACA
>JAOPUD010000019.1:20968553-20978831 GCA_027122715.1 Trisopterus minutus
TTCCCTAGTGGAAACGCAAAAAGAACCGAGGCGAGTCGAGGCGAGTCGTGCTGGAAAGGTGTAGTGGAAAAGCGCCACAACATCATTCTAAATCGCTTTACTTCTCCCAACAATATCGCAAAAAGAGTGATTAGCTTTAATTCTTCATCTTGTTTTGTCAGCTGTCATTTCTTGCAGCAAGTAATAAGTCAGTGTAGTTTTTTTCTGATGACTCAGGAGGCAGACAGGAGTTCTTCAGAAGCTCCTGGTCTCCACACACCCCCTCTTTCCCAGCAGATGATCACCTCACTCAGTCCAACGTCTGGTTATTCCTTATTGAGTCAACGGAGCGCTTGTATTTATCAATGAAGGAGAAAACTATCAGGCCAGACTGTGTTGATGGCCTTTTCAGTTATCAGCCTAGTTTGACATGGTTAGATGTTTGAAGCAATATGCATCATTTTCTCTACCAGCTACAAGAGCCATTTTGAAGTCTAATGTGCACATACATATGTTTTTATACATTTATAGATGACTTGGATAGGGATGAATCATAATAGTATTTTTTTTTACCTGTCATTAGAATTGAGTGACTACAGTAACCGGTCATAAATGTTGTGTGTTTGATGAGTTAATGCCATGTTGTGTTATGGAACAAAGTTGAGCTACTTGTGAAGTAACATTACAACACAGTGGTAATAAACCACATGAAATGTTCAGGGCTGCAGGCCTTCTGATGGGAAGTGAGCTAGAGACTGAGCTACGCATCTGCTGGCTTCGTATTGAAGTGTGCTGTCCTCCATTGAAAGGCCTTCTGCCTGTCCTCTACTGAAAGGCCTTCTGCCTGTCCTCTACTGAAAGGCCTTCTGCCTGTCCTCTACTGGGCCTCCTGCCTGTCCTCTACTGAAAGGCCTTCTGCCTGTCCTCTACTGAAAGGCCTTCTGCCTGTCCTCTACTGAAAGGCCTCCTGCCTGTCCTCTACTGAAAGGCCTTCTGCCTGTCCTCTACTGAAAGGCCTTCTGCCTGTCCTCTACTGGGCCTCCTGCCTGTCCTCTACTGAAAGGCCTTCTGCCTGTCCTCTACTGAAAGGCCTTCTGCCTGTCCTCTACTGAAAGGCCTCCTGCCTGTCCTCTACTGAAAGGCCTTCTGCCTGTCCTCTACTGAAAGGCCTTCTGCCTGTCCTCTACTGGGCCTTCTGCCTTCCTGAAGCGTTGGAGACATTTTGAAGCAGCATCAAAGCTGCTTCAAAATGCACCAGATTTCCACTTTTCTTCCTTCTGTGACCACACCTCTGATGCCGGCTGGGCCCGAGGTCAGTGATCATGCAGTAGCCGGTGGCGGTGGCGGCCGGCAGCATAGACCAGGGGGCAGCATGGCTTCCACAGCCACCATGGTCTGTGTATGATTATACTTACATTTGCCCAGGGAGGTCATTATCTCTAAACGCTCACCCATTGAAGGCTTTGGTAACCACTTGGCAGTTTAGCCCAGGGATCTAATTGCAGTTCTGTTCTGTAAATCCTTAGTTGTGCTAGGGCCCCCCCATATACACCTCTTCCCTTCTGTGCAGCCCCCCTTATGTTGGTGTATTTCTGTCCCCATGATGCCCAGCTATCTCTGGCAGAAGAACCACAACATTGCTTCATGGCTCTTGTGTCCCAGTGGAGCCGAGCTGAAGTGTTGTGAATGAACATGTGTTAATAATCACTGACTGCGTTTACATTCAGGAGCATAATCGTGTAATGACGGTATTGAATGAAGATTGGATTCATGTAAACAGGTTTATTCAATCTGCTTCGCCAAACGGATCGTCTCAGGAACGGATTAGCGAAGTCGATACGATAGCTGAGCTTGAGCCGGTCCAAGTCGTCTATCTACCTGCATGTGCACCCGATCGTATCGTTTTGCCGGAAGTTTGCGTCCTGCGCATGCTCGAGAATTCCGGCAGGGTGATTTCACCCGGAAGTGGAAGGAGACAACGTAATAAATAGTGGTGTTGGTGCCGTACGCCATCTTTGTTTGTATGCCGCTATGTATTTGTATGCCGATAGTTTGCTGTTGCTTTTACGTAGCCGTGAACCGGAAGTGGCTCTAGTACCACTTGTTGAAAGGGCTACAGCGCCACTTAGCGTAGTGAAGTCAGCCGGGTCTCCGGCCATTTTTCGAATCTGATCCGATGCATGTATACTCAGGCAACTGACAGCCCCCCGTCGAGTGGCAACATCGTTATATGGCTTAATCCATGATAAGTGGATCTGGTCCGACCATGTAACCGCAGTCACTGTGGGCTCCAGGCCGCTCTGAAGTACAGACACCCTTCAGAGATGATTGGGATTCCTGTTGCTCGCCTCAGTTTAAATGAATCAGCTGACGTCATGGACTGTTCCAGAGCACTTTGTTCTGCACTTAAGACAAAGGTAAAGCCTGCTCACCTGGGAACACCTGTTCTGTGTGTGTCTCAAGCATACCTCTTAGCCTGCACACAGGGTAAAGGGTTAGTCACCAGGGAGAACTACCTGTTTGGCCTGCTAGTACTAGTTAAAGGGATATGCTGAGATATCTGGAATTGTCGTTTGCCAACATAACCAGATGCAGACCACTTCATCTTCTGGGAGCACAATTATGAATTTGGAATTTAACAATTAACCACATTTTGGCCAATCGACCGCTATCTGGTATCCCACAAACAGGGCTCCTGTGTCAAAACAACAAACAATCACACATATTTCCTTCTACGGAGGACATTGGATAATAATAATTATTGTAAAGAATAATATCAGGCCGACCTTCAGTGGTTCCCAGTCCTCACAATTCAATGGATGAGTTTATAAATTGGTGATGGCCTCATATGTAATAATTAATGTAGTGGTTGCTCTGTGGCATTGCAGTAACATGTTCATATCACAGCATTGAGTGGTGTGTGTCTTTGGGCCCATTAGTCTTTGCATGACGTCCAGGGCCTCTGCAGCGGGACAAAGGTCAGTAGCCGTGTCAGGCTGCACCAGCATGTGGCAGAGAGGGGCAGAGAAGGAGGAGGCCCACAGCCTTCATTACGGCATCTGGAAGCACGCAGGAGGGAGGAGGAAGGGAGGCGGCCAAGCTCTGAAAGCTCTTCTTTGTTAGCAGCTCGGTGGACACACAGTAGTTCAGTCTTTGCTTCAGCTGGGCGCGTTCTCTGCCCGGACAAACGCCTGTGTGATGGAGGCGGGTCGGGCGGCTCTGCTACAGGGAGATCCCGCTGTCTAAATGAAACACCGCCTGCTGGGCGCTGGGTTACACGCCTTCCCTTCATTCTGACATCAACACATACACGTACTCGCATGTACTCTATCCATTATCTCAAAAACACTCAAGCTGAACAAGAAAATGACCATGCCCCCCCTCACTAGGCCAGAATCCCTTCCATTAAACATGTCTACATTAGAGGTGATGTCATGGCCCTGCTGATCACAGCCTGCTGCTCTTAGCTCTTGGCTTCAGGGGTAATGCTGGTCAAGGTCACCCAGTCCACCTTGACCTCGCTGTAGTGTTTGCTTTAGGTGTGGAGATCACACACAGCCACTCCTATCGGATGTATATTTTGTGCTCTGCGACTTAAATCCATTTCCTCTTGTCATTCCCACCAATCCGCTGTAGGTGAGAAGAGGCGTTCCATGGCTCTAGCTCTGTTTAGTCAGAAGGCCTTCATAAGGAGTACCGAGGTCATTCATTGGTGGAGGGGGTGCTGTGAGAGTGATGAGCCAGCAGTGGTTCAGGCCTGTTGCCCTGGCTCAGTGGCCCCCACTAGCTATAGTGATGAGTGACTACCACAGGGTCTTCAACCATACAACCTGCCCCTGTCAGCTGGAAGTGTCTGTGTGTGTGTTTGCCATTGGCGTGGTGGGTGACTAACCATCACACTTTATAGTGGTGAGTTAAGCTGGACCCCCCCCCCCATGTGCCAATGAAACCATAACCTTCTACAACAGCAGACTTCTGATAGGAGAGCGAGGCAGAGTGACACTGACTCTGACTGCAGCCTCACTGCTTCTGACTGCAGCCTCACTGCTTCTGACTGCAGCCTCACTGCTTCTGACTGCAGCCTCCCGCTCTGGTCTCTTGTGTGAGCGTCTGACTGCCGGTAATCTGAGTTGGTGTATCCTGCCCCACTCCTCCTCTCCCCTAAAGCATGGAAGGCGGCTCTTGTTGCAGGCCAGCTCAGCAGCCTGCAGCCCGTCTCCCTGCAGCAAGGCCATAGTCAACTGACAAGTGTGAGGGCAGATGGGTCTCTAGGTGTGGGTGGATGCCCCTCTCCCAGGCCCAGCTAGTGATGAGGGAGGGCAGATGGGTCTCTAGGTGTGGGTGGATGCCCCTCTCCCAGGCCTGCTAGTGATGAGGGAGGGCAGATGGGTCTCTAGGTGTGGGTGGATGCCCCTCTCCCAGGCCCAGCTAGTGATGAGGGCAGATGGGTCGACTTCTCCTTCTAATTCAACAATATTTAATAATTATCAAAGCTAGCAGATGCTTCATTTGAATATAGGTAATATAATATATATTATATAAAAGTTAATGCTGTGATCTAGTGCCTTTGTTGATGTATTGATCACTCAGCCAGCCAGTCTAGCTATAAGCCAGGATAAGCAACATCAACATGGTCTGTGTTCTGCCTTTGACTACATGGGTGTCAATTACAGCACCGCACATGAGACCTTGATTTACAGTTTGACTCAGGGTGTGGGCCAGCAGTACATTCATTGAAGACGCCATATTTCCTAGTTCATGGTAAGACACCAGTCCTCTTGGCCGTTGGGAGTCTGTAGTCTAACTCCATTGGGAGTCTAACCCTCAATACCCACAGCATCTTGTGCAAACCAGTTTAGGGCAACAATTTTGGTCTTCAGATCAGACCACCGCGCTGACGCTGATGTTCCTGCGTATAGCTGCTCTATAGCTCTGCTATATTTTGCCGACCTTGGTGACATTTTTTCCATTGCTTGGTCTTTATGAGTTGATTTTCTAGGTATTTTGAAAAGTTTGATCTGTTTGATCTCAATCAAATGTTTAGGCTTTACACACATTAGAAATCAGAAATTCAACGTAAATATGATTGCTGTAGAATTTGGTCAGAGCTATTTGAGTGTGTCTGTGAAAGCCTGTGGCACCGTACTGCTTACAATCTTGTGGATTTAAACGCATACAGACACACAAATCCATAAAACCGCACTTAGCACTTATTTACAAATGATTGAGCAGTTATTTAGACTGTAACTCTATACGAGGAGAGCCCTTTCCCTGGCCACAGGGCCAGTGGAACCAAGGCCCTTTTTTACAGGGCTGTGTGGACGTCCTCTGTACTTGATACTCCAGGAAGTGTCCATGCTATCCTTTCCAAGCCTATGGCATCAGCTTTTTGGAGGGGGGGGGGAGGGGGGGCAGCTGATGGTTCCATCTGGGTGCTCTAAATCTGAACTGAAACGGGAGAAGGGTGCTGGACACTGGCCATCTGTTGCTAACCCCTCCCTTCACCACCACCCCCCCCAGCACACCTCTGGTTAGAAGGATGGCCTTCAGAGAGGAACCGCTCAGACAGACCTCAGTGCATGGTCCCCCCTCCTACCACACTAATAGTCAGGCACATGTCATGGGCTATTCTGGGACACGGACACGATACCAGGGCTGTTTCCCTGGTATTGCCACCCAGACCAGCGCCACTGGTCTCTGCCCTCCACCCTTCAAGATGAGGGTCAGAACCACAAACTGGTTCCTCTATGCTGGGAAAGCCCAGCCAGTCCATCCTCTTTCAGACCCTGACACTTTATTGTTATTTATTTTTGATGTACCATGATTGGTGATGACCGGCTCTAAAGGCGTCTGAGCGTAACCCAGAGTTAACCCCCGCTCTGCTCTCCTCCGGCCCCTGGGCTGTTCGCTCTGCTCCCCTCAGCTCTTTTTCTATGTCTCATGTTTGGTTGCAATGGCTTTATAATATTTTCTTGTGGATGTTTATTGGTTGTGATGTTGAGTGGTGCCACATGTGAGGCTCAGAGCTGTGGCGGGACAGAGCAGGTTTATCCGTCCCATTGTAGAGATGATTAATCCCAGCCAGGATCCGGGGTCTGCAGAGGTCACTACAGGTTAGAATAGAATAACAACCATCTAATCTGCATGACATAATGATAAATGCTTCCAGTGGCTTAAAAAGCTCTTTGTAATACTAATCAAGGATACTTGATGGACTGACCTTTTTGGTTCATTCCCCAGACTGCTACGGTCAAACTAGTGACTTAGATGTTGCTTCTTTTTTAAAGTGTCATTTTAAGCTG
The DNA here is from genome assembly GCA_027122715.1 of Trisopterus minutus. Taxonomy (NCBI): domain Eukaryota; kingdom Metazoa; phylum Chordata; class Actinopteri; order Gadiformes; family Gadidae; genus Trisopterus; species Trisopterus minutus. The sequence goes on from JAOPUD010000019.1 coordinate 20,974,835, forward strand.
TCGCCTCATCTATGAAGCTCTAACCAAAATGGTCCTTAAGTGATGAAATGAATATTGCTTGTGTGGTTTTTCACATAGCGAGCCACCAGGAACCGGCCTGTGGCCACTTGTGGTCCTCCACATGACGGACTGGTGGCTGTGGGGCAGCTGAGGCTGAGAGGAGGGGCAGCAGTAGGTGAAGGCTCTTCTGTCCTGGGGTCAGCTGGGCCTGACGCCCGGAGCCTCAGAGCCGCTCCCTGGCTGAGCTTTGTACCTGACGTGTGGGCGTACCTTGTAGTTGTTGGCGGGTGTTGCAGTGCCATTGTCTTACACTCAATGACACATGCTAGTTTTTTATTGTGGCGCCATGGTGGGTAAAGTCCAAGTTCCATTTGTTTGGTGCTGATTTGAGTTGGGATAATAAATATTATTTTTTGTTGCAATGCAATGGTTTGTTTCCCTTATTTAGTTTCACTAAGACTTTATTATGTTATCACATGAATATAGACCGCACTTCACTGGCTAAAGGCTTGATTCAAGCAGACCTGTCTCCAGGCTGCCTTCAGGGCCACCACCCTGCATGTTGCTGAAAGTTACAAAGACCCACAAAGTCTTTGATCAAAGTCAACTTTATTTCAAGTGTTTTGCATTGACAAGTCAGAACACTGTCAAAGGATGACCTTTACGTCAACCATTTATCACCTTGATATGACCTCATATCCTCCCAGGACCTGGGAGGATATGACCTCATATCCTCCCAGGACGTGGGGCCCACATAGCAGACCAGGGGCCCACACAGCAGACCAGGGGCCCACACAGCAGACCAGGGGCCCACACAGCAGACCAGGGGCCCACACAGCAGACCAGGGGCCCGCGCCCCGTAGCAGAAAGGACAACACACCCGGGCAGATTCTCTCCTTCTGTGTTAGCATTAGGGTAACCCTAAGCCTACCCTAACCCTAAGCCTTAGGGTAACCCTAAGCCTACCCTAACCCTAAGCCTTAGGGTAAGCCTAATAATGAGTGTAGCAGTGCTGGAGCGGTCATAAGGTAGTGCCGGTGTGAGTGCTGTGAAAAACGACCCACCTAAGAAACACTTTGATGGTAAAACTGAAAAGGTGGTTTCTATGTTGTGCAAAGTTCCAGTCAAGTTGCATTGCAGCACTTGCGCTATTCAAGAGCATTCAAATGAAAGCACTATTCTGGATGACAGATCACCAGAAATGAATTTGAGTATATGACCAAATGAGCAGCCTGTTTACAAGGTAACTTGTTCAACCTGTTTGTGCCAGTAAAGGATTACTATTAAGCAAATGTTGATCGTGTCACCAAGCTTTTGAAAGGCATTTGTATTAAAAACAGGGCAAAAAAACGGAAATCAAAATCATCTCAAGCCAAATTTGTCAGATAGATCTGTGTATGTGCCTATAGGGCTATGCTGGCGGTATCACGGCATGACCGCAGATATCGGACACGGACAACTGTAAAGGGCTGACAAAGACGGGATCAATTAAATGTTTTTAGATTTTCTTCCTGAAACATTCAGGAAGATATGTGGGGTTTTACCCCACATATCCATAAAGTAATATCAAAGGAACTGAAAGCCTTCTCTTCCTACAAGAGAATGTGTAGAGTCATGGTGTTTGGATCCTATGTAGTCCCACAGTGGGAACACCAACATGTTGCGTTGACGACCTGATGAATCCACGTATTACGGAAGGATAAAGCGTCCCACACTTTCTTCTCGGAGCGCAGCCATTTACGCATCTCTAGCCCTGGTCAGCCGCAAGATGAGTGAGTCTAAATGCGTAAAGCTGCCATAAGCCTCTGTTTTTCCACTGTAAGCTGTTTGAGAGGGTCCTTGCGGTCCACTGCCATCTGCTTTGATTCATTATTTATATCTCTTCAGCCTCCTCTCCAGCGTGGCCTGGCGTGTGTGACATGCACTTTAGTTCACACAGCAGGCAGATGACGTCACGCCGGCACCCTGGTCATGTGACTTCCTCCTCTACCTCCCCGCTCTAGCCCCTGCCCTGTCCTCTCTCTCATATTCCCTGATAGCTCTGAGCAGGCTGAACCCCTGGGTCATATATCCATCATTGTTGTGTGGACCTGTTTAGAGCGTCCTTCAGCACCCTGAGACTCTCCTAGCTCACGCTCTCCTTTCATTGGCTGGTTTCCAGACTACCCAGTACCTCCATGTTCATGTGCTGAGTCTAACGGAGGCTTCTCTTCAGGCAGACGGCCACATGGCTTTGAATATGTTCCCACTAACGTTGTGCGCTCTAGCCAGGTCCATGCACCGTGGTCTGTCACATGACCTTAAACAACCTTTGTCATTTGAGCAAGGACTGCCTTGTAGTTCCATGCTATACAATTAAATATGAGCAGTCATGATCAACCGTCTCTGCAATGTTTACCATGTGTGACAGGAGCTGGCTCTCAGGTAGAAAGAGGGGCAGAGCCGCACACACACGGGCAGCAGGCTGTAGGGTCCTGTACCAAGACTAAGGACAGTAAATACATTGGGCTTATACATTAAAGAAGTGTGCTCCATCTGCCCGCACCAGGAGGCCGCTTCTCATTGCATCAGCGTGGATGGATGTAATGGATCATTCCATTACATTTGAGTTTGCTCAACTACAACCAGACGTTTACATATTAAACAGCCCTGGATCTAGCGCCTATTTTATCCTTCCTTCAGCTCAGATCCAAAAAGTCGTCGTTGGTTAGATTTAATAACTTGATAACCTAAAATATCATTCATCATGAGATTTCATTATCTTTTATTCATTTGAATCCTGTGGAATCAAACAGGCAAACAGGGACCATGTTCAATTAGTAATGATAGCTTTCTCCTCTTGGTTTAGGGAATGAGTCAAAGGGCCACAGTGAAGTCATGGCGGCTGCCCTTAGTGCTGTCTGAGCTGCTCCAGGCTGTATAATGTTTCTAATGCACTCTCCTCCCCTTCTTTCAGGAACCTATCAAGTCCCGGGCGCCACAGCTCCATTTGGAATATCGATTTTACAAGCAGTTGGGAAGTTCAGGTAAGAAATGATCCTCACATTGAAATGCACATAGTGTATGTGTATACTTACACACATATACTATGTGTAAGTATACACATAGTGTATGTGTATACTTACACATACACTTACTGTACACTTCCCTCAGGTTTACCCTTTGTTGAGTTGACTCTCCACCCCGTTTGGCCCTACACTCGCCCACTGACGACACTCTGCTACACTGACTCACCGACGGCCAGGACTCTGTAGTGAGGGCCAGGACTCTGTAGTGAGGGCCAGGACTCTGTAGTGAGGGCCAGGACTCTAGTGAGGGCCAGAGCAGGCAGGTCCCGACAGACAGGGTTAGGGTTAGATGATCAGAGGGTTAGGTGATCAGAGGGTTAGGTGATCAGAGGGTTAGGTGATCAGAGGGTTAGATGATCAGAGGGTTAGGTGATCAGAGGGTTAGGTGATCAGAGGGGTTAGGGGATCAGAGGGGTTAGGTAATCAGAGGGTTAGTTGATCAGATGGTTAGGTCCTGCTGGTCAGTATAAGGTTAGTGTTTATGTTGGGTTTCTGGCTGGCTTACAGAGTAGCTGCTAAATGAATGATCCAATCATTTGAATAGGTCTGACCTCTGAACCTCATGAGACCAGACCAGAGTTACAGACCAGAGTTACAGACCAGAGTTACAGACCAGAGTTACACAAGCTGATCATCATTACCTCATTTATTGTGATTGTATATTATGTCAGTGTTCTGTTTCAATACCTCTGGTGTCGCTGAACATATTGTGTGTACAGCATGTCTTATGTCACCGCAACGCAAAAATGCAATAATTGCATTTGTTAATTTGATGTTTGGATTCATGTGAACCAGTAATGATTCATATGTGTTGTTCTCCTGAGTCATGTTGCTACACATGTATTGTGATCATATTGTAATTCTGGATCAAAGGGCCGGCACTAGTGTCCCAAGACCCCCCCCCCCCCCCCCCCCCCCCCCCCCCCCCC
>JAOPUD010000019.1:21080736-21091540 GCA_027122715.1 Trisopterus minutus
TATATATACTGTATGTGTGTGTATATTTTTATCTCCCGCTCTTTGGAGAGCATTTTGCCATCTCTCTTTTTCGCTGGGTCACTCTCCCGACACACCACACGGCCAACACACGGCCCTCTTCCCGTTCCTGGATCTCTCCGTTGTTCCTCCCTATGCTTGCTGTGCTCTATCGGCCTTCTGTCCTCATCTCCGATATTCCACCCGTCCTCCGCCCTCCGGTTGCTCAGCATGCCTCATCCTACAATAACATCATCATGATCAAACATATGGCGTAAAAGGAGTACAGGTCATTACACCGACGAATTGGTCATTAAATAAGTCTTTGATTGGATGATTGGTGGTTATAATTAAATAAGTGATTTTACGTTTGCTTGTTCAATTGATTGGGTTGTAGTGTATTGATCGGTCGATTCGTTAAGTGATTTGACAGCTTCGTAGGGACGCGTTTATATGTTGCAGGATTAGAATCTAATTTGGAACCATTGAGAATAATGATAATGATAATTTGATCTAGCAGCGCTGTCAGTGACAGGTTGTCATAACACTCTCATCACACCCCCCCGCCTCAAGCGGCCATGCCGTCTTCCCAAAACCCCGACTGATGATAGGCCTACTCGGCACGAGAGATCGGAATTACGCCCTGTGCCATCTGTAAGGCAGTCCTTTGAAGCATGTAACCATACAATACGTGATTGCTTTATTTCTTCTTCTTATAATTGCCTTTTGCGACCTTGTCTCTACACCATGAACGACACTAAGACGCTCAGACGCCCCATGGGGGAAGTCAGCACCGACCTCCTAACGCGGTCCAAGGTCAAAGCCCATGTTTAGGCTGCAGCCCATGTTTAGGCTGCAGCCCATGTTTAGGCTGCAGCCCATCTCGCCATTTATCACGGCTGTAAAACGTATCAAATAACCAGCATTATTCAATACAAAATTTGGCAAATTATGAGCTGGAATGCTTTTAAGGGGCTGAACGATAAGCGATTTTGTAATTATTTTTGTGACATTTGAGTAGGTTCCAATATGTAGGCCGATAGATCTATTTGATAACAATTGGACGTGTATTGCCTATTTCAGAGCTCTTCACCGAAGGTCGTCTCTTAGTTTCAGCAGCTCTTGATTCAAGGGTTCGTTCCAAATGTTCATTGATTGGACAATAGATAGTCGCCAGCCCCTGCTAGGGCATCTTTTCACGGAGAACCCGTTTGCAACAAAGGGTGGACAAGGGTTGGATGTGTAATGTATTCAACCTTCTCAAAGTGTTTCCACAAATTAAAACTGTCCTCTGAATCACATCACTGAATCAGCATCAGAATTGATCGTAATCACTTAATAGTCTCTAACGAGCATAGCTGCCTGGGCAGAAGACGTCAATGCAGTTCACTGGAGGCTGCTATCTCACTATCAATACTTCCAGAAGGTCCGTAGTTGGTCTGACAGAAGTAGGCAGATTTCTTGTGCTTTGTGCCAATGTGCAGCTGACGCGCTCAGCCTGGTGCTAGGCGGTGGATTGCAGACAAAGAACCGCGACCACTTGGGATAGGCTACACTAAATCACCTTCTTCGTGGATCAAAAGGACCATGGGCTAAATGGAGAAAGTCACATCGATTGATCTTATATCTTCATTTGTGGATGTCCCGCTCCTCCCTGCGCAAGGTTACCCGCAACGCAAAGTCGGAGCATCACACCGGATCGCCAAACAGATGTTTGGGTTAATGAGGCGTGTCAACAATGCATCGTAAATCAGATTAACAATGGGAGCCTATCTGACGGAGTCCAACTCGAGCGGGAACTTCAGCAGCAGGGACACTGAGAACGGGAGCGTCCTCCTACCTCCTACCCTGGTGGGCATCTTCTCGGTTCTGATGGTTACGCTGGTGATCGTTATCGTATCTGGCAACGCACTTGTTATCCTGGCTTTTATTGTGGATAAGAGCCTGAGAACTCAAAGCAACTACTTCTTCCTCAACCTCGCTATCTCGGATTTCCTTGTGGGTGAGTCTCCGTCTTCTGCTTCAACTTCTCCGCTCCTTCTCCTGTGTTCCTGACCTTTATTTGACGTGCCCGTCTCCTCAGGAGCCTCTAGCCTCTGGAGCCAGGGTTTATTCGAGTGGCCAACACCTATATCTGGCCTCTGCCATAATTACATTTATAACGCAACGGTTTATATTTATTCATATCAGTGGACAATAGAAACCACCTCTTGAAATATGGATGCTATTCATGAACAACGAAGCACCTGCTCCTTTGATACTGTAGTTTGACTATTGAAAGTGCAACGGCTTGAGATGTGATGCTGAGCTTCAGTGCTCCGGCTGACAGTCCGTCCCCTCGCCGCGCAGGTACCTTCTGCATCCCGGTCTACATTCCTTACAACCTGACAGGTCGCTGGATGCTGGGCCGAGGTCTCTGCAAGGTGTGGCTGCTCATGGACTACCTGCTCTGCACGGCGTCCGTCTTCAACATCGTCCTCATCAGTTACGACCGCTTTCTCTCCGTCACCAGAGCGGTGAGGAGCCCCAACACGCACCACGCATCAACGCGCACACTTCCACACACCCGCGCACTGACACAACGACTTTAGGGCGCTACTCTGAGTCACTGCTGGTGCCATGGTCGCTGTATCCATTGTCTTATCACGCGGGGGTTCAGGTCTCAGCTGTGTGTTAGTTATGTACTTCTGTCAGCTATAAACTTTAGGATTTAGGAATCTGTGGCATGGAGATGTCTTTGGATTTGCGAGTAAATATCTTGATTTATCCCAATAGGCCTGAACTGTACATACTGTAAACGCATTATATGTGATTGAGGCATTATACATTTATTATGCAATTGGAGGTTGGGTTATGGCCGTGTTGGGTGTTCAGATAACAAATGCCATTATCGATCATTAAAAATAATTACAGTTAGATCATCGTTCACCTTTTATCGTTCACCAGCATCAGGTTTTCCACTTGGACACTTCACAATTGTTAGTAAGAGTGGATCAGAAACAAATCAACAAGAATAATTTGTGGAATAGTAGGTTGCTCTGATCTGCATAAATAAATAGTCTATAAATATAGGAACCACCTTGAGTGAGTGAGTGAGTGATGTTCTTGGTCTTTGTACCATCACATGCACCCTTAACCAGTGAGACTTCAGCAGAGCTTGAACCAGTCCAAAGTTTTGTTCATTGACTTATTTGGTTAGTGAGAGGGAAAGCAAAGAGGAATGGAGCTGGTCAGGAGTGTGGATAGAACACGGCCATGCTAATACAGAGTTAGGATGATGAAAACTAAAACAATAGAGTACAATGACAAGAGAGATGCGAAGGCGGAAGAGGAGGCGGAGAGGATCAGGATAGGCCAGATGTGTCTTCTCTTTGTTGTGGTAACGAGCCTTCGTCCTCTCTCCCCGGTAAGGCTGGATGGACAATAGACACACACACACGCGCACACACTCAAAAACTTGTTATATTGTTAGGTATCTATACTGGTGATTTATTAAATGATTCATTTATTGATTGCACAGTATTTATTGCTTGATTTATTGAATGGTTCAATGATTAATCATTATTAAAACAAGTATGAACCAAAAACAAAATGGATCATGGATGGGGGAGCTAATCCTTTCAGATAATAATGATGGGCGTTTAGTCATATTTATTAGCATGGAGTCTGAAACATCATGAATAACGTGAGGGCTGGAACCACACACATCCATAGCCTCCCAGTGTAATGACTGAGGCTCCAATGGCCATGAAGCTGCTTCGCTGCTAAGACAGCTGAAAGCATCAAGATGGCATTCACAATACAGGGCGACATCTTGATCGAATATGCTTTTTAAATCATCATGTTAAGACAACTACATGACAGGACAGAGCAGCTATCCCTCAGTTGCAATGGGAAGGACTGCAGCCCCATGCAGTAAAATGGTACTGATATAATCATGCAGAATAGATATTTGTCTGACTAGTGTCTCTCCAAACTGTCTCCCAGGTCAGGTACAGGGCACAGAGAAACATGACACGCCAAGCCGTGACCAAGATGGTGGCCGTGTGGCTCCTGGCCTTCCTCCTGTACGGCCCCGCCATCCTCTTCTGGGAGTCGTTTAGGGGCCACAGCATCGTCCCCGCCAACCAGTGCTTCGCCGAGTTCTACTTCACGTGGTACTTCCTCCTGAGCGCTTCCACCTTTGAGTTCTTTGCGCCCTTCGTGTCGGTGGCCTTCTTCAACCTCTGCATTTACCTGAACATCCGCCACAGGAACAAGAGCATGGCGGCCTGCGTGGAGGAGTCCTCTGCCGCTGCCGCCGTGCAGCAGGACCTCCGCATGCCCAGAGGGAACGGCGCCGCGTTGTCCGTGTTTTTCGTCAAGACGCGCCAAGTGTCGTCCAGCGAACCCGCCACCATTTCTGCAGTCATGGAGGACGAGGACGAAAATTTCGGCCGGTCGTCGAGCTGCGGCCAGGGCGCCATGCAGACCTTCATACACAGGAACCGGCCGTCTCCCCGCGGCGCCGTCGTCTTGGAAACCCGGTCGCCGTGCAGTGCACCCGGCCGCAGGACCCAAGGCTCTCGACTTACTCGGGACAAGAAAATTGCCAAATCGCTGGCCATCATCGTGTGTATCTTTGGAGTCTGCTGGGCGCCCTACACACTTCTGATGATCATCCGTGCCGCCTGCAGCGGTACGTGCGTGGAGCACTACTGGTACGAGATGACCTTCTGGCTCCTGTGGTTGAACTCTGCCATCAACCCCTTCCTGTACCCTCTCTGCCACAGCAGCTTCCGCAGGGCCTTCTCCAAAATCCTCTGTCCTAAAGGGCAGTCGGTCCAACCTCAGATTGAGCTACAGTCCTGCTAGCTAGCCGCTCCAACTGTTCTTCCATTAAGGGTCGCCCACTTTCAAGCTATGGACCCCATTCACATTCAGGTGGAAGTCTACTTCAGAATGGAAGTCGACTTAAACCGAAAACAGAACAGCTCAGACAGCAACACAAAAGAGGCTTTAGAGCGTTGGAGGAAATTGAGAGGCAAAGACTATTTGAGTTTCATAGCCAATGAGGGTCATGAGATATACAATGTATTCTGAGACAAGATTCCATTAACAAACACAGTTGCAGTTTTTGGGATTAAGAAAAGAAACAAGCCCAGAAATTGTATGGGTATTATTTTATTTATTTATATAATTGTTAACTCTATAGGATTTCAAGTGAAATCTTAATATTTCAAACCTTACAATAATTTCCCAAATCATAGAAATATATAGCATATAGATGCAATCACTACCGTGTGAAATTTAATTTTTAACTATGTGTAGTCCTGCAGCAACAGAGCTTCAAGATCAAAGTATGTAGACGTGATGCCTAACTAAGACCAACAGTCAGTGTGTATAAAACAAAAAATCATGTATTTCAATGTGTTCTTGAAGAGTGGGTTGTCTAAAAGTGAGTGCCATCAAAGCAGAACTCACTCTGTGTCCATGTTCAGGAAATTGAAGATAGGGCAAATAATTTCAAAAGCAAGGGAAGGGAAATCAAAGTGCTTAGTATCGGTTGACAGGATTGAACACATTTTTATTGGCCCATAAAAAACGCCACCCATTGGACTTTGTGTCCACCGTTTTCATATGAAGTGTTGTGATTTTTTTACCCAGTTTATAAAGAGGACTAAAGTTTTACTCAGGGTTTAAGGTGTCTTTCTGTAAGAGCCCTAGTGAGTATTTCACTCCTTGCCTTCAGTGAGTTATGTAGAATATCATGGATTTAATTGGGATGTGCGACAATGAACTGCAAGGAACACGTACAAAGATCCTTATTATCAAACTAAGCTGATCTGTGGCACCGTCTAAGACAGTGGTCCTAACCTTTCTGGGGCTTAGAAACACCATCACCCCAACCACAAATTCAAAGCACACCAATTTAAAGTTGCTCGCAATATGTTTGCAATATTGTACATACAGGCTGATTAAAATCAGGCAATTCTTAATTTTTTTATTGAAATTGAGCAAGAGTAATACATTAGAAATGAATAAATATCAATAATTATACAGGAAAAACTATTTCTTTAACCTACGTCAGGAATAAGTCACGCCTACCCGAGGCACACTGGTTGGGAAACATGTAAGAAATGGACACCTGTACTAGGACGTTAAACGTTGAGGTTAAAACATAAAACAAGCTTTCATGAAAGATTGCAATCAGGACCATGCTGCCTTTGATATGATATGAGCAAGCAATCACTAAATAGCTGTGAGAAGTGCTTGTTTTTAAGAGTTTTAACTGTCCTTTATTTTCTGATGTACCAAAAAGTGAAAAAGGTTCTAGAAATATAAGGGCTCTAAGTTAAAAGAAAAAATTGATAAATGAGCTATCACAACAATGCCTTTATCCTGCTGCAAAGACCACAGCAGATCTCAGAACAGCTTCCCAACCAATTGGATTAAACATCATGATTGAAATCATTGTGCTGAATGAAAAAGCCTCCCAGTGCAGGCGCAGGAAGAGACAACGTGCTTTCCGCTGTGATTTTAAATGAGACATTCTACGCGAGAGGAAGGGTCTGCCGCCGCCGTTACATTCTGTGATGGGTGGAAGATTGGTCTGCTTGACATGGACCAACGTGAGGGTGGGAGTGATGCAACTTTTATAATCTAATCAAATTAGACTTGTATCGCAACCCGGTGGCTCAGCTTATTTATAGATCTTTCCTGAAGAAGGAATAGACCTCTAGGGCTGCAAGTATGAAAAACTGAAAAAATGGCCACAAAGTCAATTTAAAGGTATTCTGTGAAATGCCAACAGATGTTAAGATGAATAGCCAATGGTTTATTGGTGACCTGAACAGGCACAGGTGGACTTGTAAATTGAAAACAAGTTGCTCTGCGCTGCTATTGATGTTGTTTCCATACACAATGGAGGACCAAGGAGCAAATCCATTCTGTCTTCCAAAGGGGGAGAAGGAGAAGAGAGAAGGAGAGTTTTGTTTAACACAGATAACTCCCTGCCACAAGAATACAAATACAATCAAAGAGAATCTAGTAGACACTACCGACTGATCACACAACAGCAGACAGCAGAGTGAAAATGCACTGTGCAGATAACAAAAACCCAACCAAATAGCGATACAGAGACCAAGACACTTAAAAATACATAAATACATAGTAAATGTACTGTTATAAATGAAGGTTGATGTTGTAAGAACCATGGAACTATGGACGTCTGGGTCCTGTATAGATGGTCAGAATAAATGATGAAATAAATACAATTTTGAGTGTCAAACTAAAAGCTTTGTTGATATTTTTTTTGCTCATCTTGGTTGCTTGGTTACTCATTTCTACAGAAAATACATTTCATGGCACCTTACCCTAAACTCAAATCAGTATTCTTATACTATTGTGTTTGTTATAATCTCCACTCTGAGTGAGACCTGAATGACCCCTGAATATATCTGTGGATCTCTCTTGTATTCACAGTTAGGATAGCTTCAGGGGGGCTTTGCTTGTTATTGAGGAGCTCTGCACCCCCTCAGAATTGCCAGTGGGTTTGAGTAACAGACACAGTATAGCTGTCACTAGATCATCAAACTGCCAATGTTCCTCATGTGGTTTGGAAATTAACGAATGAGCATGACGTAACACTAAACGTGACTTATCATGGCCTTTAAAGTGACTTAGAATTAATTAAGAATTTATCCTGCACAGAATTATTAAGGCAACATTTATATTTTTGCATACATAATAGCCATTTGGTGAAAGCCTTTATCCAAAGCGTCTTAGAATCCCTGAGTGCATACATTCATAGCATGGAGTAGCCGAGTGAGAATTAACCCTAAGTAACCCTAACCCTAACCCTAACCCTAACCCCTAACACTGGCAGTGTTAATACCGTGCTCTACCAGTTGAGCTGGACACAATTTAGAGTTATCAAGAAAGTAGTTTGAATGTGTGTGGTGTGTTAACCATCGTTACAGTGAGCCAGGATGTTAACGCTGAAGAGAGCCATGGAAAGCTGAATGACTGAAGCCCATCAGTAAATATGTGTTTGCGACTTTAAATCCATACATTTAGTTAGAGTGCATCTGTAGCCGTCACATTCTGTCGGTGGTTTGTTTTTATCTGTGATATATATTTATGTGGAAAGCAATATTCAGCCCCCACTCCCAAGAAGACAGATTATGGAAACTCCAGACATTCAGGAACGAGTAGGATGAGCAACGGAATACAAACGAAACATTGTTCATCTTCAATTACGATACAATAAATTCTAACTACGTCTAACTTATTGCTTCATTCATCTGGGAAATCATGGTTGTCAAGTATTTTACTGAGAATCAGCAAAACAAATGGTATATAGCATAAAGCTCAAATCAGGATGAGGTTAGATGTATGACTAAGCAGAGCATCAACCTAACATGTTTGCAGAGGTTATGGAAATGAATTGTTCCCTTCAGAGTTCATCCCTATCTAGCAGTTCATCTGGATAGCTGGGCACAAGCAGGCTAATTGTGACGCTTCAAGGCTGCGTTCTGGACTGTGTGTAAGATCATTTAGATGTCTTCAGGACTGCAGATGTGTGGGCTGATAGAATAGCCTAGCCCTAACCCTAGCCCTAACCCTAACCCTAACCCCTAACCCTAACCCTAACCCAGGTAGCCGTTGGGTGGGTTGGAGGAACAAAGCCAGCATAAACTGCTGTTTAGTTCTCTGCTCAATGCAGAGAAGAGGAATGAGATGTTTTTATATTACCTTACTTCCCCCTGGTTCTGCTACATCAATGTACAACTGAGCCCAGTTTTTGTAGATATTAACTTAAATAATAAAATAAAATAATTGCATTAGGTAAACATCGCAGGTTATTGTAATAAATATAGATATTTTAGGGATAAAGTAAATTGTAGAAAATTGCATTGACAAAAATGAACAATAAAAGTCTGTTATAGGAACCACTTTTACAAAAGGTAGCCATATCCACATCTGCTGTGGACTTACTATAACTGCATTATAAGAGCACAACTAATATGACTAAATGAAAATACATTGAAGTTTTAACCCAGAGACAGTGTCTGGTATGAAGACTTTGTCCATTGTGTGTTCATCCTAACTCTGACTCCTCCACAAGGATGTTGACCACGCCGTGAACCTGTGTGAGCTCTTCACAGTCCACCGAGGCCAGCAGCTTCCTGGGTCCTGCCAGCGTCGGCACCAGGCTCTCAGTCCGAGAGAAGGAGGCCTGGCTGGGGATGTCTCTGGAAGAATAAAGAAGTAATAACATGAATTATAATGAATGACATCCGCGCATGTGTGACAAGATGGAAGAAAATGATGAAAGTCATGAAGTGAAATGATAATGAAGAGTGAGACAGAGAGAGAGTACACTGGTAGAGAGGAAGGGAGAGAGAGGGAGGAGTGAGAGAGAGAGAGACAGAGGAAAGGAGAGAGAGGGGGGAGGGAGAGACAGAGAGAGAGAGTACACTGGTAGAGAGGAAAGGCAAGAGGGGGGAGGGAGGGAGACAGAGACAGATATATAGGTTGTTTCTCTGCGTTAACACTGACTCAGAGATTGACGAGGGTAAATCTTTCTCTTACCCGACAGCAATCTTTCTAATGCTCAGTAAGCCCAGGCCTTCTATGCGCAGCATCACTGCTTTGAGCGCGTGTGGGAGTGGATTGGTGAAGGAGATCTCTGCTTGCATCGTCTGACCCACCACCGCCGTCCCAATGATCTTCAAGAAATAACAGAAATAACAATTTACGTGAAAACTCAAATTCCGATCGAAGTCATCCTCTCCCTGACATATCTGTGTGTGTATGTTCGTATATATGTGTTTGCGTATACGTGTTTGCGCGTGTGCGTGTTTGCGTGTGTGTGTGTGTGTGCATGCATACGTTTGTTGGTGCATGCACGTGTGTGCAGTCAATAGGTGATGATGATTTGAATGTGTCGTCACCTTGATGAGCAGCTCAGGTGTCCTTAGGCGGAAGCTGAACTGTGTGGCCAGGACCTGCTGGGTTTGGCTGACCCGACCAGAGAGGGTCAGCATCAGGGCAGCCTGGTCCACCAGCTGGTCCTGGTAGGTCTCATACAGCAGGATCCACCCCACACTCGTCACTGCAGACCGGGGATATGTTTATATATATATATATTAGTTATGACTCACATTGCTATTAACTATCAATATGCAGTCATTTAACTGTGTTAATCATTTTGTTATCAAATTATGTCATCAAAACACAGGTTGCTATAGCCGTCTTTGAACATCCCAGTGTGCAGCACAGAGGCCTTCTGCGGCTCACCGCTGTCCGGTGGTAGGTCCACCTGGGTCCTGTCCCTGCGCAGGGTGGCCTTGTGGACACCAGTGTAGTACATGACCGCCACCTGGCTGTGAAGGATGACACTGCGCTGCTCCGAGCTGCCGTTGGTGAAGGTGATGCTGAGGTCTGCGTCGCTCCCCATACGAGGACCGTCTCCGTCCAGCGCCACGTGGATGGAGACGTCCTCCGCGGTGGCTGCCGAGTAGGCCTCTGGCTTTGACCCGTAGCGAGAGGCCGTTTCCACAGCGATGCGCTCCTCCTCTGAGCCTGATCAAAACCATGTGTACTGAATTAGATATGGTGTGGGATTATGATAATGAATTAGATATGGTGTGGGATTATGATAATGGGTTAGATATGGTGTGGGATTATGATAATGGGTTAGATATGGTGTGGGATTATGATACCACTCAGTAGAACAGAACTAAACCACTCAGTAGAACAGAACTAAACCACTCAGTAGAACAGAACTAAACCACTCAGTAGAACAGAACTAAACCACTCA
>JAOPUD010000027.1:542693-553825 GCA_027122715.1 Trisopterus minutus
GAGAGAGAGAGAGAGAGAGAGAGAGAGAGAGAGAGAGAGAGAGAGAGAGAGAGAGGTATGTGATCTTCGGCTAGCTAAACCGTTTTACCCAGTAAAGGCCGGACTGGTTACCTGGTTACCGGGCTGCCATCTTGAAGACACACATTGCTGAACAGTGATGTTGTATTAGTGAAGAGCCGGCGTGAATAAGCTCTGATCCCAGTGAAACCACTGCACCATGGAAACAGGAGAGTCACTGTGAATGGTGGACCCTAACACCAGTTTAACCATTATAAACCATTATAAACCAGCACTGCCTAATGCACTGGCTAATGAGGCAGGTATGCTGATGTGATGCGTCTAATTGGTTTGGTTTTCTAAGAGGTTGGAATTTCCATGCTCAGCGACTCATGGTATGTAAATGCCTGCACAGCCCTTAGCACATTCAGGAGGACATTGCATGTGGACATTTTATTTTATTTGGTTTATTTAGTTCATTCAGTATCTCATACTGTCCATATGATTCATGTAGATCTCTTTCTTATAATCCTGTGTATGTTATATGTGATGTCTTTAAAGCTACTGTGACCTTGTGTTTCCCCTTGAGGATCAATAAAAGTATCTATCATCTATCATCTATCATCTATCATCTATCATCACTGAAGCCAATCGGTGTCATTTAGGCGGGACTTTATGACTTTACTTTATGGGACAATGTGACGACGTAATCCGTGCGCCCGGGGTGACCCACAGGAAGCTAAAGTTTGGACTCCGCCCGTAAAGTCCGGCGAAGTCTTTTGCCGCTGAAGCCGCTTTAACCAAACGAACCCGGGAACGGCGGCTCTGAACCGACCTCAGGAAGCAGAGGCAGCGGAGCGGCGAGATAAGACGGCAACAACTCAGAGTCTGACCCCGCAATGAGAGTCTGTGAGGACGGGCGGACGAGGCCGCACTCCGGATGAATTATGAAGAGGACTGAAACGTAAACGCAGGCCGGGCCATCGGGCCCCCGGGGGCCCGGCCGTCGGCCCGGCGGCGCCCTGGGGTCGCCATGGTGATCACACACACTAACTCACTGTGTCGCAACGCTAAGTAAGTGACAGACGGACAGTCGCCCCCCGGCGGTGTCCTGTCACCCTCAGCCTCCCCGCCCCCGTTCACAGGCTTGTCCCCCCGGGGCGAGCACGCGTGGGCACACACCTGGGGGCCCCCGCCGTCGGCCGAGGGTCAGCAGGACAGCAGGACAGCAGGACGGGGCGGCGCTCCCGAACCTATTCTGAGACTCTGAAAGGCTCAGAATATTACAAAGTGGATTGAAACAGAAGTCCCTCACGGCAGCGTGTCTCGGCGTCAGCCGGTCGTCATGGTGACCACACACTCCTTCACTCGTCACGTGTCACCGCGGCGGGTCACCGGCCGCCTGCTGGCAGCGGGGCGTCCCCCGGGCGTTCCTCCGTGCGTCGCGGGGCCTGAGTCAGTGGCGGCCCTGCTCTCCACAGGGAGGCCTCTTCTGGTTCACCGCCCGCCAGCGTGAGAGAAAAACAAGAGAACTAAAAGATATCACATGGCCACGGTGAGGACACTCAAAGTGAACCGATACTGCCAGCTCTCCTGCTGACTATATATACAGTATATATATATATATATATATATATATATAAAACTATATATATACAGTATATGCCTTTCACCCATTGTTTCCTCAGTTTGTGATTGGGTTGCGGTGGCGCCTGACCGCGGCTCACTCTGGTGGGCGGTTGTATCTGGAGACATTTATTTTCTGCTGACACCTCGGCCCGCCGTTCTCTGACCTTGTGCTGCCAGCGGCTGGTTTCTCTGGACGCTGTAAAAAGACACGTGGCGATGCCGTAGCAGCAAACGTAAATTTAAAAAAAAAGTAAAAATGAAAATTTAATCAGAAGCACGCTTTACACATTATGCTGTCATCCACGAGAACGAAAGGAAGAAACTGTTCACTAAGCGGTGAGCGGGTTAGTATCGTGTTCTTCTGGAAAGGAGAAGACAACACCAAAACAGTGTGGATGTTTATTATTCCACAGCGACCAACGTTGGATCTCAGGAGCAGTTAAAGTGTTATTAGCGATGTGGGTTTCTGGCGGGCATCGTCGCTGTCGCATTGGGATGAAATGATGGCCACTTCCTCCTCGCCATCTATTATTCATCACAGCAAGTTCCTTAGGTCTGATGATCTCTTTGATAATCAAGGTTACTGATGGAGGGGCACACTCTCAAAGTTGATAGTCCCAGCATGGACAACTTGAACAAGTGCTGCCGTTAATTAATTAAGCAGTGAAATCCTGAGTGTTTTTATAAGAGGTGTGTGTGTGTGTGTGTGTGTGTGTGCCTGTGCCTGCGTGTATGCTTACGTAAAGTATTTCAGCGCATCCCTTTGCAGAGTATTTATCAGGTCGACATCCCCTCAACAGCCTGAGGCTTTGTGTTTTGAACCACTGCATCTTGCTCTGGGCCTGAAAGGTTTGCTATTCAAATATATGAATAAGTTCAACTTGTGGCCAGCCTGACTTCCTCCCTGCCAAACCCAACCCTGTGCTGTTTGAATGTGCCACGCTGAGGGAAGCTGCCTGTCCAGAGGATTCTACCTATGGGAGATTCATGTTCATGATTCATTCATTCAGTGAGCGAAGGAAGTTTGAGATTTTGAAAAGATAGATCGGGGTTTGAAATGCACAGGTGTAGGCTACTGTTAGGTAAGTGTGTATCGGTGTAGGTAACCTACACCGATGTGTCTAGCCCGTCACCTACCACATACCAGTGTTAAATGCAGCCAGACTTGTGACTGGAACCGTCGTCCCGGGCGGAATCACTGGTGAAGGTCATTTAAATAGTCTGTATTAAGTGCTGTGTTCTCTGGCCTCTCTGTGGCAGGCGGGCCTCGGTTCACTCAGGAGCGCGTTGAAAGAGGATGTGCTTTGAGCGAGCGCTCTGCAGCCTTGGTGTGTTTAGGCAGTAGGAATAGGTTTTTTGTTTAACAAGTTAAACATTATTAACACACCACCCACCTTTAAATGTAGCTTGGCAGAAACACAAACAAATAATTTGTTGCAAGGCCCAGAAAAAACTTTGTTTTCTTCAAATCCACATTTATTTTTATTTATTTAATTGAGTCTTTTATCGCTCAAATTCCACAGCATGCAGGAATTACAACAGCGGAGGCCAGGTGTTGTATAACATCTCAGCAGTGATAATCTCTGGCACTCATTTCCACGTCATTTCTTTATTCCCTAATAATCCTTGGAAGTCAGTTCTCAACTGTGCGTTTCCCAGCGCTGAGCCGTAATTCCCTCTGAATAGTAAACACGATCCGACCGAATTACGCCTTGGAAATACTGCAGTCACTGCAGTAACGTTGATGTATTTCTGTTGTCAGACACTCTTAATCCATTTGTAGAATATATTTAAATAGATAGCAGGTATCACAACAGATTCTTTTGAATACTGGATGTCGTCTTTGGACGGAGCCGCAGCAAACGGAGGTTCCTCTGAGTTGCATTACCTCTGCCGTGGGATACCTTTTCATCTAAGTGTGAGCAGGATGTCTCAAAAAGTTGAGCACGGATTGGCCTCAAATCTGGTGGGAGTGTTGGTTACAGCCTGAGTAAAGAGGAGTTAACTCATCCCAGTCAGCCCAAAGGGAGCGTCGCAGTCGCATTTCATAAAAACGCACTTCACATCGATTTTGGGTAACTCGGCCAAATAATGTTCCTGAAAGGAGTGTAAAGAGTTAGCTCTGTTTGTGAAGCCCTGTTATCCCTGGAACACAGGAGGCGGGCCTTGTGTGTCTCATCAGCTGAGGGCAGCCAATCGGCTCCCTCAGAGCCAGGCTTCTACCATGTGGACTCCTTGGTGCGGCGTTGGAAGGTGAACTAAGGGCTGGACCGACGCTGCTGAAGCCCAAAGTATACTTCGGCTCTGTATTCCATTATCCAACTCCATAACTACGGAAAACCCTCGAGCATTCGCTGTTCTCTGTCAGGATGTTGGATACGCAATGCAATCCGCCGATCGATGGGATATGCTGACTACTGACCATGTAAATGGTGTTGTCAATAAACCAAGTAGAAAAAAAGGGATCCCTGAAATGATTTTGTTAGAGGACCAATCACAGCCCTCGCCGTCTCCGTCCGTCTCGTAGCCTCGACGGAGAGTTAAAACATATTGGATGCTCACAAGCTTCGGAGAGCGTCCCCGACAGGCTCTCCGGCGACGGAGAGGGCTCTCGTGTCTCCGTACTGCACTTTACGGAGGACTGTAAACCAGGCGTTTAGCAGGGGGTGGACTAAATATAAACGCAGCTCCACAGGCTTGTCAAGCTCTGCCTCACATAGCAGCACATAGGAGAACCGTTTCTTGCGTTGATCTGTGGATTCAACTGGTTTTCCTGGGCAAGCATTTAAAGATATTTTCCTATCCTCAGTGAATGCATTGGTATGCTTTTGATGAACGTACAGTATGTATTGGTTGTCGCAAAAAAAAATACACAACGCATTATCAGTCCAAGTATCAGCCAAGAATCGTCTTTGCTTCGTCTTTGTCTTCGCTGCCCAAAAAACAAAGCTACATTTGAATCAGAGCTGCAATGAAATAAACGCCTTGTCAAAGACATAGCTAGAGCTATCCATGATGAAATACAAGAAGAGGGAGCCGGCTGACCCTCCATCCAGCGTGGGATGTCTGGTGAGAGATAAGGATAAACACACTGGCCCTTAAAGGCAGCATGACATGTTCTATGTCGGCGCATTTGAAAATAACACATTATATCCCATTCAAGGAGTAGTTTGGTGTTTAGGGTCCTATGTTCTATTCACCTCGTCCTGATTCCTACAAATTGAGACCAGAAACTCTCAGAGAGCAGCTGTTAAGGGTTTGGAGCAACCTCAAACTGAGCTTCAATGGAGACGGAAATTCAGTCTTCATTGAAGCTCAGTTTGAGGATGTATATATATATATATATAAAGTGCTTTGATACCGGTTCAGGAGGTTTTACAGAAAAAAGGGACACAACCAGAGAAGTAAATGGGCAGATACGTCCATGGCCAGGAGCATCTCTCCCCCTTGTTTTCTCTGCGTCTTCACAGACTCTGGCGGTCTTAACTTTGCTCCTCAAACCCAGACCTAACCCCCGCTTGAAGCGCTGCAACAAACTGGCATTCTCACTCCGGAAAAGGGCTGCGAGCTTCCTGGGAAACTATAGATTTTTTGTTTGTGGACGTGCTTGGGAGGTCAGCCCCCCCCCTCTGGTCAGTACAAGGCCCGCGTCAAACCACCCACCGGTCCCCCAATCCCCAGCTGGACCCCTTCCACCGGTCTGCCCACTCCACCGTGCACTGGTCCCCCAACCCCCAGCTGGACCCCTTCCACCGGTCTGCCCACTCCAAGTTACAGACTCCAGGTTCAGACTCCTGGTTCAGACTCCAGGTTCAGACTCCAGGTTCCAGACTCCAGGTTCAGACTCCTGGTTCAGACTCCTGGTTCAGACTCCAGGTTACAGACTCCTGGTTCAGACTCCTGGTTCAGACTCCAGGTTCCTGTTCTGAACGCAGACGCTGGTTCATGCCATCCACCAGAGTGTTCAGGAGTGTTTACCAACTACGTCACCCAAGCAAACCTCTGCGTTTAAACGGTTGCCTGGCAACTTCCAGTGCAAAAGTGCATCGCCCGCAGTGCAATCATCTCTCTCTCTCTGACTCTCTCTCTGTCTCCCGGACTCTCTCTCCAAAGTGTTCTCCGGATCTTGCAGAATTAGAATCAAAATGACACACGCGCACGCGCACACACGCACACACACACACACACACACACACACCGCACACACACACACACACACACACACACACACACACACACACACACACACACACACACTTCACCCTCCTCCTCACTCTCCTCCCTCCCTTCCTCCTCGGTGGAAGTGGAAAGAGTGATGGGTGTATTTAAATCCCTGTCGGACCACACCGGGAAATCAATATGCTGACCGCAGCCCCGCCGCCGACTCCCCAGGCTAGCCATGGGGCGGGCTACTCGCTAACCGACTACTCGCTAGCTGTGCTACTCGCTAGCTGTGCTACTCGCTAGCTGTGCTACTCGCTAGCTGTGCTACTCGCTAGCTGTGCTACTCGCTAACTGTGCTAATGCTCACCAGGCTAATTGCTAACTGCGCTAATTGCTAACTGGCTACTCGCTAATTGTGCTAATTGCTAACTGGACTACTCGGGAGGCAGTGAGGCCCCGGGTGGGCCCGCAGAGCCCCCCGCAGAGCCCCTGCCCCCCGGCCCCCCGCCCCCTGGTGGGGCGTGCGGGCGTGCCGGGCCGATGCGGCCCCTCAGAGCTGCCAGTTAGTTCACATCTCGGAGTACATCTGTCGGGCCCGCTCCGCAGATCTGGCCCCAGTGAGGCCTACGGACGTGCCGGGACGACGCGCTGGCTCAGAGCTGCCAGTCAGTTCCCTTCTCGTGTTCGTCCGTCGGCAGGCGTGAGGCGGGCCTCGTCATGCCGGCGGCGTGATGGAGGTGGGGGGGATGGTCGTGGCGGTGGGTGGCTGAGGTATCGCACGCACACACTCCTCTGGGGATTTTACCGCTGTGGAACAGTACGTCAAAACAATCTCCGGTAGCGGTCCTTCTCCCCGCTCAGCGCTGAGCTCGGCGCTGGGATAGGTGTTCCCTGGCTACGCTTAACGCTGATGTTTATACCCAGCCCACACTGTTTACACTTTACAGTACTGGAGGTACTACTCTGCAGTCTATTCTGTCAATATCTGTCCTCCTCTTTGTTTACCCACACAGCCTCTAGTCTGTGCATCTGTCTGTATATCCTCCGTCTGTCTGTCTTTTGGTCTGCTTACCTTTTCTTTCCGTCCATATCTGTACATCTTTCTGTCTATCTGTGTTTTTGTCTTTCTACCCTATGTATCTCTGTATTTGTCTTTCTATGTCTGTCTGCTTGACGACTTAATTCCTTTTTTTTACTACCTACTTCTGCATTCAAAGGTTTCCCTAGGTAATGTGATAATTATCCACACTATTGAAATACAAATTGTATTCTTAAAAAGTCCCTACCTGAAAGCCCTGTGTACTCTTTGCCCTTTGCAGGCTGTGCAAGCTAAGTTGATTCAGGCGTTCAGTAAATGCTTGTGCTCAAACCTGCCAGGACAAAGTGGCTTTGTACCAAATACTGCTGTAATTGCTTTCTGGGGGATCAAAAGAGAGCCACACTTTGTCATAAATTGGATCTTCTTCTGCAGTGCAATACTTTAAGCGAAACTTGGAAGTTCCTATTTCAACCCTGGGTCCAAATAAAGTGTTTGAATTGTGCTGTGGAGTCACAACAGTGAAATAGTTTGACAGCAATATTGTGCCGACTTTTCTTAGTCACAGGAATTCCATGTTTGACTGGAGTTGGTTGGAGATGCATGATCAGCATCTCCATGGCCTGAATTGATTGGTAGTCATTATTCTTGGGAGCTTTACCTTTGCTGTAACGCGTGTCGATATATAACGCCGGCCTCTAATATAACACGGCGATTGCTTGGTACAGATTTTGCGGCACGATACGATTTGAAACATTTCCCAGGACGTTGATCCGGTTAAAGTTCTTCATCTCCGCAATTTGGAGGATTTTGTTAAGAGCGAACGCAACAGCAGCATGAGAGAGCAGAGCGGGACGGATTTCTCGGGTCCGGTTTAAAATATATCTTTTATGTTCGTATATATTTATAACGGTCAACACACTTATACTTTTGAACAAAGTAGTTGTGTCGTACTTCCTATACTTACTGTGCAGCACGAATGGCGTTGTTTCTGCATACACTGTAGTTAAAACTAAATAAATATGTTTACTTTCTTTAGGCAAAGAAATTTGAAACAATTCGATTCTCGCTAAAATTCCGCTCTGGGACACAAAGTGCCAGTTGTTTTGGGATTCCAGTGGCCGCAGTACAGGGAAGGTTGTATTGGGAAGCGTCTGCGGGTGATGATTTCAAACCGCTATAATGAGGAAAAACTTATCAAAGCTTATCAACCCATTTCAACCGGCAACATTGAGATGTTGTGCTCTGTGTTTGGTGCTGGATTGATGCTAGCAGACGTTTTGTCGTCACGTTGGCCTGCTCACGTCACTAAGGTGCAGATGAACACGATTGTGAAGTTTTTCTCAATTTGTGCGAACGGCCAACTTGTAAGAAGGTTTTGTTCCCAATCTTCGCCGTTCAGCTGGTTGATAGGAATGGTGGGCTCACGTGACTGCACCATCTCTAGGGCACGGCCCTGGCCTGCATGATGATGGTGTATCAGCTTCTTCTAACGTCTGTGGTTATCTGCAGGCATATATACGTTCCCTTGGAATTCAATAGCAAACAGCGGATACGGTGAAGCCTTCCAAGGAGTTTCTTTACTCTCTGTATCGTCAGATTCAAAGGCAATACATTAAAGAACATCGTCAGCCATTTTATCTTCATCTCATATGGGCCTCAAATATATAACATAATTTCTGCATAAATTGTTGAGTCATTTATTAACCTTAAGATATGTGATGTGGTTTTCCACTGTGTGTTGAAGACTGCTCTCTCCCTCTCCCTCTGTTTGTCTTTGGTCGAACACCTTTTTATTAAATCTATCTTTGTTCAACCCTTTCTTTGGCGGCCTCATAATTATAATAATTACAACGAACCCTCCCTTCAGCCATCATTCCTTCTAATATGTACATTTACGATATGTTTATAAGACTAACCCTAACCGCCTCGGAACCAGAGCTGTGCTTTAGTGACAGGTTAATGGTGAGTTATTTACGGAGCAGTTATCCATATATTTCGATTATTATTACTTACATTTTATAATATAACAAGGGTTCATAAATTAAACATTAATTATTATTAGTGAATGCAGTAATAGGCATTATCATTATGCATTACCATGGGGTGTGGGTGGGTTAAGGGTTCTTAGACACAAACACAGCATAACTATTGTCACTTAACTTGCTGTTTACTGCATTACCTAATCTAATCATTATATGGTTCACTAAATGACCCATATTCTTTTCGTTATTCTAAATAATGGTGTTTTTTTACTTTAATGTGTCATTTGCTCACTCAGTGTAGAAGAGAGCTGCATTGTTGGCACAAGCAAGAACTCAGAGGAAAACAAAGATCACATTGCTGCAATTACATTAAAATGTGCACTTAGATGAAACAGAGATTATAATTGTTTTCTTATGTATTGCATCAAGGTTTTTAGTCCATGTTGAGGCGGTCCCTGACATAGCTGGGAAACATTTAGTTCACTACTATGTTCCACGCTCGATCTTTGCGTAATTTTGGCGGAAACCAAGCCGATAGTTGTTTAACAATCCATTTGTGAAGTTGTTGAAAGTATGCTAATGCAAATGTAAATCTTTATAGCAGTGTCCATTTTTGTCAGCCAAATATTAGGATTTCCATGCCATGTGTTCCTTAATCCATATTTCTCATAGTTTCATGATAGGAATGACTTGGTAACACATCTAGCATTGCCAGTAGTCTACCGATAGACAGCACAATGGGATTCTCCACCTTTGTAATTACAGTTGTATGATAATGCCTGGTGTTTACACAAAAATATATATAGTTGAAACGTGAAATTCTCTTTTGAGGGTATTTGTGTTTTTTTAAACAATTATACAGATTCTCAACTGTCTCCGACTCTGGTAAACTGCTGAAATGTATAATAATGTGGCATGCATATCCAAGCTTACCTGGGGCTTTGTTTCAAAAAGCTGAAAGTTAGTTACAGAGTCAGACTCTGTTCAAGGCTTACGGTCTGCTCCTATTCAGCAGCTGCAGCACATGGCTCTGGATAGATAAGACTGAGTTGAATGTTTATGGCCAATGGAACCATGTAGACAAGGTATGTCAAGGTAGAACAAAATAATAATGAATCAACATGATGATTCACTTTAAGGAGAGCAGCCAAGTTAGACTGACAACCATGTGTCTATCTCCGTGAACATGTTGGGGACGATTCATTTCACCAGAAAGCGCGAGTGTCGAATGAGGTTAGGTAACCCCAAGGTTCAAAGCAGGATTAAGCGACGATGTGTTTTTAGTCGCAGGACATAAAAATCCCAGAAGAATAAAACACGGCACCGTGGTTCATTCTTGTTAGGCGAGGGAAGGGGACTGCGTCTGAAGAAGGACTTATTGAAGGAGAGAGTCAGATGGTGTCTAGACGTGGTGAACCCTTCCCCCTTCATGGTGGCTGGATCCAGTTATAGCTACATGACAATAATATGCTAACTACCTTGTTGAGGTTAAAGGTCGAATAGTCTATTTTAATGTTGGGAATAAAAGATTTGATTAAAATATTAATAGCAATTTCCTTCCTAACTTTTTTTAACAGCGTGTTCCCATAAACGTGTTGAACCTTTGATATATAACCCTTTATGTAATCAGCTTTATTTAATTGAACCGTTTGGTGGTTTGAACCAGGCGATGTCATATTTTTTAAGGAATAGGCCGCCTTCTCCCCCTCCCCCACTCAGATGTTTATCATGCTTTGTCAGTCTCTCTGTCTGTGGACCAAACATCAGAAGATGCAGAGGCGCCGCCAAAATAAGAGCGTGACAATGATACAGTAGACCAATGCCTTTAAATGTGTGTAGTCCATCAGCCGGGACGCGGGAGATGTGTCTCTGTTGTCGGGTGCACACAGGGTTGATGGGTGAGAGGCAAGCAGTCGCTTCAGCACCGGAGGAAACGTTGCGCATCAAAATGTTGCCTGTAACAACTTTTAATTTGGCATGATTTGCATATTCATGCTCTGTGAAGTTAAAGGCGGAAAGATGATGTGGATTCACCCTGAGTAGTGTATTAAATATACGATATGAAATAATAAACAAATCGTAATTTCCTATCTGAATATTGAATAGTATCATGATGAACTATAGGCAAACGTTCACTCCATCCCCGATTCGTTCCCTGAGTCAATGATTAAATCATGTTAATTCACAGAGGATCCCACTGGAATCAGCCAAATCCTGCTTGACACTTTCAACCCCCATCAGATCTTATAAATGTTGCATATGTTAAATCTTCATATGCAATCCATTATTTCACTGTCAGCCGCCCCCCCACGCACCATATC
>JAOPUD010000027.1:1722919-1737919 GCA_027122715.1 Trisopterus minutus
TGTGTGTGTGTGTGTGTGTGTGTGTGTGTGTGTGTGTGTGTGTGTGTGTGTGTGTGTGTGTGTGTGTGTGTGAGTGCTCAGATTGGATTCAATTCAGGTTTTATTTATTTTTGAATGTTTTTTCACTCGTAGGACCTCTTAAGACAGACAGTGTTTTGATACTTCATGATCAACAGTTGTAAGGAGTTAAATTTGTCATGCACATGGTTTATTAGACAGAGAGTACAACAGTGGAAAAAATACAAATGTGTGTGTGTGTGTGTTTGTGTGTCTGTGAGTGTGTGCCCACACACGTTCTCTGTGTAATAAGACAGGGAGAGGCAGTGACCCTGGTGCACTGCAGTTTCTGGCTGGTACTTTTAAGAGGGTGAGAGACACTAAGAGAGAGGAGGAGACAGAGGCAAATGGATGCTTGGTATTGGTCGTCGCGGACAGTCAAAAAGGTCATCCTTTCAAAATGGCCTCCCTCAAGGAAAGAGACAAGGACTAACGGAGAGGACTGACTGTGAGCTCTGTTCCTGCTGTCCTTAGTTTAGGACCCCCATAAGGGTGATAGAGTTGTCCCACTGGGATGGCCCTCAGCAGAAATGCTTAAGTATAATCTGTATGGGTTCCGGTCTGGCTGCGACCCTTCCTGTAGTGCATTATGTCTGACAAACTGTATCTCGTCAGGGTGACAAAAGCCCTTTAGGAGCATCGTCAGAGCGCCTTTAAAGAGCCGTCCTTGGCGTGGCGGCTCAGTCTTTGCGCTGCGTTGTACTTGGGACTCGCCGGCGGGTCGTCCATCACGGTGACGCGGTTACCCGGTGTGGCCCGACGCCTCGTGATGGAGCAGGTGGGGGGGGGGCATTGGGGACTCGAACCCAGTTCTTTAAAGTCTGAGAATCTACTTAGACCCACGGACTCACTGGGGTTATATTCTGCCGTTCCCGTTCTGCCAGAAACCCAGGTGTGTTTGTTTTCCAAGCTCAAGATCCTGGGAATGCTGGGTGTATGATCGACATCGACGTCACACGTCCACCCCCCCCCCCACGACCCTTATCCGCATCGTAGCCTCGGTGTTCCGTGGTCCCGTGTTCTCGGAGCAGGGATCGCAGTTCGGCGTTCTGGTGTCCCCGTGACTCCGGAACGGCGATGGCGGTAACCACCCCGACCCCCCCCCCCACGGTGACCTTGTTAGCTTTGGCGCTCAGCAGGCCATCACTCCGGGGCTGGGCGCGTCTGTGTTGAATGAAGCCATAACTCTGGGTCTGTCTCCCCTCGGCCTATCCAGCAGCCCTCATCCACCCCTCTCAGCCCCCCAGCCCAGACCTCATAGATATGGACATAGATTAATCCAGGAATGATAACCAGGATCGATATTTGGACAGGGCTGATATGGATAAATTCTGGGGCAGGGCAGAGGCCCATAAGTCCTGTCTCTTTATGTGCACTGGCTGGCTGGCCGTTACCGGTCAGGGTTTCACAGCCTCGTAAAAAGCCCAGTCCTGCCTGTACTGAATGCAGAGATCCCTGTGTTGTCTCGACTAGTCTTACGTTAAAATACCTCGACCAACCACCTCAGGCTTGCAGGGTTTTGGACTCATGGCTCAAGTATTTGAAGCCCAGCAGAACATTATGGGGTCTTGACCTTAATGCCCACAGACATTGACTCACCCATACCTGGATAAAAGTTCATTAAATATAAAATAAAAATCCCTGAAATACACTATCACGTATAATAAGTCCTTGTCACTAGTCAGTCATTTTCCTTTACTTGCTATTTTTCATTGTAGAATGATCACAATTGGCTGCTCTTTGAGTAGCAATAACTCTAGCAATCTGTAGCAACGCTCTATTTATCCTTTGTAATCCAGGGTTTCACTGTGCAGCAGGAGCAGCTGTGTTTAGCTCCTTGTTTGAACGGAGCAGGTCCAGGTTTTCCTCATAGAACTTCTCGTCACGTCCTTTCCATTCATCCTTGCTCTTTCCTTTCAAGTGCTCCACCATAATATTATCATGGATTGATGTATTAATCGCCATTCAAGACAATTTCTCAGGATAAAAAAAAAAAAGATTACTTGGTGAAATTTGGCAAGAATGGCGAGCGACAACGAGTAACCAAGTTGTTATGTCGCACTATGAGCTCAACGTAGTGTGATGTCTCCGGCATCACGGCAAGATTCGCAAAGAAGAAGAAGCCTCTGGCCATAA
Source organism: Trisopterus minutus (assembly GCA_027122715.1). NCBI lineage: Eukaryota > Metazoa > Chordata > Actinopteri > Gadiformes > Gadidae > Trisopterus > Trisopterus minutus. The sequence continues at coordinate 1,725,113 of JAOPUD010000027.1, forward strand.
CAGAAAAATCTATCCCCGGAGCAACCGAGAAGTGTTCCGTATCAAAGCAGCAAGCGTGCGTCACGGGGGCACTTTGAAATTGACACGACGTGAAGGCAAACACGCCTCCTCTCCTGAGGGTGGCAGGGATGGATTAATCCAGCCTCTGAGAACGGATTGACATGGATCGATGGGTCAACGCCTGAGCCGCCCTCTGTGATGGCTATGTCACGGAGTGTGTTCACGTGAGGTGGCGGGGGGGTCAATGAGCAGCGTCGTAGCCATTATGTAGAGGATCCGTCCAGACATGTCTAGCCCGTGTGAGGTCAACATGAGCTGGTGTGGAGGGGTTGTGGTTAAATTCTAGACCTTGATTTGCATGTGTTTGGCTCTGCTGTCAGACATGTCATTCACCGCTCGTTGGCGTAGAGGTGACCTGTGAGACTTTGCGGTTGGATAATATGTCAGGTTGGAACAACCGATGACTTGTGGAAATATGTTGTCTTAGGGTTCAGTGCTGAGGACAGTAGGCCTACATGATTCCAGACAATAAATAAGAATAGCAGAATAGTGGTCATGTAGCGATAAGAGTATGTGTTTTGATTCTCAGCCAAAAGGTGTTCTGGGTTTGACCCTCATGGACCCCTCGCTACCTTTAGCAACACGCTAAAGATGTATTCATGTATCTGCCATTCGTTTCTTCTGTGAAAGCTAAATGATGCATTAATAAATATGAAATGGTTGAAGAGGGACAATCCCCCGCCATCCCAAACTGCTGGTGAGAACGGCACGAAGACTCTCTCCAGCTCTGTCACCAAAACACACGCGTGCGGTTTATGAAACTACTTTTCAATCAACAACGTTTTTAAAACGACCCTTTCTGATGGGCCAGGGATATGAAAACAATTGTCAGACCAGAAATAACAAGAGGGGGGATGAATACAAATGAGAGTACCGCATGGCCCAGCTCAAATGTTTTATTCATTTTATTTAATAAAATGCAGAACCCACACTGAATACCCTCACAGACTACATATATTTGATCTGTAATAACGCCACTTTTAAATTGAATTTCAGATAAGGGAGGGGGTGGCAATTTGTCGTGACAGTTTGCAGAGTTTTGACAAATGCAATAGATATGGTATATCTGTTACAGTCTTCTCACACTCCTAAGGCTAAATAGAATGGAAAGCAGAAGCAATAATCCAGTAATATGCTCCTTCACGTTCTTTAAATGGTGGATATCTTTGGTGGAATGGTGGAAATAACTGGTCTGAAAGACGCGCTGACTCTATATAATGAATGCAGTTCCGGTTTGCAGAAATTAGGAGCTTTTATGTTTTAAAAATAGAGCAAGGGGCTAAGACCGCATTCCACCCCCGGAACCACACAGCGGTAAACCTTTACAGAATCAACTTGATCAAAACAATATTCTAGAGAAACATATTTAGCCAGCATCCAAATCTCTGTTTTTTGGTCAAAATGGGTGTTTTGATAAACCACTCACATACTATATTATGCATGCAGAATTGTTAATGCTGGCTTAGATGAGATGACTATAATGTATCAGAGAAAATAATTTCAGATCTTTTTTCTATCCGATAACTAAAGGTTCCACAGTTCCGCAGATTTGAGTTGCCTCGGTCTTCCTCCGTGGCTCCTGTGTGCTGTTGAATGTCCTCCAGCTCAGGTCTAATAACTATAGCTCTATGAAACCTGAAACTCATCTATATCATAGCATATTCTAGAAGCTCTTCTGTGATTGGATGATCAAGTCCTATACACTGTGTTCCAGAACTGGACAATATCAGTGTCCCTCACTGATATAATAAACATATTGCATATCGTTATTAGGCAATCATGCTATGAGGCTACCGTTATGTAGATAACATACTATACTAATACAGGAACATCATTAAAAATACGGGTGATACACTCCCTATTCTGGTGAAGTAAACCACATTGTGCACTAGAAAGAGCCCATCCGCAGCCTTGTTAATAATGAGGAGCCAAATAAAGTTAAACCAAATCATCGACCACATCGCCTCAAGTCCCAGAAGACACCCCGGGTAGGGGCCCCAGACGCCCAGCTGTGCTGGCGCGCCCTCCCAGCTCCTCTGGGGCTGTGGACTGGTAAATTGTGCTGGGTGATAATGAGAAGTGCCCTGAATCACCAACATCCATTCCCCCCTGAGGCCTGGGATCTCTCTTCAAGCAGCGCGGTAAAAAACAAAAAAAGCAATAGATCAACAGGCGCTGAAGAAGAGGAAGAGGAGGAAGAGGAAGATGATGAAGCCAATTAAGGCGGGCTGCCTGTCTAGCCTAGGCTGTCTGCCGCCACACGCGCTCCCCCTCCTCCCGGCAGCGCTGGGTGGCGGTGGAGCTTCGCTCTGCAGCCGTCAGGGCTTTAGCTGCACCACGGCACAGGGAGGTGGTGGTGGTGGTGGTGGTGTGTGTGTGGGCTGGGCGCGGATGTGGTTGTGGTGATTGTGGTGAGGGTGTGATGTGCCTGCACACATGTGTGCGTTTGTGTGTGGGCCGCCGGGGGGGTCAATGAGCCGATTGAAGAGCAGTCTGCCCCGTGGTGGTCAGTGTCAGTGTCGGACAGTTGTGGCGAGTGGCCTCGGTCGACGGTGAACAGTGAACAAGATAGTCAACAGTACCGATTTCACAACATTTATTTATTGGAGGGAAGAAGTTGCAGCAAAACTATTTAAAGTCCTGTTGATGTTTACAGCTACCAAGGTTGTGGTAGGAGATTTGATCAATCAAGTTTGCTGCAATTGAAATTGGCCATAATTGTCCAGGTCTGTACAAAAACATATTGCGCAACTGTCAAGGATTCTGGTGACAATGTTAAACTAGGAGCCCATTTGCCATCTCCATTTTACAGGACTTAAAAGAAAATCAGCTTTTGCCTTAACTACAGCTGTTGTCTGTTGTCCTTGAGGACTGAACAGCACTGTGCAATGTCCAACTGTAATGATTTATGCAAATAATAGTTACTTTCAGGGATATTCGACTGAATTTTACTGATACTTCCATGTTTCCCCAATATGGAAGTCAAACCACCCATGGCCTCTTGATGATAACAAGGCTGACAGTAAGTCTATAACTGAGGAAATTAACTTGATTAATGAGGAATTAATAGGGTAATTTGAAGATTATTTTTCAGTAAAAAAAAACATGTTCGAGCAAATCCCTATGCAGAGTAAAATAACCAGCTTGAGTCAATTATAAATTGAAAGAAAGATACTTTGATGCCAGCTTCATCCTTGCCAAAAAGCGATTCCAGGGAGATGGAATGAAACTTTTGATAATGGTGAAGGTTCGTTGATTAAATTAACGAAGAATCTGCGCGTTCCTTTCATTAGCTGTTGATGGATTGACTTAGTTCTGCTGGTTGTCCGATGGGATCCAACCCCCTTATTTTCCTCTTCGACCAAGCAATGGAGCAAATTAAGCATCAAGATTCAAGATAACATTCAAGATTCAATACTTTATTGCCGTACTACTCTGTACAAGTTGCTAGGGATTTGTTTCAGTGTGCTCATGACGGTACATAACGAGACCCAGAACAGGACATAGAACATAGAACATAATTATGGTTCTGGATCATTCATGCAGTATCCTAGCAGGGATCCCACTTGGTACAACAGATAAAGTAGATAAAAAAGGAAATCCATACACATGGTGTAAGTGTTGTTAGTGTAAGTGATGTGCACACTAATTCTGCTTTTGGTTAGATATTATATCTAATATATATATTGCTTAGATGTTCTCCTAAATCGATGAATTAAGGGAGATACAGAGAGGGACCAGAGAGTGTACCGCCCAAGGTGTTGAACTCCCCGCCGGCGCTGGGTTGAGTCCTTGTGTCTGTAAAACTCCTCGAGCAAAACCTAACCCTAACCTCAGTGGACCAGATTTCTGAAATTAAATATGTGGATTTGTAGTTTGTTGGTCCATAAATCAATAAAATATGTGAAAAAAGGACACATCCATATATTTTATATTCTTCCCACATTAAATGTAGTGCTGCAGTGAAAGATTGCTTACTGGTACGGGCCTTTAGCTCTGTTCATCCAGGCAAAAAGAAATCCAAAGTTGGCTCCTGAAATAGGAAATTGTTCTGTTTTGTATTGATAGCCTATTGTCTATGATCGTCTATCTATCAGCATTATGGCATAAAGTTGATGAATAGACCTGTGTTGCAAGGTTAAGTCACAGCCTATAAGTTAGTCACAAGACTAATTACCAACTGTCTGAAAATTAATAATCATGAGCAAGCCAGAATGTTTTTCCATTAAAAAATGGGAGACAGCTACAGGAGGGGACAGGAAACGGGGGCGGTCTGGCCTCTGCTTTCCCTTCCCTCACCCCAACCCCTTTCTTGCTCCTTAATCACATTTATTTGTCACTTTGGAGAATTGAGTCGGATAAAGAATCTAATTGTTCACAAGATTACCATTATTCACATGACAATATTGTGTCTCTGTTTGTAGCTTGTACACTCGTATCATAACATCTTAAAATCCCCAATAATGATTGAGCTTTGAAAAGCATCCCAAACAATGGTCTTGGCAATGTTTTGTCTTTATTTTCGCAATGTAATAGTCATCACTGTTGCATGTAATGTCAAAACAAATTGATTTCCCACACTGGTGATCAAAACCAAAGGGTGGATTTTGGAAATCGTTTATCTGTTGAAGACAATAAACCTTGGCGTAATGGAGTGTGAATGGAGAATACAAGGAGTCCAGAAGAATGTTTTGCAGTGGAGTGACATCTACTGAACAAAGACACTCAAACTTTCGGGTCTTTCTTCCTCAACCCTGTAGAAATCACTGCATTGTATCCCAGCTAGGACGGAGAACAAAACTCCAGAGCCTTCTGCTTTTTATAAGGCTTTCTTTTTAAAGTTCCTTCCAGCGGCTTCAAACTTAACGGCACAACCTGTCAGAGGAGATTCTAGAGGGAGCAAACCGAAAAATAAAAAGAGAGTCTGCATCCTCTGAGTCCCTAGTAACCTGTTTCCGTCTCCTCCAGGGGGGATCTGCATCGCCCAGTCCCTCAAGATCCCCCACGATCACAAAGCGGCGGACTTTGACAAGATCATCCGTCTGCTGCTGGACACGCGGTACGCCCGCGCCGTCATCCTGTTCGCCTCCGACGAGGACATCAGGTGAGCCGCCGCTGCCCTCTGTTTATAAGGCTGACTTTAGGACTGCTGGGACTGGTTGCCGACACAACAGCAACACACGCCCACAGAGCAAGGAAGGTTACAAAAGATACAAAAGATGATGCATTTGGGCGACAAGCCCAGTGCCCAGTGCTAATAGGGTCCATGGTTTCCTGGTGTACTTTCTTTTAATTACATGCCATAAGGACCAGATGTTATCAATGATGATAACAGGGGCCCATTTTGTGTGTGTATGTTGGCTGTAGTATGTCAGCAATTTGTGGTTCTGTCAAATCTGACGTCGTAAACATGAGTCTCCATTTAGATTTTTAAACACTTGTTTAACATGACAATCATGAACAGTAATGTTGTCCTTGCAAATGTGTGTTATGAATCTTTTAAACTCATTGAATCATGCATTTGACCCCCCCATATAGACACTCTGCAACCTCCCTTACATGCTATCAACAAATTCTGTCAGGCTTATAGCGCCTACATGACTAACCAACACCCAGGCTATCAACTCAAAGGTCACACCTATGCCTTATATAATTGAAAGTGTGTTATGTAGAGTATTATACAGCAGGTTTTATAGGCTGCCATCGGTCATGTCATGGGTGGCTGGGTCTAATTACATACACATAAAGTAAGCTATCTGTCAGGTTACACATTCCCCACACACTGTACGTGCATGTACTGCACACAGTACAGTACACACACACACATGCACACACACACGCACACACACACGAGCGCACGCACACATGCGCACGCTTCGCATGACCTTGTGAGCTGTGAGCTGTGAGTCATTGAGTCATCCTGCGGGGGCCTACAGGGGGATCCTGAACGCCAGCAAGAGGGCGGACCAGGTGGGCCACTTCATGTGGATCGGCTCCGACAGCTGGGGGGCCAAGAACAGCCCCATCAACCAGCTGGAGGACGCGGCGGTGGGCGCCGTCACCATCCTGCCCAAGAGGGCCATGATCAGCGGTACGTTCGTCCCTTCACCCCCCTCTGCTGAGTCCGCTGCTGTATTGCCTCATGTGTCCGCTGGTCGTTGTTATTGTTGTTGTTGTTGTTTTAACGCATGGGTTATTTAAAACATTTTTCACCATGTATCCTGTCAAAATGACTTTCTTTTTATACGTTTTACGTTTGCTATCTTTTTTCTTTTTTCTTTTTATGTCTTTGTTACGTAGAGTCAAACACTGGAGGTTAGCGGTTGAACCTTGGTACGGTAGCTCCTGTTACGGTGTACGGTGGAGACAGGTGTTATTTGAACAGATATCCGGGGAGCCGACTGGCGCCCGGCGGGACACAGGGTTAGCTCCTCGTAACCGTAGCGACGACGCCCCAGCCCCCCCCCACCGCTGGGCGTATAATGAGAGCGCCGGTTGGAAACACAACGTGGGCAGCTTTGGTCCGGTAGTGACCTCTTGGTTTGCTAAGCGTTAGAGAGAGCTGTGTGTGTGTTGGTCTCTTTGTATCAAGGGCCGTCTTAAACGGCCTCAACAGACCCCTGGTGTGAAAGTGTTGCTTGGTCAGGGAGGAGGTGGTGGAGGGAGAGGAGGTGTGGTCCACACTAGGGAGCTCTGGAGGGCGGAGGGCTTAAGAGGTTCATATTAAGAGGAATGGTTAACCACGATATACCAAAAATGGTATAGGCTGCATCTCAATCAACTTTAATATACACTCATATATCAATGCTCATAATTACACGATTACAATTACGCACACAATTACATCACGTCACGGTACTGATACACAATGTGGGAATGGCTTATTTAGCGATCGCTGAAAACTTTTACAACCCTTGGAGGAAAGGCTTGTTGTTACGCTAAATAAATAAAGAACTTATCCATTGAACCATGCACACATTTTAAGACCACAACAAACAACTTATATTACATGAAGGTTGTGTATTTTATGGATCACAGTTCAGTGAAAACAGAGCAGTATGTTATATGAACCCCATGAAACTGTAGGCTTCTTATTTGTTGAAACATGCACAACACCACGGCCAGCCCCCGTTTTGTATATTATGCTAGGGCGGTTTACTTTATGGATGATGGCGCAACTGAGAATCTTTCCCCCTGCATTATTTACTTGTTAAGCTGAAAGCAAACGGAGCTGGATGTTCTGCCACAGCGGGGGGGGGCTGTTGGTTCTTCTCTCGGTGTCGACAAAGCTTTAAGGACACACAGTTGGCGTTTGTTTGTGCCTTTCTAATACACTAATAGTAGAGACAACCCCCGCCCCCCCCCGCCCCCCCTGCAGTTCAGTGAGTCAAACAAGAACAAATAGATGAAAATGGTCACGTGTGTTTAGTGTTCACAGTTTTAAACAGATTAAAGTATTACTAAATCCTCACTGATGAAGAGTGCTATTCGTGTTTCGACGCTGGGCAATGCTCTGCCGCTGAATCAAGCGCTGTCACAGTCAAACACGCACTGATTTTGTACAGGGATTATTCTGGTGGTGTATGGACAGGACACGACTGTGGATTGTAATATGTCGTGGGTTTCCTGGGCCCCGTGTGGATAGCAGCAGGTGGCAGTTCAGAAACGAGCACAGCCTCGCCTCTGGCACGAGGCACGGCGGTGAGGAGGAGGATATGTCGTCGTATGAAGATCTCACAACGACATTTGTTTTCCCCGACACCAAATCCCACTTTGGGGCTGACCAGCGCAGCACAAATGTCTGGAGTGATGTATAGTGGATCAGTGATAAGGAGCCTTTATTACTGGGTTTAGACGTTATGAGAAATATTCCATGACGGGGGGGAAAACAAAAGGCCTACAACGTAGAAAGACCGGAACGGAGAGACGGGGGATGAGCTGGAGGGAGGACGAAGCGAGACGGATCGAGGGAGAGCGAGAGAGCGCGGAGTGAGAAAGATTGATTGACGGAGACTCGGAGAGATATAGAACGGTACAAAGAGATATACGATGAAAAGAAAACACGCAGAGAGGGATACATCAAATGAGTTTTGCAAATGGTCCAAGTTCGTCTTTGATAGGTTTGGGAGCTGATGGAGAATAATATAAAAGGCTACTCTGGCTCTGGATAAGCAGGACAGTCGGAAGGAGGGGGAGGAAAGAGAAGAGGGTTGGAACCCGGACATGAACGATAGCTCGAGCCAAACAAAGAGTTTTAAAATCATGTTGTTGATAGTCCTGTTACTATATCTTCATGGAGACAATGTATGTTGTCTAAGCTAGCATGTGAATGTACAGACATTAACAGGTCTGGAAATGTGCAAACTTACCTGGCAACCTCTCTATACCGTACCCATTCCAAAGTTTCAACTCTAAAAGTCAAATGAGTTGCAGTACACCCATGCACCTATTTTATTATGCACACACAGTTGGATGCATCCGCTTAGACAAGAAAGAACTCTGGGTTGTTTGTGCTTCACAGGAAACAAACCATTGAAGGTAAACCTTAGATAGGCACTCCCTGCTAAATGATGGGTGGAAAAGTCCCAGCGTTCAAGTCTACGAGATACACCTTTAAGTGTATAAGCCTTTATCACTGTGAACTATGACTGGATGGAATAGATCCTCAACTATTATCTGACTCCAAACTTGGGGTGTCATAGCATGTCAAATTTAAAAATATATAGCTTTATCTCTTTGTGCCTTGGCACTATCTGTCACTCTTGCACAGCTTACAGCGTTTACCTCAGTCAAAAGAAAGAATAAGGATCAATTTGTTAAGGCAGCTTGCTTCCTACACGGGCTCCTCTGCATCCTCCCCAGCACGACGTCTCTGTGTAAAAGCGAGAGCTTGTGGGCTGGGTGAATCCATGTGTACGTGTACGATAACAGGCTGTGGATTTTAATCTGGTTCTGGTGATGTTTAAAACATGGTGTGCATCCGCCAACATGGATTCCCTCCTGCACGCATTCACGGAGGAAAATCAGCCAACATCTCATCTGAAACTCAAACAACGCTGCACACTCCTCTGTTTGGATGTGGCCACAGTCGAATCGTTTCATATTCAAGGAAGTTCATGGACAAACAAACCGCAGTGGGTTCAGAATAACTGTGTCCCTTTGTCAGTTAATATCCCATTTATTAAATTTTTTTTCATTTGTTTCGCATACATGTTTTACACAATATATTCAGTTAAATGTCAGGCTCAATTTACTTGCGGTCATTACTTTGAGAAGTTCAAAATCACAGCAGGGCGAACCTGCTGTGCCTCATCAAACATTGCTATATTCTTATGAATGCCACATTTGCTTGTGATAATTGAGAAGCAATTAAGAAATAACCAGGATTCATCATGTCAAAAATGTGTATAAAAGTGCGGCTCAGGGTTTTGTCTTGTTCTTCGCTTCCATTCTTCGGTTGGATAGCGTTGTTGCCTCTCAGAAGAGTCCTCAATCCCAGGAGCTGTGAGCTAATCCAGTCTGAATGCTCCCCTGGCCGCCTGTCACTGTGGATTCACTTGGTAGCGGTGTGAGCTGACATGCTAACCTGACAAAGATGCAACAATGCGAGACGCTAATTCACTGAAACTGATCACGCCAGCCGAAACGTGTAGCGAAGCAACTTTCTTTGTGAACTTTGTGAACTTTCTTTCTGAACTTTCTAATGTCGACACTATAATAATTTTAGAGAATAATGAAGGAGGTAATGTTTTGGCACCCTGCTGAGCTCCTTTCCTCTCTGTTATTGGGTTGCATCAAACGGGGCAAACGTACGTCCTGTTCTCCCTAGTTATATATATTTCACTCCTTTGTTCCCCCTCTGCTCACCAGCGAAAAAGCTACAGAATTTGAGCCAGAGTAAAGTACAATTGCGCCCGATTCCTGTCATTGTATTTTTACTTGTGTGGCCATTCTCGTGTAACTCATGGTACCCCAAAAAAGCCTTTGCATTTCAAGTGTAGGATTACTGTTATCCTAAAGCAGGGCTTTAGATTACTATATTTTCTACCTCCAGGGCTAAATAAAGAGGGCAAGTCATCGACTTTTTAGCTGCGTGCTGGCACAGGAGGCCGCCTGTCCACCCTCTGCCTGGTGCTTAACTTTAATTCTGCCCATTACAGTCTCAGCTGGGCTCCACTATCACTCAGACCACGTATCGAGGCTGTTGTTAGATTCCTTGCTGTTTTTTCATCTGGTTTCTTTCAGACTTTCTGCTCCTGAAAGAAAGGGCAGGCGAGAGGTATTTCATCAAAGGTTTAGCTTTTAGTCACTTTATAAGGATACATATAAAGTATTGTTCCCCCCCCTCAGTGGTGAGGGATCGCCGACATCTGTTCAATTCATTCACCTCTGCAGGTACAAAGACAAACGTATTTCTCTGTAAGGGTATCACGACTTCAGCGTGGGTTGTGCCCATGGGTATAACAGCTTCCTTTCCTTCCTAGAATCCTCAGCCCGAAACTCTTGGTTTTGTATATCTTGTGTTGTGAGTGTTCAACAGCAAGGGGATAACTTACACTTGACGTCGTCATGCTCCATCATCAGAACCTTATATAACCACAGAGCTGGTCCCATTCAAACCAAGGTCATCACCAAACTTTAAGAGTCAACTTTGAAAACATGTAGAAACTAAAATCACAAAAACAGCAATTATTCCTTAATTTTAATCTCATTGATTTGGTAAAATCAATAACAACCTGATTTGGTAGTCATTGGTGTGAAGATTTGGCACTCAGTGTATCATATTTTTTAGGAGCGTTGCTGTTTTATAAGGTTCGATTTTTGTAATATTGCTCCATTTAATATCAGTCCTTGGAGCGATAGACTGCTAAACTACATTTCCCATTATCTGGAAACAACAACTGTGAACATTGCTGTCTCCCCTAGCCCGCCCCCGTAGCTAAACCGTTCCCAAACAGCCACAGGTGGAACACAATGAGATTACCAATATCCACAACCTGATATTAAAAACACTATCAAAATAGTTAATAAATAAGTGGGCCCATTTGGTTTCTCAAACAGCCCAAAGCAAACAGTGGTGTTGTTTGTGCTCATGAAAACAAACTCGAAACAGTGAAGGTAGAGAGGCTGTCTCTTTGTAAAGCTGCCATGACTCATTCTGCCACTGAACTCAGTGAACTCCACACTAACCTTCAACCTCAGGGCTGGCATGAGGCACTGATTCCAGACCTTCACAGCCTGCCAGCGGACCTCCAGCCTGCCCCCCTAAGCTAGCAGGACACCCAGTCCACAACTGGACCAAGGGCAGAATAATAGTGGCCGCAAAAATGAAATGAGGCAGGAAATGAGGCAGGATACAGAAAAGGGCCATGCAGAATTAAGTCCCACCCCGGTCCCCTGTGTTGTTAGTTGAATAGGGGCTTTATTGGTATAGCAGTCATTGTAAGTCTACTGATGTGTCCATTCCAATCCAAATGAATAACAGAATATGAAAGGTTGGATGGGGTGAAATGTAATGTAATGACTAGTTGTTATTTTAGTTTGTTGTTGCGTAATGTCTGGGATAGAGATGAGTAATTCGGTATTTAAGATGTTTCATCTTTTGTGCAACCGGTTGGTGGGTTGCCCAATCAGCTTCCAGTAAAGATGGTTCATAGTCACGTGACTAACTTGACCACCGACCAACTTTAATATTTAAAAATATCACGTAAAACAAATACCCATACTATAATTTTCCAGGCGGACTCACGCAGTAGAACCAGGAAACATTAATTGATCCTTAATGGCAGAGTTGCCATCTATCTAGTGTGTATTACCAGCCCACATTTTACAAATACTCTGTTAGGCCATCTCATTGTCTGCCAGATGACGCTATATAATAACAAGGCATATTTTCCAATGTTTCTTACGTTTGATCGTTTTGAAGCATTGTATTGTTGTTCTGAGCCCGCCACTCTGGATGAGAGAGCATCAGGCAGCACTCACTAATGGAGACCAAATGCTTCAAATTGTGGCTTTGCAAACGGTGCAAGGACTCTTAATAGTAGTTAATAGAGTCTGTGTTTAGTCTAGGTTTCCAGACATGCTTTTTGCCGACTAAATGATCCTGTCACTTTCAGTTCAACGGGATCTTGATTTTTCTTCAGTAAAAGTTCACTTATCCGAGTCTCATATTAACATAAACTCTGGTTCCTCTGATCAGGTTAGTGGCTAAGTAGACCCACATGGGCTGTGTGGAATCTAATAATTTGTGAGTCTTTTTAAAAGCTCTATCTTTCGTCTTTATTTTCTCTTAGAAACACTATTAGCTACGGGGTGGAATGTGTTCTTGTTTGATTCAAACACTAATAAAGTTGCCGGCGTTTTGTGTCAAAGATGGCACCCTTTGCTTCCATGATGAGAGGAAACGGGTATAGTCTCTGACATTCTATGACACTTTCTGTTCAGATGGGATTGAAAAAAAGTGACATGTATCACCCCCTAGAGGTCAGTCACACTGACACACGGATACAGGACACAGTACAAGATAGTGTGGTGGCAAGCCGAAAAGTACCGGGTTCCATCCCCAATGTCCTCAACCGACCTATTGTGTCACCCCTTGATCGAGAAGCCCATAATAATCCCTACCTGCTCCTTCATGGACACAGGAGGTGCTTTGAATTGTTTCTGCTTCATATCAAAGTAAATAGTATAGGGTTATTCTTTTGTGAGACTAGAAACGTACACCTCAGACCTCTGGTCTAATAT
>JAOPUD010000027.1:2078781-2090125 GCA_027122715.1 Trisopterus minutus
ACACACACACACACACACACACACACACACACACACACACACACACACACACACACACACACACACGCACACTTCCTGTACACAGATAAAAAACATAACATTTTTTCTGAAAATGTTATATCAAGAAAACAAAATTGTCAATCGTCCTTATGTTTAATTATAGATGTGAGGTAAATATTAGAGCATGAACTAGGCAAACGTTATTACATTATTTTTTTTTAAGGTTATAGACTGTCTAAATAGGCCTTAGCCTCTACACGACCATCTCCTTCATTCTCACTTTTCCTCACTTTACTGAGGCATGTATAGCAGGTGTGTGTGTGTGTGTGTGTTTGTCTGTGTGTGTGTGTGTGTGTGTGTGTGTGTGCGTCTGTGTGTCGTGTGTGAGCGCGGTGGTGGGAGTGTAAACGGACTGACTGCAAATAGAGCGGAATGCACGTTGCTGTACGTCAGTGGCACGCAACTGCAAATACTTTCTTAGAAACAATCGGTGTGTTTTTATTAAACGGTGATTCATTCGATATCAATGCGACTTCGTAGTCCGGCCTGTGGAGTGGGTGGAGATGTGTGCCGGAACGCACGCCAATGACGAGTGTTGGACGAGATACAGTTTCCATACGGTAATTATCTAATAAGTTTGGGAATAAAAATAGCCTCGTTAATGGAGCCACCTGTCTAACATAAAAACAAGGCACGTTCAATCTGTCAAAGTAACATCGCAACATCAAAGATGTGACAGCATTCCTTCACACGCCTGTCCTTTCGAGTCCTTCATCCTCAGTCTTCAGAGCATCGCTCAAGGAGTTGAATTGTGGCTTATAATGGTTGTGTGTGTATAGGAAAAACATTAGCCCATATTTCTCCACTTTAATGGAGCATGAAACACATTCATAAACATCCTGATTTTTGTACTGTTTTGGGCTGTATTTAAATATATGATGTGACATTCTAGTATACATCCTGTAGCCAATAGTTGTAACATATTAGTGTAGGCCTATATGTTTTGGCTGTTGTAAATCACCGTCAATTTGTTATTCTGAAGCCCGCTGGAAACGTTAGGTTAGTAAATGGTGTGTTTCTCACCTGCGTTTTCCTAAACACGCTAAACGTTGAGAAAATATTTTGAATTGAAAATTTAAATATCCAAAGGAATTTGGAAACATAGGACTTAAATATGGGTTTTAAAGAAGCATTTTTTAGTTGAAAGATAAAAACGAGAAGAAAAAAATCCCAAATAGTCGGGCAAGCGGTGCTTTATAGCGATGGCCTGTTTGATAGGCTATTTTATTGATAAAGGGCATGCACTCAAATACAAATCCTGCAGACGCTTTCCCACAACGTTATGACCTCTTGGAGACTGTTCTAAGGGCATCTATCAGTCACTATCAGAGAGAGAGAGCTAGAGAGAGAGAGAGAGAGAGATGTAGAGAAATCTGAGCACCAAAGCATAAATTCAATAGAACTGATCGCTCGAGTTGAATGTTTGCCACGTTATGATGAACTAGTTAAAATTTAAGTCGTTGATAGATTGGGATAGAATTTAAGTATCTATGGTTTCATAGACTTCATCCCATGCTTTTCGCCACAAAGCGATCATCTTCAAATTGAGTCTAATATTATACAAACAGAAATATTTTAATCTGTCGAGACAATGAATGGGAAGACATTATTGTGTACTGTACGCTTGCTGTCCCTGTCTTTAATGTGAGCTAAAAATAAACCCAACTTCCTTTCGTGTTATGAGGGAGGCCTAAAAAATAATGCAATTCAAAATATACATTAAATTACTAGGCCTTATTAATGGGACAATTATTAAATAACGGTGTTTCGATTTAACCTTGTTCTAGGCAAAATAATTTACATGTAAAGGAAGATTTAAAGTCCTTTATTTCAATTTGTATTTGATCTGAGACCAACTCACAACTAGAACAATCTACTTTAATGCTCCGAAAATCGTCTGTTGAAATCTAAATCTGTAAATTGTGTAATGACCTTGAACTGCTTATTAGGATTGCAAACAATTCTGAAATGTCAGCGCACTGGCCTTTTCTATCCTTCATCCATCAGAACATAAACACTGTGTTCCGGAGAAAGATTTCAGATCTGCTTCTTGTTTACAGCATCCAGACCTCGGGTAATTAATGATTCATAAATTACTTGAATAGATGATCTGGTAAATCCAGCCCTCCGTCTCCTAGAAACCTCATGCAGCAAACCATAATAGAAGTTATGCCCTGTTATGTTTTGCAATAAATCGATTTAATTGTAGTATTGCAGTTCTCAGTTGCACTAACAAATAACTAACAGACAGAGCATAGATAGAGCATAGTTTAGGAAAATATATTTAATAATTAAAACATACAAGTTACACAAACAGGAATGCAAAACGGAAATGTAAGAGTGGATCGGATCCTTTTTTCGCAACGTTCATCGCAAATGCAACAAGTGTGTGTTCCCTTCCTTCGAGGCGGAGGTCCATCCAAGTGGAACGTGTGAGAGTGTGGCCTACTGTCATCTTCTCTGGATGGAAGTCCCACTTCACAGCAGGATACACTCAGCCTTAGGATGGCCATGTCCATCGGCGCCAATATAGGTTACAGAAGAAGTCCGGCATTAGGGGAATGTTCCTCGGACCATGGCAGACCGTCATCATCTGCAAGAACCTTGTGGCCTCACGGCTTTTTTGATCGGACCAAAAGGGGGTCCGATATGCAGTCCGAAGTCTGGCGTGACCGCTCTGCCATTCGCGTTGAGTCCAAATCTCTCCGAGAAAGAGTGTCCGCAAGCAACACTACATAGTGCCGTCCAATATCGCCCAAACGCGCCTCATTCATCCTCCGGATCGATGTCCAAGTGGGAGCTGGAGGCGTCGGACTGGCGGTCCAGCTCCCGCGATCTCTCCTGCTCCGAGAGCTGTTCGCTGGACGGGATGGAGTTCTTCTTGGGACGGCCCTTGGGCTTGGTGGGCGACTCTAGTCCCCCTCCTTGGAGAACCTGCAAAGGAGAGGTCACAAAGCAAAGGATTTAGGTCGTGTTTTAGCTCTCCGTGTAGTTATATTCAATCAAAGCTTTACTATTGGCACATATACGTGCGTTAATACATCATATCAAACACTTAACAAGCCTTTACGCAAATACGTTAATGTAAGTTGTGTGTAGGTTGAAAATAAAAAAGCCTTAATGAAATTGCCTCTTTAATTAAAAATACACTTTCATTAAATTACTACATCATGAGTGATACTACTGTTGAAAACCCAGTTCACCGTCGTCAAAATAAAGAGTGAAACTCACTATTTTCTTCCATTTCATTCTTCTGTTCTGGTACCACGTCTTCACCTGCAGCTGACTGAGCCCCAGCGACTCGGCGAGGTCTATTCTGTGTGTGGGTGTGGGGGGGGGGGGGGGGGGGAGACGTTTAGGTCGGACTGCAACAGTGCGTCGCAGTGCGTAATTACAGCGTATTCGTGTGTTTGATTTGGAAGTACATTTACACAAATACACTTGACCTACCTATCAGGCGTGGAGAGGTACTTCTGCTTCTCGAATCGCTTCTCCAGGCCCATGAGCTGGAGCTCCGTGAAGACCGTCCGACTGCGCCGGCCCTTCTTGGTCTTGCTGCCGTCGGAGCCGTGGTGCTCCAGCTTGCTGCGGAGGTGGAGGTCCAGCGGGAGGTGGTGCGACGCAGAGCCGAGCTGCATGCCCGGAGGCCCGGACAGCAGCGGCGAGCCCATGGGCCCCAGCGAGCAGGACAGCGGGGACATGGGGAACTTCAGGAGGCTCGCCTGCTCAGCCTTTAACACTGTGGAGGGAGAGAAAGGAACAACATGGAAAAGGCAGCTCGTTTATAGCCACAGTCTACATTGTGTGTTCAGTGGCTATTGGTTATTTTGGGCTTTTCTAAATAAGGCTTTTGAAACAATGCGCCTTTGGGATAATTTAAGTTGCACCAGATCCGTGAGAGGCCCCACGGAACGAGTTGTGGCCCTGTTGTTATTTTTAATAATTACAACCAGGATGCTTTCACAATATGTTTCCTTAAACTCAGATCGTTTTAGTTAAGTTATTTTCAGCATAGTTTAGTCTAGTTTTGAATGAGGATTTTCATATATATATATATATACATATATTTTTTATTCTTTTTCTTTTTAAATCAAAAAAGGACATAACCAATCTAAAATTATTTGGAGATGTTATTGATGGCTTATTCAGATATAAACGTGTTTTTAATCCGTATAAGCGCGCTGAGTTCGATTTTATGTTATAAACATGGGTAATCTTTTGCATATTACATTTTTACATATTTCCTGATTTATAAGGAAAAGCATGTAAAAAAATGTACACCGTACAAAACGCTTTACATGTCTGCATATTGAGTTTGTTTTCGAAGGATTGTTTTCTATACAAAAACGGGTTAGGCTCAATAGGTATCCCAAATCTAAGGAGTAATAATTAACCTTATCTTCAGATATTTAAATACAGAAACCATCATGCGTATTTCATTGGAAAACATACCCGTTTTCTAATCTAAACGTAAAATCTAAAATCGATTGCGGTTTTACGCAAATATTAATTGTCTGAGCGCGACGATTACAGAGTGAACCAACTAGGAAAACTATGTTTAAAGTGAAAAAAGCACATTTATATATATCCTACACGTTTAAGAAATGAAAATGTGGCGACCCAGTCTGTGCTCTACTGCTGTGGTTCAATAAATCCTAAACTCTTAACATCAGCCGGAAGGCGCACCGTCTTACCCAGGTGGCTGTGGAACGGCCGCGCGGACAGCAGCGCCTGCACGCCGAACTTGAGCAGCTCCCCGGCCGGGGTAGACACCTTGCGCTCCGGGTGGTCGGTCAGGATCTCCTCGATCATGAAACTCCTGTAGCGGTGTGACCGGTGGTCGGGGTGGGCTTCCGGCGGGTAATAATGCGCTCCCATATCCAAGGGATGCTGCATTTTATCGGATCGCCCAAAATGACTCACGGCTTTCCTTTTCTTCTCTTTTAACGCGATGACTAACTCCTTTTACGCCAAAGAGGTGTTCTCCAGACTCACATCCCTTGTGCTCTCCTCGGGAAACTTAAATCATCCCCGCGCCTAATGGAACAGAAGGAAACGCAACACGTCCAAAAGTCCCAAACTGTGGTGCGTCCGTGGGTCCTCGTCGGTGGAGCCCAGCGCGGAGGAGTTCACGGGGCTTTAAACGGTTTAAATTGTTGTTACCATAAGCTGAACAAAGGTGACCCAAATCGCATTGTTTATTCCCGGTGTGTTGCGCAGAGAGAGCTCTTAACCTTGGTCTGCCGTGGAGCGAGTCACCTGACACTGACTTTGGGAGTCGAGGGGTTTATGAGTGTGGAGCTTAAGCCCCGCCCGACTCAGGGATCGACTCTCGGCTCCTCGTCCTCTCGCCTCCCCGACCGACGGTAGACGCAAAGATCTTTTACTTCTTCTGCGTTGCATGTCTTGTTTGAGATATCGTTTGGTTGGGTCTTTAAGTGCGAAATCACCCTCAGTGATTCTGCAGGGGGCTATACCCGGTGCTATCTGTAGATACACATTGTGACTCAAATATGGGGATTTGTTTCTAATTGGAATCTCGGTCTGTTTATGTGTTTGGATTGGCCTGCACGTATTTTAATAAATCTACATTTCGAGTTGGAGTATTTAAAATGTTCTCACTGTATGCAGAATAGCTGTTCATAACTTGTTTTTCTGCTTATGGTCCCACTCGGACCGACCTCAAGACTGAAACAACTGAGTTAATTCTCTTATGCTTGTAGTGTATTAATTCACTTTCCTAACAGACAGATCCGTAGCGAGGGGTCTTCTTGTTTCAGTCCCACTTGATGCGAGGGAAACTAAACGGATTAGAATCTAAATCGAGTAGGCCTACGACAAAAATAAAAAAAGCAACATCGACGAATACGAACTAATATTGAATTGTATTCTAATATCAATATCATCAAAGTAGCCTACTACTAATTACCTGTGCTAATTGAATGGGGTGAAACCAACCCAGAACGGATAATGATAATTGATTGATAATGACTCCCAGCATAAAGGTGCTGATCCCTGATGTCTTCACACTCCAACTGAAGAACAGATACATTTTTTTCTAATTTATCGATATCAAAGTATAGACCTTCCTCGGGTTAACTTGTTATTTGGTATGGATAACATGGTCTCATCAAAGTTACATTGATTGCTTTTAAGAGGAACCGGCTCGTAAAGAGACATAATCAAATATAAAACTAACAGATAATTAGGAACTCGTTTTTTGAAGACATCTCATCTAAGACACCTTTGATTTAGCTTATTTCGGTTGGGCTATTATACTGAGTGAGTTTCCATTTCTTTATTCTTGCGGGCAATGCTTTTTATGATCGTTAACATCAGGTCCTAATGTAAACTATTTAATCCTAGATTCATCATTTAAATTAAGAGTGGTAATACGACACACTGACAACACACAGAGGAGGCCTGCTACCCATTTAATGTTCATAAGTGCATAAACCAAATGCTTCCTTCTGCAACTTCAAATGCCATTACTATATTCTTTCGGAATTGGATAGGCCTAAATAAAGTTAAATTTAATAAAAAAATAAAGCATTTATATATTCTATTTGTTTGCATGTTATGTTTTCAAGACCAAAATAATTCCCTAAAAGCACATAGGCCTAAATCAATTATTTTGTTGAAACAGAATTGGTCATACAAGCAAGCACAATTAACGTGTAGCCTAATTAAACTGGGAACTCATGTCAACTAAAATAAAAGGGGAACCCATGATGTGAACATAACGCAGGCTAAAGCTCCGGGCGACCTGCGTCATTACCCAACATCCCCAAACAGCATTAAAACAAACAATCAATAAACCCCACCACTCAAAAACCTACATCTAAATTAAGAGCAATTAATCAATACATTCAAAATGCCCTACATTTAAATCATCCCATTTCAGCTACTGGAAACCATCAGATGGGTTTGCGTTCAGGGGCTCTCAAACAGTGTGTGTCAGTGGGTGATGACCACCAGTGTTGCCAGATTGGTTCCAGATTTCCCGCCCAACCTGGCAACCCTGATAATGACCACTGGGCGGCCACTGGGAAAGGAGGGGGTCACGTGACCGCAGCATCACAACACAACATGTCAGGCTGCTAACGTAGCTCTTTAAGCTAGCTGGGCTAGCTGGCCGAACGATGCGGATCACGACGGCTACAGCTCTTTTTTGTGCCATACGTTCGTTTTATCGTGTAAACATGTGTAACGCCAACATATCGGACGAGTGTTTGATATCCCTGTTGAAAGCCCGGAGGATAGAAGCTGGTCTGCAGTAGGAGGATAAGGTAGGTCGGGCTGTTGTACCTTAGCGCTAGCGCCCTGAGCCGCTAGCCTGCAGCATCAGCACCACTCACACTGGGCGCTGTGTTTGCAGTCGCTTCTCCCTTCAGAGCAGGACACGCATGTGTGCTTGAGGATAAAACGAGACATGCGTCCCTCCTATGATTAAAGCTAATGCTGGACATTAGGTACAGTGCAGCATGTGTGGGTCTGATGGGATGAACCAGGGACTCTGTGCAAACCAGTGCTCTGTGCATGCTGTCTGATGGGACGACTCTGACTTAAACCTGGCGTGAAAAGTTAAGCATAGCCTGGTGTTCTCACCCAACACACTATTATGCTACGTTTCAGTGACCATTGTGATTTAATCACAAAACTACTTGTATGTGGAAAGATAACAGAAAACCTAACGGTACATGATTGTGATTCATGTCTCCCAGCGCACGTCAAATGAATGATTCGGTGGTGATGTTGCATAATGTACTATTGATTGCTTTCGTCTGTAGTTGATTGTGTGTATTTCCCTTGTTCCCTCCCTTAAAATAAGGAGACTTTTAGTCTCATCCAGACCTCGGCTCCTCCAGCAGAGGGCGCTCTACAACAGACCAAGCCACAGTAGCTATCCATCGCTCTATAACTTTATTTTTAGTTTTACAGTAAAAATATTGATGTACATATGGGGGTTATTGGGAGATCAATCATCCTTGAAACAACGTCTACGTTTATATTGTCATCTGGTCGTCCAAGTTTCTACCAAAAAGGGTGGAAGGAAGTTTTAGTCCTTGTTCAGAATCTACACTTGAGGAAGTACAGTACACCTAAACCAAACGTGTTGTAAATGTTACCAGAGCCTCATGACCCACAACAGTCAGTTTGTGAGGTCTGGGATCAGCAAATAGGAAGGAGAGAACGTAGAGAGAGAGAGAGAGAGAGAGAGAGAGAGAGAGAGAGAGAGAGAGAGCGCTAATGCTGTCGCTGAGGAATGCTCCTTTGTCAGCGAGCTCGGTGGAAACGGCTGTCCCTTCCCACACTCCTCCTGCTGTCCGCCGTGCTGGCAGCAGCAGCCGCCGCCGCCACCAGCATTCACAGCACCTCTCCCCCCTAGCGCCACTGGAGTGTCACAAACCCAACGTATAAACCCAGCGTACGCTCAAGGGGAGCACTGCGGAGCAAGTGTCGGAAGGTTGAGGATGAGCTTTTTTATAGGGGTGGATGAGTTTGAAGATGTGTGATTACCCTCCGTGTGTAGACGCATTAGACCTTTGTAGAAGCTTGCTGATATCTAAAGCGTGTTGGTTGTATTCGTATTTGGCTTTACCCCCGATGTCCTCAGCCTAACCGGTAGGCCGCCCCAGAGCAGAGGTACCTGACCTCTACCTGGTCCTTAATGACAGGCGTCTGAATTCACTTTGGGTGAAAGTGTCTTCTAGGACGCATTCAGCCAAATCCAAGGACTTAAGCCGTAGTAAAAGCAGTCGGTTAATAATGTAAAGTATCCGTGTGTAACTATAGTACGCACTTATTAACCAAATGACCGGTCCCATTGTGGACCCGTGGCCACTGGTGTGTGTGTGTGTGTGAAGGGATCATTTATTAGCCCCGGTAACACAGACGTCTGGGAGCATTGTGTTACGGTACACAGATAAGTCCTGTGTAAAATCACATGTTCAAATCAAGGAGGCAGCCTCCTCTGTCCGCCTGTCGGGCCGGTGTGGGTACAGTGTCAGCCTGCCGTCAATTATTAACCCCGGTGGCATCGCGCCATCACCACCCGACTAGGCTTGAAGCTCCCCAGTCCTGTCACCAGGAGGATCGCGTTGCAAACGCACAGATTAGCGACGCGCCGGTTGACATGTTAATGCCTGGCGGTGTAGCCTACGACAACACACAACGCACAACGCAGCCCATCTTTAATGGCCCCCCTCTCCTCAGAAGAGTTTTAATTGGCTGCTGTGGTGTGGCGAGCTCCGAGTCCCTGACTGCAGCTTGTAACTCTGCACCCCGGCGCCTGGCTCCTATCTCTTGCCCTACTTTCTGCTGTTCTGCTCCCCAGACCACGGCCCCCCCCCCCTCCCTTGATCCCAGAGGTGCGACGGTCGGGCCTGACACATGATCTTGTGACACGCCAGCTCAGGTTGCACCTCTACCCACCACCCGCACCACCCACCACCTCCTCACCCCACCTCCCTCAGGTCCACACTCCTGACTCCGCTGTTGTCGTGGTGCAGACCTGGTTCACGCGTTGAGTGGCTGCACCTGCCTCCTCAGCGGAAAACCTTTTACCTGTGTGCCTTTCTGTTGTATGTTCCTACGCCCCTCCCGGCCCCCCCCCCTCCCCCCCCCCCCCCCCCACCCCACCCCCCCCCCCCCCCTCCTCCACCACCACCACCACCACCACACCTCCACCCCCTCCCTGACTCATGTTTATCCCCACCTCGCAGTCCCTGCCATGGCAGCCGCTGTCGGAGTGCTGAGCGACCTGCCCTACTCGGCCAGTGGAGCCTGCTGCGGAGATATCAACCCAGACATGGACACAGGTAAGGGGGGAACGGCCGGCCGCTGGGGGTAGCCGCGTGGATGAGCTGTGGCTGGTGTCTGATGCTTCCCACAGATTGTGTGTTTGTGTGGCTGGAGTTTGTCATGGTTCATACCCCATCAGAGGAATCCAATGCGGTGTGGTTATTGTCATGTCATGTGTCATGTGAAAGTTGTTTTTAATTGAACAGGGTTTTATCTGTTTTTTTACATGTGGGATGTTGGGACTTTAATGCAGATGTGCTACATTAGCCTGGGTTGAGGTGTTTGTTATTTTCTGGAAAAAAAGGGTGAAAAAAAAAATCAACCATTATTTTTTTAATTTTATTTATTAGGGGTACCTACCAGGCATCATAGATGATCCGTTTACTAAACTGGGAGGAAAATGGATTGTTATAAATTCAGTCCCAGTGTTAAACACTGTCGTGGGAGTGGGTAGGCTGACTGACTTGGCTCATTTCCATCAGTCTGCTTTGATAATATTGGTCTGTGTGGTTCTTTAAATAGCAACTGCCAAAGGCAAATAATATTTGAATCAACGGTACATATCTCGCTCACAATCTGAGCTGCAATATAGCCAATAAAAAAAAAAAAGTATTTTCCATTTTACTAGTAAGTATTCTCTTGAAATGCTATATAATATCTACATGAGACCAGGAAGCAGGGTGTTAAGGAATGATGTCATGATGTTAGAACCTCACTTTTATCTTGTCTCTGCGGTGTGACATCGTACCTTGTGTTTAAGACAGGGCCAGGTGTGGCCTGGTGCTTAAAGCATTCACGAGCCTGCGGTGTCAGTTAGCCTCCTCGCCGGCCCCTAACGCTGAGCCTCATCCCTTCTGAAGGGCCGTCGCCGCGGGGGGGTTTGCGGTCAACCACGGGTTCACAGCCACAATGGCCGTTTCTGTCCATGATCCATCCATATTTCATCACTGATGTATTTATCAATGTCTTTGTGTGTTCATTTGTCAACAAGGTGCACATTTATCAGGAGTGGCTGCTTCGTGACAGTTTTATCAAAAGCACACACACGGAATGAAACCGCCAATTCGCTGGCCCGTTGGGGTAATCTCATTGCGGGCTTTTGTAATGCAATATCCAGAGAAAGCGTTTCCAATTGGGAATCCTTGAGCGATATTTGTTTGGCTGTCACATGAGAGTGCTCTCCGGGTTATATAAACCACTCAGACGTTGTTGATGTAATGGAATAGCAGCCAGAGCAAACTCTTGATTGAATAGTCTTGTCAGTGTGGAGGATGTGCAGCGGGCACTCCAACCACCCCCACATCTGGCCTTTAGATCAAACCAGGCCTGTTTTTATCATTTTCCCATAACAACCCCCAACAATCAATGATGTGGGTGTGTGTGTGAGTGTGTGCACGCGCACAAGGTGTCGGTTGTGTGTCGCTTGTGTCTTACAACATGCACAGCCTCCCCTCCCTCCCACCCCACCCCCCCATCCCAC
>JAOPUD010000027.1:2345472-2356974 GCA_027122715.1 Trisopterus minutus
CCACCACCCAAAACCAAACAACCCGCCTCTGGTTCGCAGGTCAGAGGTGTCCAAGCTCCAGCTCCCCATCGGCAGCCCTGACCCGGGCCTGCAGGAGGGGGTCGGCGGACAGGCGGGACCCCGGTCCGACACGGACCCCCAACACGACGACCGCTGCTCGCCCACCGGCTGGGACGACCTGAACCCCGACAAAGGTCTGCTTGTGAAAACAATCAGTGTTGTGCTACTGATTATGAGAGTGATGATGTTGGAGATGGTGATGATGATGGTGACAGTGGCGATGGTATAGATGCTGATGATGATGATGATGATGATGGGGGTACTGATGATGACTGTGGTTGTCGTGGCGACGTCCAGCGGAGGACCAGATGTTCCGCTCGGTAGAGGGCCAGGCGGCCTCTGACGAGGAGGAGGACAAGTGGACCGGGGAGCAGCAGAAGCAGGTGGACGAGGTCAAGAGGATCCTGAGCCGTCTGTCCTGCTGCGAGGAGAGGTACAGTACAACGCCTCAGCACAAACAAAACCACAACCTGCACAGAACAGGCTTAGGACCAGCTTAGAACCAGCTCAGGACCGAGCTTAGAAGAACCAGTTTAGAACCACTTCAGAACAAGCTTAGAACCAGCTTGGAACCAGCTTAGAACCCTCTTGGGTCCAACATAGAACCATATCAGAACCATCTTGAAAACAGATTAGAAGCAGCAGTCACTTTAGAACCAGCTCAGAACAAGCTTAGAACCACCTCTCAACAAGCTTAGAATCACCTTAGAAACCCTTAGATCCACATAACAACCACCTTAGAATCAGGCACAGACAGTTTTTCCGACCAAGTTAAGTAGCATCTTAACCATCTGTGTGTAGTCTCTCTTCTGGGGGGTGAATCTGATGCTGGCATGCAATGCTGGGCTTAAGAAGAAGAAAGGGCAAAACAATGTTTGGGGACACCAAGAAGTGAACCAGATGGAGAAGATCCTTTGAGCAGCTGCATGGTTTATTTATGTATCTATTTGTTCATTCAAGCTTTATAGTTATTTACAGAGAAGCAAATAGATTTGTTTTTGTTCGGGTTTCAAATGTTAATCACAAAAACAGCCCAGAAAGTCTTCATGTGGTCCGCACTGCTTTGTCGACTGAATCCAGCTTTTGCAACGTGCACCCCTCGGTGCACGTCACAAACGGCTCCTCTGACCCCTGACTCCATGTGGCTCAGGAAGTACAGCGGGTTGGCTGGTAACCGGAGGGTTGCTAGTTTGATCCCCGGCTCCTCCTAGCTGATTTCTCGAGGTGTCCCTGAGCAAGACACCTCACCCTGACGAGCTGGCCGTCGCCTTGCAGGGTTGCCTCTGCCTCTTGATGTGTGAATGTGTGTGTTGTGGCTTTATGTAACGTAGTCTATTACTCGTAGGTCACTTATATTCATATGCTGTGTAGGCACAGAGGCAGGGACGCAGTACGAGCCTGATCTTTAATGGCGCTCCAAATCACACCACAGACCAACACAGTGGATCACAGAACACAGCCATAGTGACAGTCCAACATAGACCAGCACCGAGTGCTCGATCCGATATACCACATAGTGTGCATGAATGGGTGAATGTTAAGGCAATATTCTAAAGGGCTTTGAGTTCCTACTGGTTAGGAAGGCGCTCTCTAAATGCCGTCCATTTGCCGTCTACCATTTGAAGCAGGTGTGATGACCGGGCCTTCAGGAAGCTCATGTCCACGTTCGGCGGCGGCGGCGGCGGCGGCGGCGGTGGCGGCTGGCGGGGGGAGGAGAGCCGCAGCGCCGTGGTGGAGCTCCTCCAGAAGGTGACCCGGCTCCACAAGCAGCTGGAGCTCAGGGAGAGCCGCGCGGAGATGGACATGGACCAGGTCTGCTCCCTTCATGTATACACGTGTCTTCAGGGAACCGGACAGTGATGACAGGTGGAAAGAGGGAGCGAGGGAGAGAGCGATGGTGTGTGGCACGGGACGGCAGGCTGGCATCGGACCTGCGGGTGGTCAGGAGGTGTAATGCCCGGTGGTTAGGGTGCTGTTAGGCTGGACCACAGAGTCGTCCAGGGTATGGTGTGCTCAACATGAATACCACCCGTCCATCCACCCACCCACCCCACCCACCCATAGTCCTAAATAATGGGATATATTGCAGTGTGTGTGTGCGTGTGCATGTGCGTGTCTGTGTCCGTGTGTGTGTATGTGTCTGTGTGTGTGTCTGTTAAACCAGATTAGAGGGAACTGCTGGGAGCGCTTGTTATGAAAGTGGTGGGCTTCAAAGACGTGAACCGCAGCGCCTAACAGAGACACCATGGAGTCGTGCTCCACGACCAGCGACAAGGAGGGCTCCCCCTGTGTGTGTGTGTGTGTGTGTGTGCGTGTGTGTGTGTGCGTGTGTTTGTGCACGTGCCTGTGGGTGAGGGTGCAGCTGTGTCTCCACGGGGCTGTGACCACAGAGACACTCCCTGGGGGGGAATCACACCCCTGGGGCCTTCATGCCTTGAGGTTGTTTGTCACCGCGGCTTTAAAGGACTTTTTCCTCTTCCTCCTCCGTTTTGTTTTTCACAACGCGGGGAAAACAAGACGGATCTCAACGGGAGGACTGAGGCGTAAAGGTGGGAGACACGGCTGGACTTTAATGCGACACGAGGGGGTTTACGGACCCGTTACGTCCTTACACACCCTTCTTGCGTCCCCCCCGCAAGTTTTCCGCCATGTGGCTCCTAAAAAAAAATGGTAACCTTGCGTCGAGGCGACGCAGCAGCAAGGGCTGTGATTGGTCCTCTAACGTAAACCCAACGCAGAACCAAAACCGCTGCACGGCTGCGTGCGTCATTCAACACCCAACCATAAGCTGAGCTTAAGGTCACTAGAAGGGTTGTGGGACCGGCGGGAGAAAAGGGAGGCTTGACCCAAACAGAGCCTCGTGTTGTGGGGGGGGGTGCCTGGTCTGGGACAGGCCGGGCGAGGTCAGAAGCTGGCTGAACCCCCCCCTCCCCCCCGGAGCACAGCATGACACCAGCTCTGTGGCGGGGCTGGCGTTCCTGGAGGCCCTCTGGCAGGCAGAGACACACCGCTCTGCGGTCAGCGAGTTACCGTTAGTGTCGAGTCTCCAGACGCACTCGGGTTGATGTGTTTACGTCGGGCCGACGTTAGGGCTACCACGAGAGCACACGTCCCGGCCTGCCGTTAAGAACTCTGGACGTTTATTTTCAAGCGCGGGCCCTTAAATGTATTTACATTTACGAGGAGGTCGTAACCCCCCCCCCCCCGCCGGTAGGACATGCTGTCCTGTCCCAGGAGGTTAGCCCCAAACCTGGACGCCAGGACAAGATGAACGAGGTGCTTGGAATGTGCGTGTATTGGCCTCAGAGGGCTGGACTTCCGGTGTGGAACGTCCCAGTCTTGCAGTAAACTCCTTGGTCCAAGCGCCACAATAAGAAGAAATATCATGGACGGCACATTTATGATAAGGCTGCGTCCAAATGCTTCGAAACTTCTTGTCAGTGTCGTTGGGAGGACAAAAAATTGCCATTTCTGTAGCCGGCATGTAAACAAACAAAGTCCTGACCTTCTCTCAGCCTCGGTGACCCTTGGCTTCATGCAACAGCCCTGAACAGGCTCTTCCCGTCCTACGGCAAACATTTTTTTTTCAGAGAAGCCCTCCTGTTTACATATCCCACCACCTCATCACACCACCTCATGGCCACATGCCACAAACCTGATTGACTATGAGGTCGTCCTGAAGGTCTGATTGGCCCGGATCCCCGGTCGATGTCCCTTTCCGTGTGCCAGTTTCTACAACACATCTTTTCATGGCGGCATGCGGCTCAGGAGGTAGAGCGGGTTGGCTGAGCAAGGCACCTCACCTCTACTGCCCTCGAGCTGGCTGTCGCCTTGCATGGTTGACACCGCCGTCGGCGTGTGAATGTGTGCATGAATGGGTGAATGTCAGGCAATATTGTAAAGCGCTTTGAGTGGCCACTGGTTAGAAAGGCGCTGTATAAATGCAGTCCATTTACCTGTAACATCCGTGTGCTTTCCTCCCGCAGATGAAGGAGTCGTTGGTGCAGGAGCTGCAGCAGAAGGCGGAGGAGACGGAGCAGCTGCAGGTGGAGCTCCAGATGCTGGAGACGGAGCGGGTCCGGCTGTCCCTGGTGGAGGAGAAGCTTCTGGATGTTCTGCAGCTTCTGCAGCACCTCAGGGACCTGGTAAGTCGCCCCCCCGGGGGATCAGTCCGTCAAGCTTTATTTGTGCAGCGCTCCAAGGTGTGGGAGGAGGGGAACAACACCACCTGGACGAGGTGTTGCTTCACATGAAGGAAACATCTCAGTGGGATACGTTTGTACGTTCACACTGATTCACGGAATAAAACCTAAAAGGTTACACAGGACTTGATTAGAAGGACGCTAAACTACAAAAGGTACAGCTACAAAATTCTCAGTATTTTGTTAGATAAAAAAAACAAACACTAATTATACTGGGTTCCGTCCTTTGACCTTCTGAAACTGACCTGAGGTGTGATCTTTGGCCATATAATGGAATGGAAATGAATTGGAAACCCAGACAGAGAACCCAGCGCTCTAATAGAGCAGGCCACTCTGGGATAGTCTGCTTGTTGGCGTTTCTGTATTGATCTATTTTTATCCCAAGATGTCCCACCTTCCTCTACTAGAACTGTCTCTCTAAAAAAGTAAAGTTGTGGGTTCAACTCCCAATGTCTGCAGTCGTCCTGTAGCCTACAGCATCCTTGATCAAGACACCTAACCCTTACCTGCTATTGGAATGAACGAATATCTCTAAAAGGATTTGTAAATGAATCACCAAGCTCTTTGGATACAAGTGTCTGCCAAACGAGTACTAGCTGTCTGTGTGGAGGAGGGTTTAGGGGCTTGTACAACACATGGTTTTAGTGTGTGGGTTTTTTCTGCTGGGTATTTTGCGCTTATGCTAATTTCCCAGCTGTGTTCATTCTGTATTCTTTCAGAACGTGTCCCGGCGGTCGCTGGGTAAAATCTTGCTCAGCACTCTGGAGTCGTGCAGCGACCCGCAGCACGGTTAGTGGCTGTTAACCCGACTGTAATAAACTGTCACGTCGCACACACACACCCACACACTCTCTTGCCAATAAAAGCAATGCAAAAACTTGTTAACCCGTAAATCGCAGAATTAACATTTACGTTGTGCGTCTTAAAAACCCACGACGGAATCAGACACGGTTCACGTTCATTTACGAACGATATTACTCTAAGCGTCGTAAAAAAAAGAAAAAACCCGCAATGTTATTAAGGACGAACTTTGTTGTTGTGGTGTTGGCGGACGCCTATTTTTAAACGCCGTGGCCACATGTCGTCACACCTCGGCTCTCTGTTGTTCTCCCCAAACAGGGAAGGCCCACATTCTGGAGGTGCTGAATGCTCTGTATCATGAGCTTGCAGCTTGTGAGGTCCTCTCCTCCGGCGGCTCCCTGGAGCGCACGGCCAGCCAGCGGTCCCTGGAGGGGCTCGTCATCTCTTGCTGAACACCGCCGCCCCCTGCTGGCCCAGCGGCGCTATAGCACTTATGGGCAGATGGGACTGCTTTACATATAGACAGTTCATGGCCGTGTCTGAATCGCTCGTTCAATTCAATATTATTTGTATAGCCCTTCATCACAGGTACAGTCTCAAAGGGATTATCGGGGCATGTATTTATGACACCCTCCTGACCCTAGCCCCCCAGCGGGGAAGAAAAAAACTCAATTTATTAGCTGTTTAGTGCACTATTTTACGTGTCAACATTCTGTGGTACTGTGTGAAATCTGAGTGTAGTGTACAACACACTATTAGATCCTGCAATGCATATAGAGATCCATCACAAAATTAAGACTCCTAATTCTTCCTATTCCCTTACCCAATCCTACAGAGGGTACTATATAGTGTTCCTGTTATGGTGATAAGGCAATGAGTGAACAAGTGATTTTAGACACGGCCTATGATACAAGCGCAGCTTATATGCTCTTAGGGAAAAGGGACCAAATGGACAATAATAGCAGTACTGGTCGAGGAAGAGTAATTGTAGATAATGTTATACTCACTAATTCATATGTAACTCGGGCATGGAAGCTCTGAAAAGGGAATTGGCCTAGGGTCGTTATTGTAGCTTATCACTCTCGGTTTGTTGGGCGGTAGATTGCAGGTACTTTTAATAACTTTGCATGTTCCAGCATAGTTTTATTTGCTGAGATTCGCCCCGATAGTATGTGTTTTTATATGTGAAAATGGAATAAGCTTAAATATGGATGTAATATTTTGTTGTATTGAAATATGCTTTATAATGGGCCGAGCTAACCAGTATATTTTCCAATAATTAAAACCATTAAAAGCATTTGTGTCTTCTTAATGCTTGTTACGTTTTCATTTTCAGTACCAAGAGAAGCAAGAGTTAATAATGTGTCTATTGCTTACATCAACTACGTATATTTTAATCCAAAACATAATCAACATACATCAACGCACAACTGTGCTGATGATACGATTAGTAGAACACGACTAACATAGAAGTCCAATACAGAAAGTTAAATAAAGAATTGCAGAGTAACAACGTCTCACAGACACAAAAATATTCACAAGGCCAAGCAGAGAGGATGTGGTGAAGGCGGAGTCGATGTGGGAGGGGGCGGAGTGGATGTGGGAGGGGGGCGGGCGGAGGATCATAACCAATCAAGCAGGCGGAGGTCTAGAAGTTGACCTCCACCTTCTCCAGCTCCACGCTGACGTCCACAAAGCGCTTCTCTATCCCCTTGTGAAGCTCGTCCAGGGAGGCCAGCACCATGTCGTACAGCGCCTGGGGGGAGGCAGGGTGGGGGTGACTCACGGCACTAGCTGGAGGCCATACTCAGTACAGAATCAGGTCAGGCCAGAAGAAAAATCACCTCTAAAACGACACAGCGCATGACGCAGAACATGACACTGCACATCAGTGCCCTCAGCGTTTACGGTACCCCAGCGAGGTACGGCCGTCCGTCCGTACCCAAAGTCATCAACGGGGCTTTATTTTACACTTTTAGGGCATTTAGCAAACACTTTTGCTCGAAGCGACTTCCAACGGTTCAGTCACATTCACTGCGGAGTGATCCACGCGAGGCGACAGCCAGCTCGTCGGGGGGCAGGCAGGGTGAGGTGTCTCGCTCGGGGACACCTCGACACTCTTTTCGCGCCTTTTACTTGAGACGGGCTCTACGTGACACTCAACAGCAGCTCTAAACAGAACGGCTCGAGGGCTTCGGGCAGAGCAGCAGTACCTGTGCCTTGGCCGTGGACTGGCTGCAGACGTCCCGCAGGCTCTGCATCTTGGCCCGGAGCTGCATGGTGTCCCGTGTGATCTCCTGGATCTGCTCCGCCTTCTCCTCGCGCTTCTGGTGCACCTGGTCACACTGCCTGCGGGGGGGGGGAGACAAACACACAGGCTGTAAGTGTTGGTGTCTGTGGTTAGGTGGGTAGGACCCTCTGCTGAGGTCGCCCGCACAGTCAATGAGACGTTTGGTATCCAAGCCCCCACTTCAACAGTAACAAAGGAAAAACAGTCACCACAATAATGAATGAGAAAAAAACCACAAGATTACAAGCAACAGAACGGCACGATCCTGTATACTAAACATCTTCGTACAAACAGAACTTGAAAACAATTTTGTGCAATTTCGCATATTTTCTTCAGCAAATGCGTTCAGTCCACTCATCACTGGTTTTGCATTATGAGTATGGTAGTGCAACAGAAATGCAGTAGCATTACCACAACAGTGGCAGCAGTATCACAATATAATTAACTATTTATACTGTGCTACTAATACCACCAATGTATTACTTCTAATAGCAGGCCACTGCCACTATCTTATTACTGCAGCCAAGTTGTGATACTACTACCGCCATTGCACAACATTGGCAGAATGAATGCAGTAGTAGTAGTAGAATAAAAGTAACACAATAGCAGTAGTATTATCCCAAAATGGCAGCATTAATGCAATATAAGTAGTAGCAGAGGAAGTAGCAGTGGTACAATAACAGTAGGAAGAGTCAATGAGTGCTACTGACCCCAGGACGTCCTGCACGTGGAGGTCCTTGCTCTCCTTGTGTTTCTGCCGGCGGATGTTGAGCTTGGAGGCCTTGTCCATCTTCATGCCCAGCGCCCTCTTCATCTGCACCTCCTCCGTGCTCAGGTTCTTCAGCTGCTTCTTCAGCTTCTCGTTCTGCACCAGCAGCTCCTGCAGCTGCTCACACCAAAGGTGTACGCATGCACAGGCGCATACACACACACACAAACGACACGCACACATAAAGACATACGACACATGAAAAAGTGTACACACACACACACACATAAAGACATACGACACATGAAAAAGTGTACACACACACACACATAAAGACATACGACACATGAAAAAGTGTACACACACACACACACACACACACACACACACACACACACACACACACACACACACACACACACACACACACACAGGCAGTTAGGCATCTCACTCAAGCATAGTTGGGGCATCTTACAGTCCACCTAGTAGGCAGGTAGACTGTGGACCCAGACCCGCTGGGGGTCAGACACCCCACTAGACCCCCCCCCCCACACCCATACTGTACCTCCTCGTTGAGCTGCTTGCTGCTGCTGAGGGCACTCTGCAGGTCCTGCAGCAAGCCGTACATCAGCTGGATCTCCCCCCCGCTCTGGTCCACGCCCTGCACCGTGTTCTGGAGCTCCACCAGCCGCACGTCTGCCTCCTTCTGTCTCCCACGACCCCGCCCAAAGACAGCGTCAGTGCCCTCGCCTCACCATGGCAACACTTTCTTTCGCTCTCACTGAAGCACTGATATCACTGTGACTTCTGTTCTTGGAAGGTGCTTCATAAAACAGATACTTACTCAAATACATATTTGACACGTTTTGTATACTCGTGCACTTTTTGGGATATCTCTCAATGTTGAATGCACTCATTGGAAAACTTTTGACAAACGCTTCAGCTAAATCGAAAAGTACTCACTTTTCACTTTATTTTTACAGCTTACGGTAGTACGTAACCATGAAAAACATTTGAGTTACATAAACCTATTATCGTTCAACTGTAAAACAGCTTCAGTAGGTCCTGGTCACTTCCCTACAGCCAAAGACGATGCATCCCCACAACACAGACACTCACGATGGAGGTCTTGATGATGCGCAGGTTCTCCCTCATCTTCTCCATCTGGTTCTTCAGCTCCTCGGGAGACTCCACGATCTGGGACCGCAGCCGCACGATGTCCTCCTTCAGGGTGCTGACCTCCACCTTGGCGCGGGCCTGCAGGTGAGGGTGGGGGTGGGGGTGGGGGTAGAAGGTGTAAAGCAGTGCTGACGGATAAGGGCACCATCAGCTGGGTGGTCCTGTTGGAGGTCCCTGAGGTGCGTTACGTTCTCTCATCATGTGATCTTTAGCGGTGCCTCGCAATGGCGATGGGCGTGTCTTCCTGGGCCCCTTGGCTGACTCGATGCCATGGTTCAGAGACTGGACCAGGACCAAAGGTTGGTTTTGCCACGACAAGCCTACTCGTAGTTGTTTACGGGACGAGCGACCGTCCAAAGCGCTTTGTTTGCACTGACAACCGTTAATAAAAAGATAGGAAATCAGTCTTCCAGGCAAAAAGACGAACTACTTAAAGGCTACTTAGGGTACATCACTACTTACCACTTTCTGGGTCCGCTCAGCTATCTTGGTTTTCCATTCTGCTACGGTGTCGTTCAGCGCGTTCTGGAGCAACAAAGCACAAAGTCCAATTCAGCGATGCTTTGAATACAGCAGTCACCCTGGGGAACAAGGGGCACGGTGTGTGTGTGCCCATGTGCGTGTGTCCCACCGCTTCCTGGTACTCCTGAGCGATGGTGGCCTGGAGCTCCGTGAGGGTGGCCGACAGCTCCTTGGCCTCCGCCTGCTTCTCCGGGGGGATGGTGCTGGTGGAGTAAAACACTGTTATGATCCCCACCGAACGGCTCACCTCCACGCTCAAAACACTCATAGCCAACTGCTGAACAAACTGAGAATCGCGTCACAAATGGCATTTGTCGTAGTATATGTCAAAAGCATAAACATAAACTTAATCCTCTGTCAGGAGATGCTTTTATCAAGTGGCAATCAGTGAATACAGACACATCATTAGTATAATTAAGTAATTCCATCTCCGCTCACTCAGCTCCGCCACACTGGAGGTCTGAAGAACAACGTTCACTATCTTCTGAACCGAGCTGACTCGTGGCTCATCTTTTAGGGTCACCCGAGACACTTACGTTAGAATGTCAATCTTCTTCTCCGCCTCTTTTATGCCTCGGGTACAAGCCTGGAACTTATCCACGTCGGCTCTCTGTGGAAAAACAAGCAACCATCAAAACTTAATATCCAAAAAAAAGCAAAAAAAGCAAAAAACTAAAAAAAAGCATATCCCAGCTGAGGATAGGCTCTGGCAGAGACAGGCAGAGAGTGAGGAAGAGACAAGGCGAAGAGAGAGAGAGGCAGGGACAAAGAGAGAGCAATAGGCACAGGGGCGGAAAGAGACAGAGAGAGTGATAGGCATAGAGGCAGAGAGAAAAGCAGGGATAGAGAGAGAGAGAGAGAGGCAGATCGAGATCAAGCCCAAACATTCTACCTCTCGGTTACTGGGAACGGTTTGAGAAAAACTCACAAATCTGGCCACGTGCTCCAGGGACATCTCCATCCTCAGCTTCCTGAAGTGGATGAAGTTCATGATTCCACTAAGGACCACCATCGTCTTCTTGGCCTCTGGTGAAGGACAGAGACGAGGGAAACGGTGAAGACCTGCTCTCCACACCATCACATCAAGAGACTCCCACACGGTACCCATGCACATCTACGATGAGTTATCAGGATATGAGGTTCATTGAGTGGACTTACTTGGTGCCAGCAGGTCATTCAGAGAGAAATCATAGACGAAGCACATGGGCAGGAACTGACGCCTGGTGGACACACACACACACACTTTAGTTTTTTTCTCTAGTCATAATTTTATTTTAAAATGTAACATAGAATAAGTGCAAAGAAACTCACATGCGCAGGTAGACCCTCATGATGGCTGTGGTCACCTCATGAAAGGCTGGATACTGGATATTCTCCATCAGCGGAACCTGTTTTAGTGAACAGGAAAATCCTAAATGGTATTGACTGATACAACGGGGGGGCGGGGGTTGTTCCGTCAGTTTTTCAACATGTGTGTGCTGTATCAGGAATGACAAGCGTACCATGAAGTGACACTCAGGTCTGAAGCGGTACAACACTTGCAGGATCCTCATGTACAACCTTTGGACCGACTCGGGCTGGGGACAGGAGAAACCACCCGGCGTGTTATCACACAACATACGAAGACTGTGGTGATCAACACCACGATGTGATCACAGACACACACACAGACACACAGACACACAGACACACAGACACACACACACACACACACACACACACACACACACACACACACA
>JAOPUD010000027.1:2420055-2437320 GCA_027122715.1 Trisopterus minutus
GCGTGTGTGTGTGTGTGTGCGCGCGCGCGCTTGTGTGTGTGTGTGTGTGTGTGTGTGAGTGTGTGTGTTTCGTTCAACGATTACATCACAAGCAGCAACAACCACGGAAGTGCATATGCTATAGGCCTACAAACATCTTCACATGGGCGGCTGCGAAAACAACTTCCTTATATCCTAGCCTTTGCCTCTTTCCCAAACTACTACGTGACTACGATAAGACGATTAGAAACCCGGGGGTGTAGGAATGTAATTCAATTGATCGGAAATGCAATCAAAATCCATCCTTAATGACAACCGCGAAACATCTACCCCCGACAGCGGGGGAGGTCTCAGGGGACTCAGGGGAGGTCTCTAAGGACTAGGTGAACAGGTTCAAGAGGCGTTATATACCTGACGTGACTATCTCCTTCTCTCCGGGGGCTTACCCGATGATGTCACCCTGATGCCCCCAGCAGGCTGACGACACGCGGCAGGTAGAAGGGGGAGGAGCCGCTGCGATCAACAAGTCCCTACATGGGGCGCCTGGCTTTACCTTAGGTGAGGCGCTCGTCAAAATCAGTGCTTCCTAGTCGAGCACGGGACAGTTCACCTCGACCAGGAGCCTAGGCTGTCTGCCTGTCTGCCACCTGTCCACCCGCGATTGGATCGGTCATTTAAAGTTGGTTGGATTTGGCAATATAGGTGAGTGGCATAGCCTCATTATGTACACTTTATCTACACACCTAAATAATTGTCTGGATCCTTATTTGGATCTTTTCCGCATATATTGTACATGCATTGCAGTAGTATACCATATTTATATATAGTGTAAAAAAAAAAAAGGTTTACACATGATGCTTTTATATGCATACTTTTTAGAGAGCCAGACACAGTTGGAATGTGACGTGTTGGATGCATTCCTTGACGGGCTGTTAAAGACCTAAACATGACATCACGTGCAGCCGGGCCCTAAAGGCTGTTGTTTGAACAAGTTGTTAATTGATCATCCGAGGCCTTCATGTGTTCAACACGAACTGCTCAATGCATTTGTAGATCTATAGTGAGGGTGTTTGACTCCCAGTTGAACTGTACTGGGTTCAAACTGTTTCTCATCCTGTTTCTCATCAAATCATATTTTCAAAATGAAAAACTGTGCCGTTGAGATAAACCATACTGTATTATTCCCAGACAAGACATTTTTGTGTCCCGTTGAGATTTTCTTTAAATTGACGTGTTTTGCCTTAACCCCACCAGCAATCCGTCACCATGGAAACGCCGGGCGAGCAGAAAGAGCACAATGGCCAGCTGATCTCGGTGAATCGCAAGGACACCTACCGCCTGCTGGAGGTTTACGTGAAGCGCAGCCTGAGTCTGAATGACGGCGACGGGGACGGCCCCACCGGGCCCTCCGCCGCCGACAAATGGGTCCCGAAGCCGGAGCGTCCGCGGAGGGTGAGACGGCACTCCAGCGACCCCTCACTCCACCTGGCCAGCCCCGACGCCCACAGCCCACAAGACTTCAACTTTGCTCCCCCTGCTCCTTCGAACCTCAGCACTCCTGAGACCCTCCGCCGGCTCCACGAGGAGGTTCATGAGGAGGAGGTGGAGGAGGAGGATGAGGAGGAGGAGGAGGTGAAACCGGTGGTGACCGTCACCAAGAAGACCAAGAAGACCAGCATGTGGAAGAGCTTTCTGGGCCTGTTCTCCAAGAAATGGACAGAGGACGAGCCGGACGGGTTGACGGAGGTCTTCCAGTCCCGGCAGGAGGAGCAGGCGGAGGTCACGGTCAACTGCCTCCCACTGCCCATCGGCGGCAGCATGAAGAGGAAGACCAGGAGACGGAAAAGCATGCGGAGACCCATGAGCTTCAGAAAGTCCTTCAAGAAGAGTTCCAATAAAGACATCACCGTGTCCGTCGGGGAAGGTGAGGTTCCTTCAAGCTTCTGATTCTGATTAGTTACGCTTGATTCAAAAGCAATTAATGTTAAATTAACTGTATTTATATCACACTTTTCTAACCAGTGGCCACTCAAAGAGCTTTACAATATTGCCTAACAATCACCCATTCAAGCACACATTCACACACTGATGGCGGTGTCAGCCACGCAAGGCGACAGCCAGCTTGTTGGGAGTTATCAGGGTGTCTTGCACAGTGGCACCTCGACACTCGCTAAGGAGGAGCTGGGGATCGAACTAGCAACCTCCCGGGTACCAGCCAACCCGCTCTAGCTCCTGAGCCACATGCCGCCCCATTAGAGCTTAGAGTAAGGGCTTATTGGTCAAGGATGCTTACGGGTTAGGTTCTGGACATTGGGGAAACCAGACCCCTTTGGTTGGGACACTGTATTTTGCAAGTGTTTTTTGCACCAACATACCAAGATAATCCCTTGTATGGGGAAATTTACTTGCAGATGAATGCCACCAATCCTGCATACATTAGATTTGAGGTTTAAGCAGAAATGTTTTTTATGTCGCAACATGGATAAATTATGATAAACATGCAGTTGATTCACCTTTTGCTTTGTTTCCTTGATTTTTAGCCATCGTAAACGTGGAACCCACCTACTCCTACTTTGAGAAGGTGTCTGAGGAAATGGAGTTGATTGTCCATCAAGTCAGTCAAGTGAACGAGATGGCGGTCATGACAAATGGTGAGATCCCTTGTGTTTGTACCTGTATCCACTGGCTACGTTACAGAGTCCTACAGAGTCTACAGAGCCCTCTAAATGTAGCCATGATCTATCGGACTCATACACAACCTTCATGTGCCATCCAAGAAGAAGGGTCATTAAGGTCTTTAGTATTATTCTGAAGGTGATTTGAGAGTTTAATGAGAAAACAGGGAAATTTAACCCGGAACCTTATATTAAACAGATATTCTCAGAGAGCTCTTGAATCTTGCCTGCATCCACTTTTAAGAAGTATGGCACGCTAAAGAGATGAACCCCTCCTCTCTCTCTGTTTACAGAGGAGGTGATCAACAGGATCATTGCCCTGACCAAAGAGGAGGGAGACGCCATCGATGAAAAGGTTGGTATGGTAACCAAACTCAAACCCAAGACGCTTAGTAACCATATTCAACTAACAACAAACACATTAGTGCTCATGTTGAGGAGACTAGATTACAGGTATTGCAGTATCTATGTAGTCGGGTCAATATTGGTGCCATCTCCCATATCTCAGAGTTCATATCAGTCATAACTGTTTATCAGTATCAATAAAAATGTGATGCCCTTTATAGCTGGCTGGACTCATGCAATGTGTACTCGTTTCTGAATTCAAAGGAAAGCTTGCAATCTGCCTCTGTGAAACCTCTGTGAATACTGTACGTTAAATGTAGTTTTTAAAATTTTGAAGTGCTACGGGAATAAGAGGGGGGCTAAGGGTTCTGTTTCTAAACCCTACTGTCTAAACCCTACCTGCTCCTGAATGACCTGTCTCTGTACTGTCTAAACCCTACCTGCTCCTTAATGACCTGTCTCTGTACTGTCTAACCCAACCTGCTCCTTAATGACCTGTCTCTGTACTGTGTATCCCCTACCTGATCCTTAATGACCCAGGATCTAAAACAATTCTACTGTGTAGCTGTGCATCAACGTGTGATGACTCTGTAGTAGAATATAGTAGCAGTAGTTATATAACTATACAGTAGTTTGCTTTTCAATGACGGCCCTCTCCTCTCATCCCTCCCCCCAGCTGAAAGACAACCCCACTCTGAGCAACTTCTTCAAGGGCATGTCGTACCCGGCCTTCCAGAAGCTGGCCGACATCTACCTAGAAGCTGAGATCACCCCCGTCCAGAACCAGGCCCCCTCACTTCCCCGCCCCGCCGCGGCCCCAGAGCTGGTGAAGCTGGCCTTCACCCTGGACTTCACAGCCAGGCTGGCCGGGCTTTCACGGCAGAACGTGGGCCACATCACCGGCCTGGGCAACCGTTACCTTGCGGACCGCTTCGAATACACGCAGGTGAGCCTCCGATAAGGACAGACCTTCTGCCACAAGCAGGGGGGATTGGGAGTGGCTGGGGGGGTTAGACACTGAGGCTTAATGTGCTGAGGTCGAACCTTAAGGGTTCGGAGTTTGATATTATTTCCGGTTACAAAAGATTTCCAAAGTGGAAGTAAATAGTAATTATATTATTCACAATACAGCAT
This sequence comes from Trisopterus minutus, assembly GCA_027122715.1. Classification (NCBI taxonomy): domain Eukaryota; kingdom Metazoa; phylum Chordata; class Actinopteri; order Gadiformes; family Gadidae; genus Trisopterus; species Trisopterus minutus. The sequence continues at coordinate 2,424,189 of JAOPUD010000027.1, forward strand.
GCTTGTTTGCTGTGATGTTCACTGACCTTTCACTTTGTTTCCCTGACAGGCATGTACAGATCACCCCTGGTCAGACACGGATGATTGACCCAACCAAGGAAGAAAGATCATCCCAAGAAACACCAACACTAACATTAGAATGTCGAAGTAACCAAGCAACACTTTCTCTTTCCCTTACATGTATGTTCTCACGAGTGTGGTTCCCCAGACCACCCTCAAGTACACAGACTAGAGAGACAATGTGCCGGCATTTGTGTGCTACCAGTGGCCATGGCAAGCAATGACTGTGGCAAGGCACCCCCACAAATAGGTTGCATTGTGTGGAAGAACCAGTCGAATGGCATTGTTTCAAAAACCTGTGGCTTCTCATGAAGAAACACTTATAAAAGGAGAAGTAGTGACCACAAGCTGGGTAAACCCCAATGGGTGCAGTATTTCATTAGATTAGGCAGATTGTCTTGCTGTCTTTGACACAGTATCAAGTGTCTACGTAGATGCAACGCCAACATTTATATTAAGATGGGTGTACGGTTCTCATCTGTTTGTTATGCTTGTTAGGTTTGTTAGGCTGTGAATGTGTATTGAAGAATTTATTTCTGGGCAATAATTGTTTGTACTGTGTACTGTATAGTACTATGTACTGTATAGGAGGCTTAGTGTAGAAAGAATCGTAATGCATTATTCTCAACCTGTAAAGAATATGTAATTTGTATGTCAATTTTGTTCATTGTGAATGCTGGCATTCATTAGAGTACAATACATTTCTAAACAATGTAGACAACAATTTATTAAAATATATATATATATATGTTTGATATAATTTTATAAAAATGACATCACCATTATAGGCTTTATTCGTTTTATGCTATGGTGTTTGACTGGTCAAAATGACAAATAATGTGAACCCAACAGCATGTTTTCATATTTATGCTGATTTATTATCTGACTATTTCACGTCTTGGAAATAATTTCAGTTTCTCTAGTCTAGACTAATAAGCTATATAAGATATATGTGGCAAGTATATGATGGAACAATGACATGGCTCTAAATAAACAATATATTATAGACTTGGTCGGCAACAAGGATCATCAAGTTAACAAGTTATTTGTGCAGTCCTTTTATAGACTTAAAATGAAAGTCTTCATAAAGACACTAACCCAATCACACAGTATAACCTGTCCTATCTTAACAGCGGTGAAGCTGTATTCTTAAACACACATCTTATAATCTGTCTGGTTGTGCATTGTGTAACGAATGGGGCTAACGCTTACATGCCCCTACAGGGAAGAAGCATACTTTTTAACATACTTTTACCTATACCTGTTCCTCCTCAATACTGGCCCTCCCCTTTTCCATGTTGCCCTGGGGACACTGCCTACCATGCCTCTATAAGGATGTAGTCTTGGGAGTATTGAGATGATGTGTCCAGACACCAGACTACCTGACTAACAGGAACAGAACTACAATACACAAACCTACTGCTAACCAACTACCTCTTAGCTAACACAAAATAATATATATAAATATTTATTACTGCATTAGCTTATGTCAATTATTGTTCCATTATTGTAAGTGTTACAAAAAAACTACTAAAACTTTTAAAGTGAACAATTTACTGTTTCCAAAGTGCCCTAATAAGCAGGTTGGGACAAGCCAACTTGCTCCTATGGTAGACAGTAGCAGACATTTGGGGTGGAACCATCAACCTTTTAACTGGTGGTCAAAAATCTTAACCACTTACAGGCTTTCCTGCATATATACAAATAAGAAAATATAGTGTGTACAGGAAATATAGGTGTCGTGGCAGAAGGACACAGAAAAACAATGTCCACAAAGACCAGGACGACAACAGCTCAGGCAATGGGCGGTGTAGAGGTGTGGGTTTTGATCCAGCTGCAGGCTGCCTAATAAAGCAACACATGACTGGCTGCCAGCTCTGTGTTGTGTGCGAAGATTGACAAGCCACTCCCTTAGACATTTACAGGAAAGACCAAACAATGTCGGTAAAGGGCGACTTTACCGGAACTGAAGTGAAAAGGTGCCATGTCAAAGAGGACTCACTAGGGAATGTACCAACCCCTATCACAAATACTAGGATCATTATTAATAAATGAATATGTTTGCTACTCTTCTACCAGACACGAGCAGCAGTTGAATTAGATTTGACATAAATCCTGTGATGTTCATGTCACTAAATCTGTATGAAAACTAACACATTGGGTGATGTGATTTATATTTAATTACTAAATAACTAGAAATGTCACATTTGCCAGTTCCACACCTTTTTGCGCATGCATGAATGAAGCTAGTCCGACCTGCATAATTGAAAAGACAGGTCCAATTATTTGTATCCTGGCAAAGACACACTAAGAAGGCTTACCTTTCCCTGTGCAAGATAATCAGCCTGAAGCTAGAAGAGGCACAAACCTGATAAACACTTCAAAAATGCTGTCTTATATACCAGGGCATCAACAGTAAAAGATAAGTACAGGCCCATATTGTAATTAGGTTATCAACAGTATTTCTCTATGGAGTCTTATAAATGGTAACTACTATATTCCAAGTCTATAATTGCCAGACACTAATCCCAAAACTTGTGAACTGGTGAATTCAGAAAGGTCATCATTGGATAATGTATTTAGGGCATCTTGCTCAATGGGCTATAGCAAGACTGCAGGCATTGGGGCAGCTTTTTAGCTATGAATTTAACGAAAGGCTCTCTACCTCTAATCGGAAACAAACATCAAATCCATATTCTGACGATTTACACAAACAGCAATCTCATGTAAATACACCAGCCTGCCGCAACATTCCGATAACCAGATAATCAAATAGAGCATAAAAAAACAAACGTGCTGGCCCATCCGTTTCAAGACCGTTGGCTAGCATGTCTGTTGGCCAAACAACAACAGGTTCCATAAAACGAAATGATAAGGTTCCCGATACTATATTAGTCACACCCCCTCAGCCACAGTTCTCATGCCCGTGTGTCAACAGGACAACCCAGAGCCCAGTTTCAGGTTGGCCAAGAACAGACCACAGCTTCCTCAATCTGTTTTTAGCCAGCAGCACACTGGGGCATTTGTCCCAATATGGTTATAAAGAGATTGTGAATTAGAACGATGGCGACACAAAGTATGTTATGTAAACTTTTACATTTTTATTGCTTTTCAAATTCAGAGAAGACAAGCTAATCAAAGAGTCCGAATCCCATATCGTCATCAGACTCTTCGGATTCTTCCTTCTTCTCCTCCTTTTTCTCTTCCGCTGTGAAGGGAAATTTAAGTAATTAAAATGAGGCGTTTGTCATCTGTGCTTTCATAATGTGTAGAGTATCCTGGCCTTGACAATGTCAATACAGAATGACAATGCAACATTCTAATTACAACTAAAACCCACGCTATACACTACACATTCATTAAAGTACTGGATTTAGAGTAGCCAATCGCAAATCAGCTATTATTAAATAATACAACTCTTCTGTAGGATTCATAAAAATGTAAATACTGAAATAAAATAAAGGTGGTGCAACTATTTTGTACTGCAATAATCATCATCCAACTTGTGTAATCGGACTCACCAGCAGCAGCTGGGGCTGCTCCGGCGGCAGCAACAGCAGCACCGCCGGCAGCAGAGGGCGCTGAGACAGCACCACCTGCTGGCACGGAGGCCAGCTTAGACAGACCTTAGGAGAAAAATGAAACGGTCAGCATAGTAAAGGCGGGGTAGCATTCATCTTACAGTACAAAAAAAAACATCTATGTCGTCAAGAACAACTACAGACAAATTCCTGAAATAAAAAAAAAATGCACATACCGGAGTTCATCACCTCGTTGATGTCTTTCCCATTCATTTCACTCACCACCTGGACAATCAAGGGGAAATCAGTCAGACAAACTCCAGTCATACCATTACATATTACCGAAGCCTCAGGGCCAAATCCCAGAGGATGAGGAACCTTTTTTCCCCTTCAAGCAGTCAGGCTGCTTGAGGAATTCTCTATTCACAAACCAACAAGAGACTATTTCAATACATATTTACTGCATTATTTACTGTAATTGCACAACATTTTTGCACTGAACTGTATCTGGCACCACCATCAACCGTGGCTGGTACCACTACGACTTTACATTTACTAGTCATTTTGACTGTCAATATTGGTATGTATTAATTTACTTTATATTGTTAATGCTATGCGTGTTGAGGTACCAAGCATAATTTTACTCGTGTACTTCTACAATAAGAACGTAATAAAAAGCAATTCTGATACACACACACACACTCGGATCCAAAGCGCACCTTGTTGAGGCGCTCATCGTCGGCCTCGATGCCGACGCTGCTCAGGATGGCCTTGATGTCCTTGGCGGAGGGGCTGGCGGCGCCGCCGAGGGCAGCCAGGAGGTAAGCGGCCACGTAACGCATTCTGCACACCACCATGGGGAAGACATCACGTTTCAGCGGGTTGCATGGGCACCAACTCTTGACTCATGAACACGCATTGCCACAAACATGGCGTCCCGTATTGACAGCACACAGTCCCTGATCCACTCTAACAAGACGGATATATTTGTGTCTGGTTTACGATTATTGTAAAGTGTTAAAAGTTATATATAATATAATCCAAGTGATTGAGCTAATTAAGTAGTAGTGATGATAGAAACGTAACACTGCCAGGGCTCTCTGGGCAGCATGGCTTCAGAGAAAAGGCGCACAGAGCCGCCATTTGTAGACAGCGAGACACAAATCGTCTTCATTACAACGTTGACTTTTTGGGTCGTAGAAACCATGACGGAAACCCGTGGGTCTTATCAAAAGAAGTATATACCGCCATGCAGCCATTAACCACAATGTATACAAAAGAATATATACATTAACTCACTTTAAGTCTCAGAGACACGAAACGACGGACACGCTGGGAGAGTCGGAAGAGGGAGGACGACGTCACCGGAAACGGTAACAGCTGTCAGTGCGGTGATGTGATTGGTCAGTTGTGCGTGACGTTTCTTTATTGCAAGCCAATAGGAAATTCTAGAAATTATGTAAAAATAGATATTTAGCGTTAGGTTTATAGTTGTCCTCTGAACATAACATGTGCCACATATAACCGTATATTATTGTTATTACGACTCAAAATAACAAAAAAAAAAATCAAACAAAAAAACACGCATTTCAAAATAAGAGGTTCCCTCATAAAATATAAACGCCTCCTCGCTGCCTCGCGGTGGGGGATAGTAATGCCATCTCCAGTAAGATAATTTAAACTGTGTTGCCATTGTATGGACATTATTAGCTCACGATATCGATCTGACAGTGGGCTGTCAAAGCGTCTGTTTACATTGGCAACAGCTGCGCAAACCACTTCCGGCGGAAATGAAATGCATTTGTGGAGGGTAATGGCGCCGCCCGGGGTTCGACGCGTAAACTTGTCTGGATGGGATTGGACGGGATTCTATTTCATTCACAAACTCACTTTCCTTTTTCATTGAATTGCACGATATAGTAGGCTGTTGCAAAGCGTAAGCTGTTGTGTAAGAGTGCAAGGTTGAGCAGAAACGGATAGCCTCACATTTGATTCTCATCTCTCACATCTATTGTTGTTATTTGGAGTCAGACACAGTTATATTATACAGAAGAGTAGTACAGAAGAGAATAGTAGGCTATCGATAAAATGTAACTTACATTTAATCCAAATATTATTTTCCAATTTAAAATAATCAATGTCAATCGATTATTTTTATTGAATGACAAAGAATAATAACAAACACTTAGAAAAAAGACAAACAATACATCTTACAATTGCATTGTGAAAACTAGCTTGTAGATTTGAACAACTGAAACAACAGTTTTATCATCAGTTATTATTATTATGTAAAAAAAAACAAAGCTGGATTGATTGATTGATGCGCTGTCCTATGTCTATATTTAAACAGTAGAGGGTTTTGTTCAACACACCAAAATAAACGGCACCCTCTAGTGGCCACACGTGCGCAATTCAGCAATCGTGTCAAGTTGTGCAGAATGATACACATTTATTAACGCCGAAACTATGCACGATCATGCATAACAACATGCATAAAACACTGTAGTGAAACGACAATGGGACAACAATTTAAAAAAAAAAGAAAAACACAACGCACAAACATGAGCAAGACTACAACTCAAACCGCTGCTCGTCCTCCTCCTGCGCGAACAGCCAACCCAACAGCCCGCCGCTGGCCTCCGTCAGGAAGACGGCGATCTTCTGGACATCGGTCACGTACCACATCTTGTAGCACACCTCGGCGAGCAGTACCAGCAGGAAGACGGCCAGGAAGCCCAGGAAGATGCGGTCCATGTAGAAGTTGGCCTTCTCCCGGAAGGACCACTGCTCCCATGGCAACTCGCGACGCAAATCGCCGTGGCGCGTCAAGTGCAACAGGGCGGCCTCTTCGCTGTCCAGCTCCGCCTCTTCGTCCGCCTCCACCTCCCGGTTCGCCTGGTCGCTGTCTCCATCGGACATGGTGACCCCCACCTTCGTCCGCGCCCCTCCTTTTTGTGTGCCGGGTCTCACGACCATCCCCTAGTCTGAAATGGAGCCGGAGCACACTGCTTATGGTAGAGGCTGCTGCTGGCTGCTGCTGCTGCCGCTAATGCTGCTACTGCTGCTGCTGCTGCTGCTGCTGCGACTCTCTATACTTAGAACCGCTCTGCGTATTTAAGAAACGGGGAGGAGGCGCATTCTGCGCACGTGGGGCATCTCTACCCGCATGCGTTGGAGCGGCGGACGTGCCTGCCGCCGTCCGTCCTTTTAATCCCCTCACCTTCAGGAGAGAGACGGGTGCATTCCGGTCTCGTAGCGGGTCGGCCGGCGGGCTCACCTCCGAGGTGCTGATAAGTTCTCTGGCCACTTCGTCTTTTTCGAGCTCATTAATTTTCACGTTTCCTTTTCAAGCTATCCCGAGGCACGGCCACGGAAGAATCTGTTTAATTAGTCGCTCTCATCGCAGGGCACATCTATACTGTATACCATAAACGTCCTCTGTGCCCTCTCTTTTTCCTTTTTTTTTCTCTCTCTCTCTCTCATTCTCTCATTCTCTCTCTCTCTCTCCACGTTCACTTTTTTTTCCCCTCCTCTCTCACCTCTTCTATCTCAATGACAGCTCACCAGTCCTGTGCCCATCACCCCTCCCCTGTTCGCGAACACACGATGCCCCAGGACGTATATGCTAATGGGTTTTCGCACACCAGTTACCGTTCTGTGTTCTCGCAAGTAATGCTATGGAAGCCCAAGCCACGGCAATTGCCTTTTTGCCAGTGAAATGGAGAGCGTTTGCGATGGCTCCCGACACGCCACAGATGCAGCGGGTATAGGGGGTGTGTGGAGCGGTGTGTGGTGTCATCAGACAGGATAGCGCTGCGTGCTGATTGAATTCTTCCCCCCCCCTTCACTGCGGATCTGGTGATTCATTTGATGTTCCCTCAAACAAGAGCCCTAGCATACTTTCTTCTCCACTCACAATTATCTCCCAGGCCTCCTTTTATGGGGGGGGGGAATTCTGCATACATTTAAGTACGCAATTCAATTAATGCATTGTCTCGCGCAATTTATAGCTATTCGATTACATTATCTTTACAGCTATTACAAGAATTGACCATTTGCCAGGTGGAATGGATTCCAGGCTAATGTGTCTGCTCAAAACCTGACCTTACATGGCCAATGAAAGTGCAGAACTGCAGAAGCCTATATGGCAGCTGTGGACGGCCAACTGTTATTGGGGCGGGGAGAGGGGGTGGGGACATGGGACGGGGGTTGGGGATTCTCCCGGCAGTCTTGTCAGTTTTTTTTGTAGACCCCTTTAAAAGAATCTGACCGTATCTTTCCAGTTTTGCCGTGAATCCCTGACAGTGGCACTCCCGTGCCAGAGCCATGCACACGTGAGCGCACACTCCCTTTATGGATCCTAGTAAAAGTGTATTCCTAATGGCCGTCCGTCTACTCTACGCTTTGAAATAGTACGGCAGTGAGCAGAGTTCAACTTTCAGCAGTCCACTGCAGCACTCAGCGCTGACTGCACCCCTGCCTGGTGTTGTACATCCATTCCTCTGTGCATCCTCCTTGCATTTTCCTACCCACCAACCCACCAGTTTAATCTCAATTACAGCTAGACGTCCCATCTGCCCCTAAATCCAGCATACATCCTTCCTTCATGATGAATAGTATTGGGCTGAATGTTTAGCCGAGCAGTTAATCGATCAATGAGAAAGGGGGCGCACTAATGGATGGTTTGTTTTGTTTCATTGGATAAAGGGGTGTGGCGCCCCGTTCTCTTCCGCGCAGTCTTGCTCAAGACTGTTAAAAGTGGATCGTGAGCTCCCCCATCATACTGAGTTCTGTTGGGTGGAACCCTGTTTGACGGGCAGAAACAACCTCAGCGTTTCCCAGGCTCCGTTGCGGGGGCTTCCAGGTCATCAACTATACGGCCGAGGTTTCTGTCAGTTCTCTGACGCGAGGATGTCCATCTGAAGGAGGTGGGCGGGGGCCAAGGTCCACTACGGGGAGTTCTGGTGTGGCGTGGCCGGCAGGAACACCCCTCGCTCTCCCCTCTGCCTCCGCCGCCATGCCTGCCTGCCTGCTGCAGCCCACCGCTGAATCGCGAGCCCTGGCTGACTCCTTCAGGCCCGGCCTTAATTCCTCCTCTGTGTGTGTCTGTCTAAAAGTCAACATCACAGAAGGATTACAGCCACTTCTAATGAGTCTCGTTTTTTTTTTCTTTTTCTTCTTCTTCTGACTAATCTCCGGCTCTCCCTCCTGCTTGCTTTATCACTCCAAGCCTCAGTCTTTGTACCGTGCCCCGCCCTCAATCACCGCCTGGCTCCAATCCTTTCTCTCCTCCTCCTTCCCTTACACTGGGCACCATTGGGGCAGGGAGGGGGAGGCTTGCGGCGGCGGCGGTGGGCGAGTGGAAGCCATTGAGTGGGGAGTTGAAATAAAAGTGATTTATGAATGGGCCAGCTCTACCTGATGCTGGATAGGTAGGTAAGCCGACGGCAGGCAGTCAGAGCCTCTGATCCCCCGCTCCCATTGTTAAACTCCAGCAGTACTGCGGGCGGAAGCTTCCCTCCCATGTCTCTGATCTTTTACGGTTCCCCACCGGCACCACATACCGCAGCTTGAGTGACTCATAAACACTTTATAAACACCTATCTTCAGGCCAGTGTGTGTGTGTGTGCGTCTGCGCGTGTGCGTGCGTGCGTGCGTGTGCACAGGCGGGCTTCCGAGTCAGTCTCCGCAAATCGACCAATGATGTCGTTTTGCACGTGTGCGTATGTGCCAGTCGGAGTAAAAACTGTATTCCGTTGCTGCGTGTTGCCCGCATCCTGCGTCTGACCTACGCAGGGTGGTGGTGTTGGTTCCTATAGGGGAGGAGTGTAGCGTCTAGCGTGGCTGCACCCGTCACTTTAAACGGATGACGCCTAGAGAAGACGGTTTGTGCGGTGTTTGTGTCCTCGTTGAGGACCAAAGGTAAATGTCTCTTGCCAGATAATAGGCAACAGGCCATAAGTCCGTGTGTGTTAATCTGCTGTGTCAGGTGGCATCCTTTTTGTTTTCTTCTATTGGGTAATATAGGCTAATTCTTTATGACTGGATGGTGCAGATGATTAGCATTGTCAGAGGAGAGCAGGGGAATAAGTGCTTGGTTGTAATTCATTAAAAGATAAATTATCTCAGAGATGTGTCCGAGTCACCTCTGGAATCCAAATGAGCCGCCATTATTGAGCTCTGTGAGACAAAGTCTTTATTCACGCCAACTGTTCCGCAATCACAGAATATATTATTTCTGTAAAAGAAAAAAACGGGAAGAAAAAAAAAAATACCCGAAGAGAAAATACGACAACCCAGACACAGACCTAGTCGAGGCCGGAGAGATTTATCTCCATAGTTAATTTCATTACCCTTTAATGCAATTGGACTTTCCTATCCAGGTGACTAATTGAAGGTGGCAGCCAGGCAGTGGAGCGGGCCAGGGCAGCCAGCCATCGCGTTCAGTACCGGCCCGCTGAAACACTCCCATGGCTCCGTGGCCATGTTAGCGTCCACCTCACCGAGCGCTGGGACCGGTCCCAACAGATCAGCCAGAGGACAAGCTAATACAATCCCCCAATTCTACCGCGGCCAGTCAGAACGCGGGCACACCCTCTGGGGGCTGGGCCATCGGTGGCCGTGGGCCAATAGATAAGCTCCGCCGTGCTGTAATGCTCTTTTCCGTCCGAGGCATGGAGAGACACCAAGCATCCAAGCATCTGTGTACATGATGGGAGGGAGGGAGGGATGGGGGGGGGTGAGAGCAGCATAGGCGGGGAAAAAGGGGGAAAGCAGGCGCGGGCTGACAGATAAAGGAGACAATTTAAACTAAATAGATGTAAGGGATGTCAGGAAGGAGTTCATGAAGGACCCCAGCAAATAAAGAAAGCCCTGCTAAAGTGACTATAGAGTCCAGATAAAAGAGTATTTTGGAGCAGCTGAATGAGCCGTGATGTTCCGGGCGGTGCATGCCAAAACCTAGAAAGAGCTAGGTTTATTTGTGGCAGCTGCCTTTAAGTGCCTAAGCTATGCAGGTAGTAAATATGACAGAGCAAGGTTATATACTTCCACCACCCAGCTGTCGGGCATCTTTAATATTTTCTCCCCCTCCTCCATTTAAAAAAAAACAAATATAGTTTATCTCTTGGCTTGATGGATTGGAACAAGTGATGGAATTTATTTGTTCACTTGACGGTACTAAAATGCCAACGGCTTTATGCTCCTCAGTCATTTTGTGTCCCCACTGTGACGTCACCGCGGCTCTGTTGCTGCAGTGAGCGCTGATGCAAAAACAGTCATTTGAATGGATGCAACGCAATGTTGGGGAATGTTGAATTGGCTCCAAATAACATTGTTTGCCCTCTGTTTGATTACATTCAGTGTGTGTGTGTGTGTGTGCGTGTCTGGGTGTGTCCGTGTGCGTGTTCACGCTCCCTGGGTGTGTGTGTGTCTGTGCAAGAATGCGCATGAGCTTCCATTTTATGTCTTCAGTACATCACAATGTCTTTAGCAAACCTCCAAGGGCCACGTGCAGACCTGTGTTCACATCTGAACCAGGCCTAGCTAATGAATAATGCAGGTCAGGTTACCTTGGCAACCCGTCCAGCCACTGTAAATCTGATGGGCACGATGCGAATGTGGCGTGACAGGTCAGAGAGGATAAGCTTTTTTAAGTTGTTTTTGTTTGTTTGCACACAAGTCTGTGTGTGTGTGTGTGTGTGTGTGTGTGTGTGTGTGTGTGTGTGTGTCTGTGTGCACGGGAACAAGTTTAATAAATGGAAAAGCCACAGTACAAGACTCCTGCTGGTGACATTAGACACGGTTGCATCCACGGAGAACAAGAAAAGCCCTTCTTGTGCCATCTGTAGCGCCATGAAACGGCGAGGAAGGCATTACGGTGCGGCGTCAACCCTCACATTACCCGTGTAATGTAGATTCATGCAAGCCCCATTCCTCGCGCAAATTAGCTGCGAGACAATTTGCGCGTGGCTCTGGGGCATATGGCTTGTTGTCTCAGCGCTTAAGGGGGGAGACAGTGGCTGATACCGGGGCCCTTTGCTCCCCATTATTTCCCTCTGCAAACGCTGGATGTTAATTACCAACATGGGCGCTGGGAGTCTCTCCTGGCGCTGTGCGTGTGCCCGGCGGTGCCAGAGAACCCCCTGACCATCGGCGGTGTTTCAGCAACCCTGGGTTCTTTTTTTCTTCCGTCTTTTCTTCTTCTTTGTCCGCCAATTACTTTTTTCTTTTCTGCAGGACTATATGGCAGGACCCACCCCCCCGCCCTCCTGCGGTATTGATTTAAGAGGCACTTTAGGCCTCCACCGCTGGCCTGTGCCTATGCGTAGCAGGTAGTCCTCCTTACAAGCCTAAGAGGCTGGTGGTATGAAGTGGATCAGAGAGAGGCTGTGGGAGATTTACAGCGGTAGATTTATGGTGAAACCCGGGGATGATGAGAACCTCTCAGGCAGTCTGCCCGTCCCCGTTGCCATGCAGGCATTGATCTAAAGGGTGCTGGTTTGTATTTATCTCTGCCTGGAAAACCTCTGAGCCTTCAGAAAAAAAACAAAAAGAAACAGGGAAATGCAGCCTGATGTTCCATACAGAGTGGTCTCAGGGAAACGCCGTGTCGACAGGAAACGCTCGGCTCCTCACCAGCAACCTGACCTGCTGCAGTCGCTGCTGCTGCTGCTGCAGCGGCGTCGAGGTAGTGGGAGGAACGAGAGGCGGGTTATATCAGGTGTTGTTACACCTGTTCAGCATTGGGCTCTACCAGACCTGAGATGGGCCTTTTTAACATTTCACACTTTTAACACTTCCATAGCCAAAGGACACCAGTAACTCTTAATATTTTATACACAAATAATTTCTCGAGCTTGTAAGCCTCCAATGTTAACTGCGTGTTCTTAATTTTAATGTAGGTGACTACATTTTATTGTCTCATTGACTTCGGAGTCGTTTAAACTAGCCTAAAATGTCCATTTGGGTATTAAACAATAATTAGGACCCCTTACTGACTGTGCAGGGGCATACATGGAAGTTCATATAGCAGTGATTACATGGCTGTTACACAGTCTGTTAAACTGTACATAATGATGCAATTAACCAACTCTAACATAAAGCATTCATGAGGTGTAGATGGCCTTTCGTTGTAATATGATCGATGTGCGCTTGTTTTCATTCCTTTGCACTCTTCTAAGCCCTGGTTAATGGGCGTGTATCACGAATATTACGGCCGTTGCAGAAAAGAGGCGGTTTTTTTCCTTCTACTTCCCCAATGGCGTGGAGGGGAATAAAGAGTACAGGAAGACGAGCGTGTGGGAAAAATAATTGGGTCATCTAGAACCAATGGGACATTAAGGTGTGCCATCAGGCCCCTTGCAATGTCTGCGCGCCTCCGTCTTCATAAATCCCTGTGAATCAGGACATAATGCCTGGGCGATATTAGGCTAATTAACGGCAAGGTGCAATGCGCTCTCACCGTTGTCTGCCAATGGCCCTCTGAATGGGGCCAGAGATGTAGGAAAGCGCGCTAGCCTCTTCCCCCCCCCCCCCCTCCCCAACAACCT
>JAOPUD010000027.1:2511657-2526736 GCA_027122715.1 Trisopterus minutus
CCCACCCCCCCTGCAGTACAGCAAACACCTGTTTGTGCACATCGGCCAGACCAACCCGTCGTACAGCGACCCCCTCCTGGAGGCCGTGGACATCCGGCAGATCTACGACAAGTTCCCCGAGAAGAAGGGCGGCCTCAAGGAGCTGTACGAGAAGGGCCCGCAGAACGCCTTCTTCCTCGTCAAGTTCTGGGTACGTCCCGGGGACTTAACCCCAAACCCCCAAACACCAGCTGAAGATATACACATTTACGTTAACATTTAGGGCGTTTAGCAGACGCTTTTATCCAAATCGACTTATAATAAGATAGGAGAACAAAGAAGACTCATTTGTCAGAAGAAAGAGAAACAATTTGTGGCTGTCGGTACAGTAATGACGTTCATAGAACCAAGTGCCAAGCACTAACAATCACTAGGTTAACCCCTTCCCCATATATAAAACAAAGGTAGCTAGGATAAGATGCTACACAATGCTAAAAGTACTATTTTTACCAGGACGTACAACATTGCGTGGGTGCATTAAGTGCCAGTGCCACCATTGAGACAGAGCGGTTGGATGCATCTATATATGGGTGGGGTTTCTTCAGTACGACTCCAGTTGTAGAATGTGGAATGTGTCCTGTGATGCCAAGGCCCGCTTTGTGTCTCTGTGTTGTTGTTTAAACGTAGGCAGGTTTTGATTATGCAGCCCGGTCCAAACATCTGTGTTTACAGACAGGATTTGTTCACCAACATTCTTGAATGATTGTGGACTATTTATTTGTACTTACTTACAGTGAACTCAGATATGTGTAATTAAGGAGTATGTATGGGGTTAGTCAGTGAATAGAGAGACAGGTCATTAAGGAGCAGGTAGTGGTCAGGCAGAAAAACTTGTTTCATTGAGGTGCCATTAAGGGGTTAGGACTCTACAGCTTGAGGATGCCTACAGAAGGGCTGCAGACATTGGGGATCGAACCCGGAACCCGGCTCCCTCCACTGGGAGTAGATCACCCTGATCACTACGCTGCCCTATACACTATACGTCTAACCATGTGTATGTGTGTGTGTGTGTGTGTGTGTGTGTGTGTGTGTGTGTGTGTCTGTCTGTCTATGTGTGTTTGTCTGTGCTTGTGTGTGTCCGTGTGAGTGTGTCTATACGTGTTTGTCTGTGTGTGTGTGCGTGCGCGTGTCTATGTGTCTGTGCGTGCGTGTCTGTGTGTGTGTCTGTGTGTGTGTGTGTGTGTGTGTGTGTGCGTGCGTGCGTGCAGGCGGACCTGAACAGCAGTGGGATGCAGGACGGGCCCGGGTCGTTCTACGGCGTCAGCAGCCAGTACGGCAGCGCTGAGAACATGACCATCACCGTCTCCACCAAGGTCTGCTCCTTCGGCAAGCAGGTGGTGGAGAAAGTAGAGGTACGTCGCTCCTCCTAACCCTCTTCCTCCTTCTCCTCCTCCCCCTTCTCCTCCTCTTCCTCTTCCTCCTTCTCCTCCTCCCACTTCTCCCATCTTTTTCTTCTCCTCCTCTTCCTCTTCCACCTTCTCCTCCCATGGCTATTTCTTAGTTTTCTCCTTGACTCCTTATTTGCCTTCCCCTCTTCCTCCTCCTCCTCCCATGACACCTTCTTTTTCGCCTTCTCCTCCTCCCTTGACTCCCTTCTCTAACTTCTCCTCCTCCTCCCACTTCTCCCTTTTCGTCTCCTTCTCCTCCTATTACTCCAACCATGACTCCTTATTCTTCTCCTCCGCCTCCTCTCACATCGTCTTTTTGTTCTCCTACTTCTCTTCTCCTCCTCCTCCTCCTCCTCCTCCTCCGAGCAGGAGTAGTATTCCTAATCCTCATAGTATGAGCAGTATTTATAGTAATGGTAGAAGGAGTTGTAGGAGCCAATGATCTCATGGTGTGTGTGTGTGTGTGTGTGTGTATGTTTCCAGACAGAGTATGCGCGCATGGAAGGGGGGAAGTGTGTGTACAGGATCCATCGCTCGCCCATGTGCGAGTACATGATCAACTTCATCCACAAGCTCAAGCACCTGCCGGAGAAGTACATGATGAACAGCGTACTGGAGAACTTCACTATTCTACAGGTGAGCTGCCTCACCTGCATCTGTTATATATATATATATGATATATCATGATCTTTATCAGGATATGACTTATTTACATTTTGGTAATAGTCTGTCCGGATAGTGTAGTGGCTGTAGTGTTTTGGAATTAACATTAGTACAACCTCATCACAAAATGGCACCAACAACAAATAGAATCGCCAACAAAAACATCCCATGATGCAATCTGATTCTCTGTGTGCGTATTCAATACGTGCCATGTGACGCATGTTCTCCATTCCCCCAGGTGGTGACGAACCGGGACACTCAGGAGACGTTGCTGTGCATAGCGTTTGTGTTTGAGGTGTCCACCAGTGAACACGGTGCTCAGTACCACGTCTACAGACTAGTCAAAGACTAACCCCCCCCCCCCCCCCCCACTCCCTCCTCTTGTGAAGAGACTCCCAAAGTGTGACATGATCTCCCCCTCCCGACGGCTCAGCCACCCAGGAAACACCCAGACTCTCTTAGGTCGGACCCACATCCCAAACGTTTGTTCCTCTTCTTCTACCAAAAAAAAAAAAAAACACAAACACCAACAAGAAAACGTGAAGATGGGTGAGGAGGGCGCATTCTCAGCCAAGAGCAGCAGCAGCAGCAAAAAATATAATCTAAAGAATTGAATACGTTTTTAACGGTCAGCTATATGACACAAACAGATGAAGTACCTTATCAACTATGCAATGACAGCAGATGGACCACCAAAATGTTTTTAATCGAGGGAATGAGGAAGTGTTGGGGGTTTGCAATGATTCTTATAGCAATCAAGGGAAAAAACTAAGCAATAAGAGTATGCATGACGACGTCACCGAGCAAAGAGCAAAGCACCACATAAGAAGAGACGTGTTTTTGTTGTTGTTGTCGTTGCGGTTGTTGGTGATCCTACCAACAATCAAAGACAGGACAATAAGTGCCTTTTTTTCTCCAAAGATTACATCCAGGCTCGCCACTTTGGAGCGCTTTTTAATACTACCTCTTGTTTTTTTTTAAAGTTAACAGAAACAAGCCAGATGCGAGTATATTCTGTCATTGAACAAGAACCAGTGATCCACCGTCGTGCGTTGTTCTCATAGACCCGCCACAGAGCTGTCGAGACCCCGGTCTCTCCTGGGCTCACACGGGGAAGAAATGGAGTATTTGTATTTTTATTTTCCTTTGTGTGAGTTGTTTTACAAAAATACAATGATGGAGTTATACAGTCCAAATGTACATAAAAGAAGATTGATTGTGTCGCCAATTTCGCCATATCATGTAGCCTTTCGTCTCATCCTGTTTTGTTACACAGTAGATAATCAGGTCGTGCCATATTTAACTGGTGTATTACAGTTTGAAAACGTCGTACCATTTGCTAGCCTTACTATAAACCATCCTTCTATGCCCTCCCCCTGTGTTTGAAGGGCTGTTTTACAACCAGGTGTGAGACTTATATCCATTACAAGCCGTTTTCAAAACAGACCCTTTAGTGATGTCACAAGTAGGCGTGTCCACCCAGATGCATGCTGGTGTGTTGACTCGATCAGCCTACCAGTTACAGACCCTTTAGTGACGTCACCAGTAGGGGTGTCCACCCAGATGCATGCTGGTATGATGTCTAGATCAGCCCACCAGTTGGTTGAGTCCCAACGGACAAGCTGCTGGTTTATCTCCCATCATGCATCTGGGGGGAGTGGCTTGTAAAGGGGAGTCAACGCCACGCCTGGTCGTAAAATAGGGCCACTTTGACGACCCATCATGGAACGGTGGCTGGACAAACAGACAACCCGCGTCATGTTCTGCCTTATGACTTATGTAGCCTAACTAAGATTGTTTCTGTACTGTGATGTGTGTCCGCGGATGCTAAAGGAATACGTTGTTACATAGGAGTATTTCGTGGGGACTTGCATTCACGTTTTGTGATTAACTTAAACACAGCACGGAGACATGGTCCGCTCGATGTGACAAAATGCTAAATAGACAAACGAACCAATAACGAAAAGTGTGCGGTTTGAGCGCCACACACCGAGCCTTGAGGGACAAAAAAACCTTTTTATTTTTTACTAACATCTTTATACAAGTGCTTACTTTTTAACGTGGGCGTATTCGGGGGGCAAACGAGAGAAAGTGTCTCTGTGCTGTGGTGTGTGACCATTGATTGTTATTTATATAGGGGTTGGAAACGTGTGGTTACTGGTGATGTATTTGTACTCTTCTGCAGATGTTAAAAGAATCACAGAGCTGATACCAAGGACAAAGGGCGTTCTCACTAGACACGCCATGATGTCTGGAGAGGGTGTGCTTAAATCTATATTTACTCTAGATATTTAGATATCTATATATAGACATACACTGTCTATATATATATATGTATATATATATATATATATATATATAGACAGTATGTTAGAAAACTACAATTTGACTTTCCGTGACGTACCGGTGTTTCAGAAGCAATACACAATAGCACTCCTCTTATCAGTTTTCTAAATGTTTCTTTTATACAGATTTTTTTTATCAAAATTAATGTTTTTTTTTTTTTTCTGACTCCTGTTTTCTCTTGGACTTTCAGCGGTCGCCATATGCACCACTGAGAATAACGTGTGATGGTGTGGATGTTGATAAAGAATGCGGAGCTCTCTAATGTGTCCTGTTCAGAAGGGTGTAGGCAGTTTGTTTTATCTCGTTTGTTAAATGGTGGTTTACTATTGTTTCGGTTATACCATTGTGCATTGCAATTTTATATTTTCTGTTATCTTCTAAATAGGGATTGTAATCAAACAAAAATGTATCTAACAATAAAAGACGCATTTGGGGCCATTTGCCCCAGAATACATAATAAATGTGTTTTAAAATTTGTTTTGTCCACTTTCTTTTCTGGATCCGTTTACCTCAACCTTTCTATATATTCTAGTGCAGATATGCTGCTCATTATAACTGTATTATTGAATATATGAATAGAAGAAACCCACCAAACTCCTACTCAAGTTTTGGGCTATGCAGACACTTTTTATCTTAAGTAAATAGGATATTTCAAGACAGAGCAGTCTTGAGTAAAAGAGAGATAGTGTCTCTGCTGTGGCGTGTGACCATTGATTGTTATTTATAGTGGGGTTGGTAATGTTGGTTACAGAGGATGTGTTTGTTATGTTGTGCTGATGGTAAAATAATCAATGATAGGTTCCTGTGTGGAGTGGAAAGCAGTTATACAATACACAATGAAGTATGAACACACTACATTGTCTACTTAAGGACTTAAGTTGATAAGCATTTATACCGGTATACTGGTATTGTTTAACAATTAAGCAATATTTTGTCAACAAGTTTTCCCGTTTTATATAGCTTGATTTTCAGGTTGATCTTTTCACTGAATAATTCAAGTATTTAACTATTATCAATTGGATCATGGCAATTTAACTTATTAATTATTTTGATGACTTAAGTCATTATTTTGATGACTTTGCATTGAAGCATTTTCTTCAGAGGTCAGCAAATGTCAGCACATGTGATGTGACCGTACCAGTGGAATGTGAGATGTTAGATGATTCAAGAAAATAACTAATATCTTTGAAGTAAAATATATGTTAGTAAATAACTAAGAGTATTTTTTATTCAAAGTAACAATCATGATTTGAAAAGATTTAAAATTATTTTAATGATAAGCATTTCAACACCCGTTATCTGCGACACGTTTTTACTTCCAAAGCTAGAGGTAATCTTCAATATGACTTCCGGTTTGAACATCTTCCCTTCAAAGTAAAATAGCTCATGTGAACCAATTGTAAAGAAACACCTAATACCATAGGTATCCCTATGGGCTTCAATGATAAGGCCAACATGTGATATGTATACACACACACACAAAGACTTTAATAAGCAGAAACTAAATTGTTAAGAACTAAATTGTTAAGAAATATTGGCTCATAATAGCACCACCAATATCACCTAAAAACGGCGACAAGAGATAGGAGAGCCGTTGAGGTATTTATATCTAATTTGACATATTGTCAGTACTACATATTATCTTCTGTTATCGTATTGCATTTTATTGTCTCGAATTCAGCTCTGCGACAACTTTTACTCTGAAGGGAAAAGTCCTTCCCCACCCCCCCCCCCCCCCCCCCCCCCCCCCCCCCCCCGGTCCGGCTCTGTCGGGTAACTTGACACTGCTTCCTGCGGGCTCTCGGTTTAACCAGCAGAAGGAAGTGGGTGCCTGTGTGTATGTGTGTGTATGAAGTGTCAAAAGCCGACCTGCCTTGCAACCTCTCCGACCTACCTCATAACTGTCCACCCCAGAACGCTGCAGAGGGTCGGCCGCACCAAGCACCAAGCTGTCTGCTCTCCAAGGTAAGCCCAATGCTTTCCCCCTACACACAGGAAGCTACCAACTAACTCTTAACTAACATATTTCTCATCTGACAGCCCAGGCAGTCTGTCAACACAATGTCATGTTATGTTGTTTCATTGTAATGCAAATCTCTAATGAGGAATTCAGTTGATTGCAAAGATCACCATTCATTTGTGTCATAGTAGTTGGCGCATAACCCACTAGGCAGTCCTGAATAAGTCATTCATGACTGGACAAAGTGGAAGTCTTGCATGTCTTTAGTGCCTGCAGCATGTTTTATTGTATTCATATATATATATATATGTGTGTGTGTGTGTGTATTTTTTTTTAATTCGGATGGATTCAATAATGAGATAACATCAGCATCAGCATTTATCAGCATTTATAAGAGTTACAATGTTTATGCCTGTCTAGTTTTTAAGTTAACATCCTAACATTTCTTAATGAAAATGACCCGTAATACCATGTACCCGTCTGCTAAACTATAGGATAACATCCGCCGAAAAGATCAATTGCAATAACAACAACAGTTTGTTTGTTTGCTTTCCATTGCAACAAGGAATGCTTTTGAACTGTGAGGTGCTTCACACAATACAGCTCAACTCTGTTTGCTCTGTGTTCCAAGTGCTCTTGGTTTTACCAAACCCATCCATTGTCCACCTCTCTTCGCCCCCTAGTCGACCCAGGTCAGCATTCTGCAGCCCACAGGAACTGTGTGTTTTAGTGACAGTCCCCAATGAAATGACGATTATGAAGCCCGTCGCTTTGTGAGGTTATGTTTGGGTCAGGCTGTTAGGACTGGACCAATCAGGTTGATCCTGCTGGATGTAAACGATATGCATTTGGCTGTATGTCATGGCTGACTATGCAGTTATGCTGTGAAACAAATGTTTGCAATGACTAAGCATTGTCTTGCCAATCATTTACAAAAGTAGATACTAGATTTAATAGAATGATAAAAACCCATACAAAGTAAAAAGGTAAAGAGAAAAAAAGCATATATCTCTAGAAAATACCTTGCCCCATGTGTAGAGATAAAAATTAGGAGAGTTAAATGGTCTATGACTGTGCTATGATGCTTTCACAGGGGAGCCCTGCACTAGCTATTACATATACATAAGTTAGTACAAATAATTGTGAAATTGTGGGAAATATCATAGTTATATTCGTATTTATTTGATTATTTAGTAATATAACACTTTTATCCTGTGTGACCAACAGTGAATTCGGACGCGTGTCACTAAGGAGCAGCTAAGGGTCAGCCCTTAGCTCAAGGATACCTACAGAAGAGGCAGCAGACACTTGGAATTGAACCCGAGAGTCCTTGAAGTCAAACACCCTAGTAGCCACCTTGGTACTCTATACCCTCCAGCCCATCGTCTATATGAACCTATCTGTCTGTAGCGGCTCTCATTCGCGACCACCTCAGACCTTCGTCCTCAATCTTATCTAATCGTATCTTTCTATGCTACTCATGCATTCGGTGCTTCCTTATCTGATCGCTATCTGATTATGGTGAAAGAACACTGTGCTTGCGGAAATACAGACGGTTTAAAGAGGGTTTGACGAGTGACATAGTAGAACACACAGTCAACTTCTTCTTTTCTCATTCTCTTTCTGACTTCCGTTTGTGCTCTTTTGCCCGGCAACCAGCCCCAGCAGCCCCACCCTTGGCCGTTGCCCCTAGGAACCAGCCCATCTCCCGGAGATCCCCAGCCCAGCAGTCATGTCGACTCCGGATCCAGTCCATCCCACTTCGATCCGCCTCCGGATCTTCTCCCTCAACTGCTGGTCAGTGGTCCTGGCTGGTTTTGGGGTTGTCGTGGTCATGGGGCAGCATGTGGCTCAGGAGGTAGAGCGGGTTGGCTGGTAACCGGAAGGTTGCTACTTTGATCCCCGGCTCCTCCCCGGAGTATTGAGGTGTCCCTGAGCGAGACACCTAACCCTAACTGCTCCCATGCAAGGCTGTCAGCCTTGCATGGTTGACACCGCCGTGTGTGAATGTGTGCATGAATGGGTGAACGTGAGGCAGCATTGGAAAGCGGTCCATCGTGTTGCTGTGCTGGGACATCACGCTGACGTGATTGTGTGTGTTATGTTTTCTGTGTTCTGATGAAAGGGGGATTCGCTACCTGAGCAAACACTGTGCCGAGCGCTATGTCATGATAGGAGACCTGCTGGCCAAGGAGCAGTATGATGTGGTGTTACTGCAGGAGGTGGGTGGTGCTGCATGTATACAGTCACTCACTCACCCTCACACACACCCTCTCCCACTCATTCACTCATTCTAACTCACTCACTCTCTCACCCACCCCCCCTGTCTCTCTCTCTCCCTCTCACCCTATTTGGTCTTTTAGCACAATATTTACACATAAAGCAAACTATTTAGACACTGCTGTCCGAAGGGACTTCCAGTGACCTTTATACAGATGGTGTTCGAGAGAGAGGGCCCTGTTCTGCTTAGCAGGCTAGCTCCCTGATGACTTCGCTCACGACCGAAGAGGCGACCTCTTTCTATCGTCTCATTGGTTTAGATAGTAGCAACAAACAACTTCAAAGGGTCGTATCCAAAGTGATTGTAGGCTGGTCTGAGCCATTACTAACATTTTTCTATGTTAGTAATTTAAATATGGCTAATTTGAAGTAGGCCTAACAGGAGATTTATTTCGGCTAACTTACACACTATGGTGAAAATGCCTTCACCCCTGCCTACAGCAGGCTAGTGAAGCAGTGATTTACGTGACACTCATGGCGTGTCTCTCAGTCACATCAGAGACATCAGAGCGGAGATGGTTGGCCCAGCCGTTATCTTGCCTACTACAGGCCGGGGTTTATGGGCGTGGGGTGTATTTTAGATTCGCTCTGCAGCGGCTTGCTGCAGGAAACCATGGGGATTTAAAACAAAAACATGAATACACTCAATCAACATTGTTTTTTATGCCTAATGTGATTTGAGTCATGTTCAGTCATGTTCATATTTCACTACAGTAGGCTTTATATTCAACTAGAGCTTCACCTTTCTTGTGTGTAGTTTAAAATACTATTCTATTTTTAATTTATATATAACCAAGTACAAATTCAAGTCTAACGCAAGCTGGCTTCAGCGAGTCACAGAGAGCCTTTCCATGGTGCCGTAGCCCTTGTGCAAACAAAGCAAAGAGGCTGAGACTTGGCCACCATAAAATCCAGCCCATGCAGACATCTGGTTCCTCATCACGTTGTCAGGCTGCTGAACACATGCTAACCTGCTCCTTGAATCATGGCCCAGATCGTGGTGAGGCTCAACCGATCCTACAGGGAGAGGCAGACACTGAGGATCGAAGCCAGAACCTTTTGACTGAGAGTCAAAAACCCCAACCACTACTGTGCACACTGTCCTACGCGCACATGCCCGAACACACTCACACACACTCATGCACACACACTTGCACACACACACCAATAAACAGTAACACACACACACAAACAAAATTAAATGATGAAATCAAGAGTTATCAAGTAATTATAAAGTAATAAACACAAATCATGCAAATAAATCTTGGAGTTATAAAAACTGTCAGGTTAATTTGCCGATGAGAGGTTTATCAGGATCCTGATCAGCCTTGTTGCCGTCTTTTAGTTATTCATGCAAAGTGTTTCTCTCTCTCAGGTTTGGAGTGAAAAAGACTTTGACGCTTTGAGAAAGAAGCTGGCCAGCAGCCTTCCATACGGTCATTACTTCAAAAGGTTTGCTATCTCTCAACTATTGAATCCCACTCAGTGATGTTTGTCTGTGCAGTGAGACTGAGTAGATATCAGTGTGTGATAAGATGTATAGCAGGCAGCAGATCCTTGAGAAACATGGAAGACCATCGGTTAACTGATCTCCATTCTGAGTCCCATGGCCAGGATTAATCAAATGCCATTCTGGGCTAATCCATTCAGGTTCCTCCACTTCACACACATTTACTGTAAATGGGAAAAGTAAAAACTGCCCAAGTTTGAGCAACTTTACAAGGTCATCCACATCCACAAAATGTTCTGCTAATGAGCTGCATTACAGACGAGGGAGGTTCTCTTCATTAATATTTATATAGTTTCCCCTGCCTCTAAAAGTGCAGTTTTGTGTAGTTGGTTAGGATGTTCGACTCCCATCCAAAACTTGGTTTGATTCCCCAATGTCTTCAGTCTACCTGTAAGAGCCCTTAAGCAAGATGCATTAACCCCTATACACCTGCTCCTTTATGATCTGTATCAGAATTAATTAAATTAATTGATTAACTCAATTTATTATTTAACTGAATCAGAATTAAGCCATATTTCTCAGGGATGCCTAGGACACAGTAGGTTTTGGTTTTGAAATGTGCGCTGTGTCCACTGTACTGTAGCTCTACAGCTGGTTCACAGGAGGTCTGATGGAAGTCCTGTCCCTTGTGCCCTCTCTCCCTGTCCCCCTCCCCACAGCGGAGTGATCGGGAGTGGGCTGGCCATCTTCTCCAAGCACCGGATCCAGGACACCTTCCGCTACCGGTACTCCCTGAACGGATACCCCTACATGGTGAGGCCATGGGGTGGGAGAGGGGAGGCAGTGTAATGGATCTGATACATAATTCACCACAGAGTGTGACTCCCAGACTTTCAAGTCACAGTGTGTGAGTTTGAAACCCCCGTCCGAGTTAATAGGCGGGAGACTTTTAGAATAAGCAGCTCAATTACAGAGTTCTGTCCACTCTGGCTGGCTGGTCAACTGTGTGATGCTAGCTAGCATAGCATAGCTCGGCTGGCTGGGTGGCGTGAGTGGGAGGGGCCTAGGGAGGGTCGATAGTTTGATTATTTTAAACAAGAGAGTGGCGAAAGGCTGGGCTATATTTGTTGTAGAATACATCAGTTATAGAATGTGATTTTTATTGATTACATTATTGATGGAGTCACTATTGCTTAGCATTGACTACAGATATGTCATGGTTATTTTAAGCTAAGAGACATTTTATATGTTACACTTGTACTGTCATGTTAGGTTTTAAAATGACGTCCACTATTTGTTCAGGGAAATATACTGGGCACCTACACATAGACTGCCGTTTCCTCTTATCTTCTGTTGAAGGTGTGTTTGGGATGAGTTTTGCCCCAGAAAAACATGACGGGGAAATGCTAGACATCTTCATTGTGCTGGTGACATGTAAACCGGGGTTATTTCCTCATGTTTGACAGATTGCGGTGGATTTTGTTTGCAAAACGAATTAACAGATAAACATACAAACTTGCAAAGGTTTTGCAGGTTTAAGGAAGTTCAGATTTCAAGATTAGATTTCAAGTGCAGATTTTTTTATCATCTCTCTTGCGCAAGTCTGTGTTCAAGCTGTTTCTCAGTTTTTCCTATTAGAAATATACTTGTTTTGGGCTTATAGGGGTGTACAAAAATGAAATGAATGTGTTGTTATGGACAGTGGAGAGGGACGGCAAAGAGGTTTAAAAGAGAGAGGGAGCTTTGCACTTGGTTCTATGAACACCCTTACTGCACTAACGACGATATATTGTTTCACCTTCTGCGGACAAATGTACTCATTGTTAGTCTCTTTGGATAAAAGCGTCTGATAAATGCCCTCAAAGTGATTGGAGCAGAGGTCAGATTCTAAACATCCGCCACCATTACCCCAATGGCTCCCGGTTAGCCAGTGGAGCGACTGACCCCGCGGGCGTACCGGTTGTTGTTTGCCCCCCCCATGCTGCAGCTCAACCACGGGGACTGGTTCGGGGGCAAGGCGGTGGGCATGGCCGTGCTGAACATCGGCAACACCACGGCTCACTTCTACGTCACGCACGTAAGTCTTCGCGTCCGTTGAGCCCCTGACCGCTGTTACCGTTGCCATGGGGTTAAGGGACCCTGTGTGTGACTGGGTGAGACTGAGTCCGCCTCCCGCTGTCTCACCAACAACCGTGCACGCACACTGTAACCTGGAGGCCAGGCGTTGTCATGGGTACCACGATTCTCCTCCAATGAGATGTAACGAAGGGTAGGGGGGGGGGATGATGACAGAAGAAGAGGAGAGCGTGCTATCAGCTGTCCGCTGAACTCACCGAACCGTCCGAGACATTCCTCCCCGCTCCTGGCGTTACGGACGGTTGGACATGTAAGATCCTGTACAACGTAATGTGAGCCTTGTTTGTCTGCGGCCGATTGTCGCGGTATCGGCTTGGAAATCACTCAAGGTTTGTTCCATTGGTGTGGTTCCAGCTACCCCATCTTACCGATCCACACGGGGGGTATGGGTAGGATTTGATCACAACGCCCTAGACACACAAAGGATCACTGTGTTTGCAGACTCGTGAAATACATGGATGGAGACATTCTTATCGGTGAGTCAGAGGGCTGTCTCCTCTCATCAGAAGCACAAGCTTGAGAAGTTATTTCTCTCTTTTGAACTTTTTGTATGCGAATGACACATTCAATAACACGTTCAAAAGGCTACCAACCCCATGAGGCTCTATTATTAACCAGATAATAGAGCTGCAGAATTAAGCTGCAAACATAAGTCTGCAGCCAGTGCCAACACGCCACACTACAGGGACAATAAAGCAGACCCACAACTGTTTTAAGAACGGCAGCAGGGAGCCTGTCTGCAGTTCAAAGGTGTAACTCTCACGACCTGCCAATAGGATCCCAGAATGCGGGCAGACCACTTTAAAGTTGTTTGAGATCCTGCTACTAAAATATGACATTTAAGAGGGGATTAAATCATGTTGTTTCCTTGATTCTACCCGTCCACATCGGAGATACTGGTATTGGGCTCAGGCTGCACAAAAGATTCTAATTATCATCATGCTAGTTCTTGTGGGAGCCAAAGATATTCATGCAGAGCAATCAGAGCTGCTAGAGAAATGCTGTGATGAAGCTTCAACCCTACAGTTGTATAAGTGTATAACTGTACATGACTGACAGGAAAAGTGGAATGCGACTGGCTTTCTTTCAGCCTGCACTTTGAACACGATGCTCAGGGTTTACCTCACTCCTCCAAACATGTTTTAAATGGTAAAGGGACTGCATTTCTACAGATGTTTTCTAACCAGTGGCCACTCAAAGCGCTTTTCAATATCGCCCAACATTCACCATGCGTGCGCACATTCACACACCGAAGGCGGTGTCAGCCCTACAAGGCGACAGCCAGTTTGTCGGGGATCAGTCAGGGTGAGGCGTCTCGCTCAAGGACACACTGACACTCCATTAGGAGGAGCCGGGGATCGAACCAGCAAACTTCTGGTTACCAGCCAACCCGCCCTACCTCCGCAGCCCGTTTTACAGTCCCCACCCCCCCTCTATTACACGACCGGCCGTGTGCTTCATTCCTCCCTGACACTCTCCCACAACTCCCAGTCCCAGACCAGCAGAAGGAAGATGGTCCCCACGCCTCCAGTCCAGCCTTCCCAGTCTAGAGTCCCTAGAGGCAGCGGCACATTCCTCCGCTAGCTCCAGTCTTTCTAATCTGCCGGACTCCCCCAGGCCACCACGTAGCAGAGGGGAGACTGTGTTCAGCAAAGCTGGCTTTGCATCCCTTTTCACGGGCCTCCGCTGTCAGTCCCCTCCGCTGAGCTGAGCCTGTTTGATGATTTGTGGGATGACATCCTTTGATTGCATCCCATGAAGTCCACGGTTGCCAACCCACCTGGACGTGTATTGGTTTGGCGAGCTGCGTGGACTTAAGGTCGTCCAGTCGTCACGTATTGAGGAAATGAAGAAAGATCCCCAAATCAGAAACTGTGGATGAATGGGTTTTCTTGATTGTATTAATATTTTTCATACCCCAAAGGCGATTTAGCTTTTCCCTTCTTGTCTTGCATTTTCTATCGTCAGATTTTTTGAGATTTGATACTTCTGTACTTTAGCCTTGTATTGAAAGACTTGTTGTTGTTGTCCCCAATGCCATGTTAATTTGTGTGTGTGTGTGTGTGTGCGTGTGTGCGTGCGTTTGCGTGCGTGCCTGCCTGCCTGCCTGCCTGCCTGTGTATGTGTGCCCGTGGGCAGCTGCATGCAGAGTACAGCCGGGAGAAGGACTCCTACCTGCCCCATCGTGTCGTCCAGGCCTGGGAGCTGCAGCACTTCATCCGGTACTGAACCCCCCCCCCCCCCCACCCCTTCCATGGGTTAAACCACGTGTGAGGTTTGTGTGAGGTGGTCAGAAGCCGTTGGTGAGGAGCTGTGTGTCTGCTGTGTCTCCTCAGCTACACCTCGGCAGAGGCCGACCTGGTGGTGCTGGCCGGGGACTTCAACATGCATCCCAATGACCTGGGGAACCGGCTGCTGAGGACCTACGCCGACCTGAGGGACGCCTATGTGGAGACTCCAAAGTTTGACGTAAGGGATGATGATGATGATGATGATGATGATGATGATGATGATGATGATACACTTAATTTTTTTTTAAACAGCAACAGCAACCCGAATAAATACATTTACATTCAGGGCATTAAGCAGACGCTTTTATCCAAAGCGACTTACAATAAGTGCATTTGTCTCTGTCTGTACAGTAAGGAGGTTCATAGAACCAAGTGCCAAGCACTAACAATCGCTAGGTTAACCCATTACGCCGTATACAACAAAGCTAGCTAGGATAAGATGCTACACAATGCTAAGTGCTATTGTTAAGAGCAAGAAAGTACAACATAAAATACGTGTGTAAGTGTGGGGGGGGGGGGGGGGGGG
>JAOPUD010000027.1:2591782-2602893 GCA_027122715.1 Trisopterus minutus
CTTCTAGTTGCAGAAATCGCTGGTGCTAGGCTAGCGCAAGTCGAGGGGAACTGCTAGCCTGCCAATAAAAACAGTTTCACCCACTCCACAGAACACCTGAGTAAGTACACCTATGTAAATGTCTGTGTTGATAGAATAATGTTAGAAATAAAACTACCCTTGCATCGCATTTAATTTAGTTCATAATCCTTGTAGTTGGAAGAGGGCTACAGCAGCGGCGGACTGATATTACCTTGAGTGCGTTTCTCTGTTTAGGTTCTGCTGTAGTGAATTGGTTGCTACACCGGAGTAAAGTGAAATTCCACCGCTGCAGAGAAAGTAATCCCTCAAAATGTAATGTGATCATTGCGATACAAGTATAGTTTTATTTCAAATATTATTCTATCAACACAGACATTTACATAGACAGTCTGGCATTATAATTAGTTTGTCTTGGGTGTACTGTGGAGTGGGTAAAACTGTTTTTATTGGCAGGCTAGCAGATCCCCTAGACTTGCGCTAGCCTAGCACAAGCGATTTCTGCAACTCGAAGGCTCAATTAAACATGTTGCAAACGGTCTCAATGATAAATAACACACTGGCTCACTTGGAAATGAGGTCCGATGTCCAAAATTCCAAACTACCCCTGACGCTTTTATCCAAAGCAACGTACAATAAGTACATTTGTCTGTCGGTACAGTGAGGATATTCATAGAACCAAGTGCCAAGCACTAACAATCACTAGGTTAACCCATTCCCAGTGTACAACAAAGATAGCTAAAAGTACTAAAAGTACTAAATCTAAGTACGACATACAATAAGTGCGTACATTAAGTGCCAGGACGAACAACATACAATAAGTAGGAGGGGGAGGACGGGATGGCTATGCACATTCATCTGATAATGATATGAATCTGAAATTAATAGTTACTAGGCTTCCCTCTTAGGGCTGCTACAGGATGAAATAGGATGAATATGTTAATCTTAATGTTAATCTTAATAATGTTAATCTTACAGCCCAACATAGTGCAACTATTACTAGTCCGACCAGCTGCCCTAGATGTGATCATAACTGACGCACTGTTTTCTATTTTTGAATTATTCTCCAAAATGATCCCCCTGATGCATCCTAACAGCATAAGTCTGCCTCCCCTTCATCAAACCTTTCATCGTCTCTATTTATCTGACTCTTGTCACCGTCCAGCTGTTTTCTGCTCTGAATCCCCCTCCGTACTAACTTGCCCGTCTCTCTCTCGTGTTTTGCCCGATGGTTGGATGTGTGTGGACATTTTAACAAGCCCAAGTCATCTAATCGGCCCGAGGCGGCTACTGGTTTGATTCACTGACATGTGGGTCCCTACCGGTCCACCCAGTCATATATATAGGTCTGTAATCGTTATTCTGTGTTCTCAACTGCCAAATGCTGAGGGGTGACAACACACTAATGGTGCTCTGGTTTGAATCCACAACTAAGGAGTAAGGGTGGAAAAACAAAGCATAATATAAGTGCAGCAGAATTAAAAATTATAAATCAGTTTTCTAATTGTTTCATACTGCATCAGACATTACTATGCCATTACACTTGAATATATTCCATATTTTTTCCATTGGCCATATAAGTTGTTTTCATTATTAGGAAACAAATATTGAAGGATTCTGTGGAAATACCTTGCAATTGATTTCCATTAGATAAAAAGTTTCTTTGTACTTGACAGTATGAACAACACCACTGTCATGGAAAAGAGGCTATATAAAATCATGTTAGTAATCCAGAAAGGATAATAACCTTTAAACTATAAAAATGAATAAAGATTAATGTATAATAAAGCAAGATTAATGTAATTTTTTTGCGTCATCAGATGATATATACATCTGTGAATTCTTACCTTCTATCCACCAAGTGTAGCTTATCAATAATAATATCCACGGTTAAAAGGCAAAATTAATGAGGAGAGCTAAAAACAAGTTGAGGAGGAGAGTGGAAGTGTGTGGTTAGTTCAGAGAACAGAAAGGGGCTGCAGGAGATAGAACGAGGGGTAGGAAGAGAGCAAGGGGTAGGGAGAGATCGAGAGGTAGGGAGAGATCGAGGGGTAGGGAGAGAGCGAGGGGTAGGGAGAGAGCGAGGGGTAGGGAGAGAGCGAGGGGTAGGGAGCCCGAAAGAGAGCGAAAGTAGAGTGAGTGGAACGCGCCCCAGAGCCACACTGAGGCGTACCAGTAAGGGTCTGGAGGCCATGAGGCCACTGTGTACATTCCGGCCGCTAAGAATAGCAGCAACCTGGGCCTCAGCCACATGGGCCTCAGCCACATGGCCTGAGCCACATGGCCTGAGCCACATGGGCCTCTCATGTGACACACGGCCCGGTCGGTGCTGCTGGGCTAGCTTAGCAGTCAGGGGAACATTAACAACACAAGATAATGGGGGTGGGGGGGGGGTTACTACCTCTTGACTCAAATGGTTCCCAAACATTGATGCTGTTGTCCCCTCCTCTACTCACCAGGTGTGGGCAGCCTAGGCAGGTCAATGATCAGGAGGAACATCTGGCCGCTCCAGACCTCCCATTGGTCAAGATATACTCCTACATCCTTCTTAGTTCTGTGCTGTTTATGTCACGAGGCCCTCCGACCAGCAGAGGGCGACAGAGAGCACTGCCAGAGGGACCAAGAGGAAGTGACCCGAAGACGCCCATATTTGGTCCTTCCTACTCACCTGGAACTGATAACAGACTGATTGTATTTTGTGTTCACGTTTCTCACCTGTCTTCAGTCATAAGCCCTTATTAGAGTATTTAAAGACCTTTGTTTGTAATGCCTCTTGCTGAGTCTTGAATGTTTATTGAGACTGTTCCTTTAGAGTGTTATGATTCTTGAAGTTTTTGTTTAAGTAATAGCCTTGTACCCTGTGCCCCTGTGACTCCTCTCCTGACTGCCTTTTGGGGTTTTTCCTGGTAGACCACCAGCATTGGTAAAGGGGAATAGAGCCTCTGGTGGTCGCTCTAAATCCACTGTGACAGCAAGACTCAGCAACTCTTAACATGAACCCCGCAGAGTCACCAGCACCCACCTCAGAGGCCAAGCAAGTCCGAATGGCTCTGACAAACCAAGGAGCGATGTTGGGTGCGGACCAGGACCAGCTCCGGCATCTCACCGTCTCGATGGGGCTGCTCCTTGACTCGCTGCACCGTCTGGAGAATCGTTTGCCAGAACCCTCACCAGCCCCAACGCCTGCTGCCCTGCCTGGCCCACAACAAAACCCCCACACACCAAGTCCGGAACCCAAGATCTCTGCTCCTCAATGCCATGATGGTCGCTCTGCTGGGTGCAAGCCATTTCTGACCCTGTGTTCACTGATTTTCCGGCTCCAGCCGTATTCCTTTGCCACAGAGGCCGCTAGGGTCGCCTATATCATCACCTTGCTTTCTGATCGGGCCCTACTCTGGGCCACAGCCCTAGTGGAGTAGAAATCCCTGATCTGTGACAGTCTGGAGGTGTTCACCTATAACCTCCGTCAAGTCTTCGACAATCCCATAAGTGGACTTGAGGCAGCCAGACGCCTCCTCAACCTACGTCAGGGACCGCAGACGGTGGTCGACTATACCATTCAGTTCAGGACCCTAGCTGAGGAGACTGGATGGGAAGAGGAGGCCATGATCTCAACCTTTTACCACGGACTGGCAGAGGAGATCAAGGATGAGGTGACTACTCGAGACTGGGGAGATGGCCTGGAGACGCTTATCACCCTGGCCATCCGCATTGACAACCGCCAACTGGAGCGCCAAAGAGAACGAGGTGGCAAGAGCCTGGTGTCCAGCAGCCTGCATCCACCAATCCAGTCACCTGCAGTGCCCCAGACCCTTCCGGAAACTCCATTGACCACGCAGGAGCCTATGCAACTGGGAAGAGCTCGTCTGTCTCAGCAGGAACGTGAGCGACGTTGGGGAGAGGGAAGATGTCTCTATTGTGGGGCTGCCGACCACCTCCCTATCCAATGCCCAGGGCTGCAGGGAAAAGCCAGGGCCCTTCAGGGAGCTGGGAGACCCTGAGGAGCGGAGCTGTACTCCTGTCCAGGTCAGTGTCTGGCTTGCACTTGCCTGGGATACTTAAATGGGGTGATTCTCATTCCAGACAAGCTCCTGTTAATGCCTTTGTTGGTTCTGGAGCCACAGAACTTTTTAGACTTGTCATGGGCCTTGAAATTGCAATTACCCATAGAGCTAAACCCTTCTCCACGTATGGTGCAGTCTATTGATGGGGAAACCTATTGACTGACAAATGAACCTGCGGCAAGCAAGGTGGGCCCTGTTCTTTAACCGTTTTAACTTTGTGCTTTCGCTTTTCTCCTACCAGTTTGACCTCTCTGAAAGGGATCGAACTCAAGAGCCCATCCTTCCAGCCTCCTGCATCGTGGCGCCAGTACAATATACCATTGAGGACACGGTCCGCCAGGCCCTTGAATCCGAGACTTGTCCCCCCGAGGCACCAGAAGGCTGTCTCTTTGTACCAAGCTCAACCAGGTCACAGGTCTTACAATGGGGCCATTCCACACGTCTGACAGTCCATGCAGGCGTGCAGTGAACCTTGGAGTTTATTCGGAGAAGGTTCTGGTGGCCTAGGATGCGAGGAGAGGTCAAGACCTTCGTGAATGCGTGCCCAGTCTGCGCACAGCACAAATCCAGTAACCAAGGACCAGCAGGTCTACTACTGCCGCTGCCCATCCCAGCGCGTCCATGGTCCCATGTCTCCATGGATTTCATAACAGGCCTGCCAACCTCCAGGGGAAATAAGGTAATCCTGGTGGTGGTAGATTGGTTCTCCAAGGCAGCACACTTCGTAGCACATCCTAAGCTGCCATCTGCTCGTGAGACCGCAGATCTTGTCCTGCAACATGTGGTGAGGATTCATGGCGTTTCTTCAGATATCGTCGCTGACCGTGGGCCTCAGTTTGCAGATCGATTTTGGAAGGCCTTCTGGACTCTTTTTGATGCCTCTGTCAGCCTCTCTTCTGGGTTTCACCCACAGTCGAATGGCCAAACTGAGCGCGTAAATCAGGATCTTAAAAAATATTTAAGATGTTTTGTGTCCTCTAACCCAGACAGATGGAGCCAATTCCTGATGTGGGCAGAGCTTTCATACAACACTCTTCAGCGGTCATCAACTGGCATGTCTCCATTTGAATGCCAGTTTGGCTTTAAACCTCCTCTGTTCCCCAGTCAGCAGGCCTTTGTGGCGGTTCCATCGGTGGAGGTATTTGTGTCCCGCTGTAGGAGAGCCTTAAGCCAGGCAACATCTCGCCACCAGAGGCAGGCCAACCCACACCGGAGGCCGGTTCCACAGCTTAGACCCGGTCAGTGAGTCTGGTTGTCCGCCAAGGATCTCCCTTTGAAAGTGGAGTCTCGGAAGCTTGCTCCACGTTATGTTGGACCATTTCGCGTCATTCAGCGAGTGAAACCATTCACTTACCAGCTGGAGCTCCCAAGATCCATGAAGGTGAATCCGGTTTTTCATGTATCCTTATTGAAGCCAGTTCTTACCTCTCCTGTCTCCCCCACTGCCCCCCCCTCCGCCACTCCGCCTCATAGGGGGAGGTCTGACGTACTCCGTCAAGCAGCTGCTTGACTCAAGGCGTGTTGGACGGGGACTACGGGGACCACGGACTGATTGTATTTTGTTTTCACGTTTCTCACCTGTCTTCAGTCATTAGCCCTTATTAGTTAGAGTATTTAAAGACCTTTGTTTGTAATGCCTCTTGCTGAGTCTTAAATGTTTATGGAGACTGTTCCTTTGGAGTGTTATGATTCTTAAGTTTTTGTATAAGTAAAAGCCTTGTACCCCCTGTGACTCCTCTCCTGCCTCTGCCTTTTGGTTTTTTTTCCTGGTAGACCACAAGCATTGGTAAAGGGGAATAGAGCCTCTGGTGGTCGCTCTAAATCTACTGTGACAATTATGTGAGTAGTAATGGATTTGGGGTATTTGTTTAGTAATTAATCGTATTTATCACTATGCAGGGACATTTAATGGTCAAAACTGCCACACCACTTCTCATGCAAGACATGGTGAAACAAAGGTTTCAATCGCCTAGGTTAGGGTATATTTAGGTTGCTATAGGATTTGACAGCACTATAAATAACACTATTGTACAAACACAGAGTCCATGTGCGGACCAACCCAGAAAAGCTCAGGTTAGCAGGAGGAGCTAGCGTACTTAAAGGCCAGCAGGGGCCTCATATACAAAGCTTGCTTATGCACAAAAAAGCTGCGTAAGCCACTTCTCACACAAACGTTTGGATGTACAAAGACTGCCTTGACGTGAGAGTGCGATTCTGCACGCAAACTAAATGCCTGGCTTACACACATTTCTGCTGAATCAAACAGACTTAAACAGACCCATAAAACTATATTGGAATTAAATGGAAGCCCCAGCAATATTATTTTCAGTGACGACTTGTTTATTAAACGTTACATATTTTCAGGACCACGCATGACATCTGGGCTAATGGAGCTCTCTGCGCATTTGTCGTGAATTCTTGTTTGCAATATTATTACAATGAGTAAGCACAAGCCATTGTTACTTAAAATTAATCCATCAATGAACCAGGTCGATTCTGAGTTATGAAGGCGTAGGCCTACATATTATTGACAACTTGGGTGTGTGGGAACCACCTATCGTCAGCAAGCATACAAATAAATGAGAATATAAAAGCATGCAGGCGGGACCACGCCAAAAAGGAACCGATCCCCATCACAGCTCAAATAAGGCGAGCTCCCCGACTCTGCTGCCCGCCTGACCCACCCTTCTCTGGTGGGCAGATGTTCACCTTGATGTCCGACCACTTTTTTTCTTATGCCAGCCACAGTTCGGCTATCCGCCCCAACCTCATTGACCGACTTGGCAACGTTTTCCCAAGCCAGGTTATTTATTTTTGTTTTGGTGCTGATTCCGGAGGAAAGAGAGCCAAACAATATCTTATATCTGGCCTCTACCTCTGAAATCAACACCTCCACCTCGCATTCTAATTATTATAATTTTTTATTCCTTTCTCCATGTTCTACTTTCTCCTAACGAGGGCACTACAGCAGGCCTATTTATACTAATTAGCATATTAAATGAAGGAGGAGACTGGGCGGAGAGTCCGGCTCGCGCTTGTGCCCTCATTTTCACGGTAATTGGGATGAACAAAGAGAATCTGCGTGAAATCGGGTTTACGCAAGGATTGATACATCCAGATTTATTTGTGCGCAGCAGCTTTCCAGATTTTGACGTCTGCAAAGTTTTAGTAAGAAAATGAGGCCCTTGGGCTCCCCTGGGCTCGAATCACTACACACACATGGAGCAGTCATAAAGCAATCAATCATTTCAGAACTAAAGGTTTACAGGCACATTTATAGACGTTTTATTTTTCGCCTCAAATCAGCTAAGCAGGAACCTTTCTGTCAATGCATGTGCAAATTGAAATGTCTGGTAGAGTAATTGAGCCAGACAAGTCTAAACATATACCTTGTTTTTTGCATGGTGGATTACCCCTGGAACATTTCCAAAGCAATGCAATGGCAGTCGGGATATTAGTCACTTAAGCATAACCCCTCTCTCACACACACACACACACACACACACACACACACACACACACGCACACAAACAACACAATCTTCGCAAAGAATCAAGACATTTCAAGACATTATCAAGACAACACAACCCCATCAAGTCTAAAGTATGTTAGCACGGCCTAATGCGAAATCTTGTACATACCCTCGGTCACTGAAAATGAGAGCCTCTGTACCGACTATCAAAGCCGACAGACAGGACAGACCTCTGGCCCATTGCCTGGCTAGTGCGGGCACCGGATGTGTGATCTGGACTCAATGTGGCACAAACAATGAGCCTGATCTCTGACTGATCCGTGTGTGTTTGAAGTGTGTTCTCCGCCAAAAGGCAAACAAAGCATCACTGAGCTGTGGCCTTTTCAGTATGCACGCTCCTCGTCCTCATGGCGTCCAGCTGATCAAACTGCACACAGCAGAAGTGTTGGCCAGTGCCCTGGGTGTACTGGTTTACTGAGAGGGGGCGGGGGGGGGGGGGTTGAGTCATTCAGGGGCTTCTTCATGGAGAAGACCCCTTTGGAGACCACGCACTCACCTACTCAAACACGAACATGCACACACACATGAACGTGAACATGCACACACATAGAGTCATGAAGACTTGCACACACACACACAGGAACATGCGCACGCACACACGCAAACACACACACACACACGCACACGCACATCCATAGAAAAAGGAGTCTCTAATTTTAGAAACTAGTGATAAACCCTCTATCCAGTGGGACAGGAGGATATCAAAGGGAATGCTTGCTGGCTCTGTTGCCATGGTGAGCATGATTTCACTTGGATGTCTCGTAATTGGATGGCAATGGTGGTAAAAAAAAGGGTAGGAAAAAGAGGGGTGGGGTGGTGGAGGGGTGAGGGGATGGAGGGGTGAATTAGGCACGGAACAAAGGCTGAAACATATCCTTCTGAGGACCTGGGGTCCTAAAGGCGGGCGTCTAGTGTGTCTGCCTGTCCGGTGTGGCGGCAGGAAGTGCCAAAGAGCTCTGGTTGTTTTTAGGGGATTTCTTTCTGGCGAATCATTTGTCTGGGCCGACTTGTAACGCAGAAGGGCCAGTCGTGGCTTCATGGACGTACCGCTGTGTGTTTGTGTTTGTGGGTGTGGGTGGGTGGGTGTGTGTGTGTTAGGGTGTGAGTGTCCGTGTGTGTGTGTGTGCGTGCGTGTGTGTGTGTGCGCGTGTGCGCGTGTGCGTGTGTGTGTGTGTGTGTGTGTGTGTGTGTGTGTGTGTGTGTGGGGGGGTACACGTGTGCGTCTGTGTGTGTACTCATGTGAGTGTGTGTGTGTGTGTGTGTGTAAGAGTGGGAGATTGTATGTGTGTGTACTCATGCGTGTCAGCCATAGATTTGCACCCTAGGGAGAAGCACCAGTGAGGTATCACCTTACAGAGAATCCCATGTCCTGCAGCCCTGTTTAACAATCCTCACACGAAAAGGAGAGTGGTTTGATCCCCCACGCACACACACACACACTCACTCATATCACACAAAGACATACTCACTCATTGTCACACCGACAAGCACGCACACACAGTCATAGACACACACATGAACGCACACTCATAGAAACACACACAAACACACTCATAGACAAACAGACAAACAGACACATACACACACACACACACTCACACACACTCAAAGACACACAAACACGCACACACTGGACACACCAACAGACACACAAACACACACACACAAACACACAAACACACACACACAAACACACACACACACACACACCCACACACACACCGTGGTAACTCCATACAGCACGTGTTCCCGTGCCCGCGGACAGAAAACCCGGGGAATACCAACTGCGGTCGGTGATGTCACCGCAAACTGAAATGATTTATCAGCCATCTGAGTTATGACACGGCTCGCCTCATATTAAAGGGCCCCTGGTGTGTGTGTACAGCCAGGTGTGCACACGCACCCGGGCAGAGCGGGCCGGCCAGGAAGGGCGGGGCTGGGTGAAGTGTCGAGGTGTCTCTGAGCCGGACACCCTCACCCTGACTGCTCCCCACCAGCTGGCTGTCGCCTCACGTGGCTGGCTCTGCCGCCGGCGTGTCAATGTGTGTGTGTGTTATATTGTAGCGTGTTATTGTAAAGCGCTTTGAGTGCGCCATTGGTGAGGAAAGCACCGTATAGATGCAGTCCATTTACCATTCCCCCCTCCCCCCCCAAAAGAGCAGGGGAAAACCAACTTAATGATCGAGGTTAATGCCTTGATGAGGGACACAGAAAGAGAGAGAGATCTCTCCTTCCAGGGAGGGTTGGCACATCAACGCGTGACGTCGTCGCGGCCACGTGCTCCTTTTAAAAACGTCTCCATCACTCTCCCTCTGCCAGGGGACAGGGATCGATCAGCAAGCTGTTGATGGCATTACCGGAGGCCCAGCAGGGTGCCAGGCTCCCAGTCCCTCCCCCGGCGGCATCTCATGAGACAGATGCCGTTCAGCTCCCCGCTCACTTATCATCCTCGGGTTCCACGTGTGGATTTAGCGAGTTGATTTAGTTTCTCTTTTTATCGACTTCGCAGACGTGCGCTCCAGCTGGGGAAAAGGTTTCGCTCCAAAAATGATGACTGTGTCTTTGGCGGACGTGGATGTTGTGAGCGGCCAATCGTCATAGAATCAAACCCCTTAACCGCTTGGACAACAACTGAAACCTCAACAGTCAAAGATTTTTTGGGAAATGGAACTTTTAGAATACTCAGACACATGGATTGGTAGTCCCACACCCTAACCACTATACTATCACACGGCCTGTAGTCTTAAGACTTGAATAAGAGCTTATTTTGGGGAATAAAGTCCTTGTGATTTTTGCAGCTTAAAATAGCATCTGGGTGCCCTGGGATTCTCCGCCCAGACTCTGAGGGAAGTGAGGAGGAATGAATGGGTGTAGCCTCCGTGTTTGGACTAAATTGCCCCTGAAAATGTCACTCTTGGTTTCTCTCAAAGTCCACACATAGCCTGATGGGACTGCTGTCAGACCAGCGCTCAAACAGCATGTTGGGTTGTGTTGTTTTGTGTCGAGACTCTTCTAATGTGTTTTTCTGGGTCCTGCTTGAAATTGGTGTATTGTGTTGTGGTGAGTTGTGATGTGGTTTGTGTGTGTTTTGTTGTGGTGGTGCCATGTTCTGTTGTGTCGTTGAGTAAGGGCTGTGAGGCCCTGTGTTAGGTTTGTTGTGTCATGTCATGATGTGTTGCATCACGTTGTGGTATTGTGCGTTGTTTTGGGATGTGTCGTTCTCCAGTCGTCTTCCGTTGTGTTTTGCTGTCTTTAGTTGCGACATGTGTTGTGTTGCGTTGTGCAGTGTGTGTGTTGTGTCGTGCACCGTGTTGTGCTCCATTGTGTTGGTTTGCATCATCTTGTGTTGAGTGTCTGCTAGGGCTGTGCAATTAATCGAATTTTTATCATGATTTCGATTCTTGGGTCAAACGATCTCCTAATTAATAAAATCGAGTTTGAACGATTTTTTTGGCATTTTCCGTTGTGGTTTTCTGAAAGAGACGCGCATGCGCAAT
>JAOPUD010000027.1:2654696-2665968 GCA_027122715.1 Trisopterus minutus
TGTGTGTGTGTGTGTGTGTGTGTGTGTGTGTGTGTGTGTGTGTGTGTGTGTGTGTGTGTGTGTGTGTGTGTGCTTGATTGCGTGTGTGTGTGTGTGTGTGCTTGATTGCGTGTGTGTGTGTGCGTGTCATGCTCGTTAGTGTTGTGCGTGTGTGTGTCTCTGCTTAAGTTTCAGTGTGTGTGCACACGCTCGTTACTGTATTGACCCCGCCTCTCCCTCTGGTCCCTCCCTTCCTCCCGTGCTGTCCCTCAGTCGCACCCATCACCTGCGCCAGCCCCCGGATCGCCCGGTCCAATAGCATCGGCCCTCCCACTGACTCCGCCTATGACCTGTATGGCTCCTCCCCCGTGGGCAGCAGCCTGTCCCTGGCCGACCGCCCCAAGAGCATGATGCGCTCCGGATCTTTCCGGGAGGCCGGCGATGACGGTGAGGCCCTCCGTGGCCAGCAGCCATTTTGTTGTCTTCTCGCACGCACGCACGCACGCACGCACGCAAACAAACACACGCACACACTTAGGCCAGAAACATGCGTCTTCTCTCCTTATTTTCCACAAACACGTTCTCTTTCATTCTTCGACAAAACTGTTTAACAGTTTTAACAAATGAATCCAACCAGGATCTGACCCTGCACAGAGCCTCTCCACCACCGCACTGGGTGGAATCATGTAATATCATAAATCTGGTTTGTGCCTAATGTGCATTTTAAATATTGACTATATACATATTCTACTACTTAAAAGGTCATGACTTACTGTGTGATATAAACTTACCTTGTTAAAAGTGTCACTTTTGGATATTACATTACGCTATTTCAGTGGTATCATGTCTTTTTAAGGAGTGTGTGAGCAGGCTCACATACATACACAGAAACACTTGCACAAACAGTGAAACGTGTATTCAAAGGCACTATAAGCAATGCCATTTGTTCCGGCTAACTTCCTGTCCATATTTGCACTTAGCCCCTCCCCTCCCTCTATTCCATGTTGACATAAACGCAGGTCTTGCATGAATTCTGTCACCTTTCCTGCTGGCAGCTTTCTCTACTCCAGCCGTTGTCTTTCTCGCTTTAGCGATAGCTTTGCATAGCTTTGCCGGTAGCTTTGCCTGGTCGGCCACTCAGTCAGCACTTAAACCCGTCTGCCTGCCTGTGTACACGCAGAGAGGACCGCCTCTTTGTAGCGTTCTCTCTCCTGATTGGATGACGTTAGAATGGGATACCATAAATGTTCTGTTGATTGGGAGTCCAAATTGTCCTATTTTAAATAATAAAGCATAATTCCATGTTTTAAATAATATGTTTTAAATTTCGTCTGTCTGTGTTCTTCCAGTCCACGGCTCTGTGCTGTCCTTGGCATCGAACGCTTCGTCTAGTTATTCAGCGGTAAGTGAAGTCATCCCAACAGTCGATCG
This sequence comes from Trisopterus minutus, assembly GCA_027122715.1. Lineage (NCBI taxonomy): Eukaryota > Metazoa > Chordata > Actinopteri > Gadiformes > Gadidae > Trisopterus > Trisopterus minutus. The sequence continues at coordinate 2,656,107 of JAOPUD010000027.1, forward strand.
CTTTTCTGAACTGTGTCGTTTCCCCAATGACCTGGTGTTGCCTCCCGCCCCCCTTAACTGGCCATGAAGCTCTGCCCCTTCCATACTATTGACCTGTGTATTATCCCCCTCTCCATGCCTACTCTAGAATGAGGAAAGGATTCAAGGGGAGGTAAGGTTCCATCTCTCTCGGTGTACTCAATTCTGCCAATCGTCCAATCGTCTTCTCTTCCATCGCATCCGTTTAACCAATCACCAGCAAGTGTAATGCTTCATCATCATCATCATCACAGACATGGACTCGTTTTATATGTTGGATTTATGTCCATTAATCCCCGACGTCACCCTCTATGCATTCTCTACCACCACTGTTTGTACGCACTTGTCGCTCTGGTTAATAACTAAAAGCTAAATGACAAAATCAGCAATGCTCTTCATCCATGCTTCATCAAGTCTGTATCAGCCAGCTCAGTTTCACTTTTAAGAATGATTCACTCAGTCAATAACAGAAGAGCATCATCAAGGAACCTTATGTAGTTAAAAAAAAAAATACATGGTTATGGTATTGTGGTTCATCCAAAGTTTTTTTGTTTTGTTTTCTTCGCAGCAAATCCGCAAGCTACGACGGGAGCTGGAGTCCTCTCAGGAGAAGGTGGCCAACCTGACCAATCAGCTGTCGGCCAACGTATGTACCCCTCTGCTAACACCTCCTACCGTACATCTGCTCCCTAACAGCCCTTTGCCACTTTGAATAGCCAAAATACTGTAGAAAAAGCACGACCTGTGGTGAAATGGCAGAAATGCATGAAGCCTGATGGATACAATCAGTACAATATTCATGTACATGCTCCTACTTATTTTCTTTTTTAATGTTGCGGAGATCACTCGACTAGAATTTAGTAAGCTGTCATTTATTTTTATTTTTATGACCACTACCCATTCTGACATGATAGTTTAATGATAGGCCTTGAACCGCTGTAAGTGTCAGATTTGACCGGTCTGCAAAGGAAGCCAATGCATCGTTAAGACTGTGTATCTTGGAGGAACCTTCGACGGACTGACCAGTGTATTTCCTCGAGTAGGGATGGTTTCCTTCTGGGACACCATCCATGAAGAGATGTCTTTGGGGTGACACACGCGGGTACTTTTTTAGGGCCACTCAAAGCACACAATTCACAATTATGCCTAACATTCACCCATTCACACACCGACGGTGCAGTCAACCATGCAAGGTAACAGCCAGCTACGCAAGAGCAGTCCAGGTTAGGTGTCTTGCTCAGGGACACCTCGATACTCTTACCTCCTGTGCAACGTGCAGAATGCTTCAAACGTTTCAAACGTTTCATTCTGCCTGGGCTTTGCTTTTAAACAGTATGCGATTGAGCTCCCCCCCTCCTGCACTTAAATACGTGAAACGATAATCCCTTCCACCCCCGTCTCCCTGCAACCCTTACTTCGTTACCACTGAGCCCCCACGCTGGGAAACACTGGGTTAAGTGCTCACCATCACCAGCGTGAGGATCATGATCCGAAGCCTCTCCGGCCACACTTCTAATCCCCAAGTGGGTGAAGAGCAGCCATGAAAGATAAACTGTGGGCCACTCGGCCGCGGGCGGGCGAGGTCTTAAGACCTGCCCTGCTGGGCTGACGATTCTCAGCCTGTATCTCGTATCTGTCTCAGCGTGCCTTGGCTCCAGTGCACTGCTGCTGCTGCCGCTGCTGCGGTACCATAAAACTAACGGTACTTCAGCACACGCTGAATCTTAAGCCGCACCCTTAACACCTCTCTCCGCGCCCCCGCCCGCGCCCCTCTCCTCTCCCTGCTTTACTCGTCCTGTCGTTCAGTTCGCCGCACCTCGCTCGCTGGCGGAGGCGTTAAACTTGATGTGTTTTTTTTTTTACTATCTATAATCAATGGTTATGTTCTACCCACGATGCAGTGGGGCGTTTATGCCCTAGTGGGTCGCCCGGATGGGTTGAAAGGACCGCCGATTGCATTACATGATTGATGATTTTGTGCGTTTCTAACCTGTAGTAAAACTAAAGACAGTGGGAAATGGCTTGGCCTCACAGCGGATAGCCACAGCATGTACAGTATGTTGAGTGTGTCGTACCCCATGTGTATGACGGTGTGTGTGTGTGTGTGTGTGTGTATGTGTGTGTGTGTGTGTGTGTGTGTGTGTGTGTGTGTGTGTGTGGGTGCACGTGTGTTTGCGTTGCGGTGTCTTCCTCTGCACACAGGGAAAAATGCGTTGATCGATCTTCCTTACTGTTTATCTGCATTAGCGGTTTCCATCCCTAATGCCCCTGTCCCTCTCTCCTCCTCTTCCTCCTCCTCCTCCTCCTCCTCTTCCTCTGCTTCCTCCTCCTCTCTGCTGGACTCACTGCTGCCCCCCGCTGGCTCTCCGCTCCACCCTCCTCCTGGACGATGGGGGACGCAGCTAGGCCAGGTGGGTTGGGCCTCTGCTGCTTCCGGGGTCTTCTCTGTCTGTGTCACTCAGGCTGGCCCGCAGACCCTGGGCCCCTTCATGGGGCCCCTGTGGCCCCTAAGGCCCGGGGCCCTATGTGGGTTGTGGGGTTCGGTCAGGTTTAGCTCAGTGTTTTCCTCCGTGCTTGAAGCATTGATTGCAGGATCTGTAGACTGTAGCTGGAAATATTTTTACATCCCAAAATATTTTGTGATCCTAATTCAGCGGATCAAATGTGAACAATACAGAGTTTCTGGGAAATATGTCTGAAAAGCTCCCGCATCACCGCAGATATTGAGGACGCTGATGTGGGCAGTAATCAAAGCAGGCATGTCAACAACAACAACAACAATAGGGCAGTGTTTTCCATTAGAGTCTAAGATGCTCCATCTGGTCCCAGATCAGCCATGCCAGAGCCTAACCATTCAATATTCACAACGTTCTCGGTTCTCTGTCTCTCTGCCTCTGTCTGTCTGTCTGTCTGTCTCTCTCTCTCTTTGTCTCTGTCTTTGTCTTTGTCTTTCTTTCTCTCGCACTCGCTCTCGCTTTATATTATCCACCCACTCCTCTCTGCCGACAGAGAGAAAGACAGTATTTTGATGTGCCATGAATCTCCCAGACAGTGATGCCCATGATTACAGTCATTGACTTACACTGTATGTCTCTCTCTCTCTCTCTCTCTCTCTCTCTCTCTCGCTCTCGCTCTCGCTCTCGCTCTCGCTCTCGCTCTCTCTCGCTCTCGCTCTCTCCCCCCCCCGAAGGCTAATTTGGTAGCAGCGTTCGAGCAGAGTCTGGCCCTGATGACAGCCCGCCTCCAGACTCTGTCTGACTCTTCAGAGAACAAGGTATTTTTGACTATTATGACTATTATTATAGTCTATAATGTACTGTCTAGAACACACGGTGGGTTAGTCTATAGTGTACTGTCCAGAACACACGGTGGGTTAGTCTATAGTTTACTATCAAGACACAAGGTGTTTTAGCCGATTGCATACTGTTTACTTTCCCTAAAAAAATCGAAATATATATACATTTAAAATGTTCAAATATGAACACCTCATGAATACTTAAATACAAATCTGTCAATATGAAGTCCATACAGTAGTACAGTAGTAGGCCCTTTACATCGCCATAGCGACCGGGTGGGGGGTGGCGAGGCTGGCCTTGCATAACCTGGGCTAACCCTCAGCGGAGATCACATACACACATTCCACCTTCTTAGGTTCACTGGGAGTCTTGTCGCAGCGGCGCTACACAGAGCTCAGCCCCTTCCTAAAGCGTGGGGGAATGTGCACCCCTGCCCCCCCCCCCCCGTCTCCGTCTCCGTCCCTCCTGCTCTGAGCCCTGATTCATGTCCTCCTGGCCCGCTGCCCATCGCCCTGCACCTCCCGGTCCCCTGCCGGGTCTTGATTGGCCCCCCTCTGGGGTCCTGATTCATGTCCTCCGGACCCCCTCCTGAGTCTCCAGGCCCCCCTCTGGGTTGTGAGCCGTGTCCTTCCGACCCCCTACTGAGACGTGATCCATGTCCGCTCGGCCCCCTATGAGTCCTGATTGATTTCCTCTGAGTCCTGGTCCATGACCCCCTATTGAGTCCTGGTTCATGTCCCCCTAATGAGTCCTGGTCCATGTCCTCTGAGTCCTGGTCCATGACCCCCTAATGAGTCCTGGTCCAGTTCCTCTGAGTCCTGGTCCATGACCCCCTAATGAGTCCTGGTCCATGACCCCCTAATGAGTCCTGGTCCATTACCCCCTAATGAGTCCAGGTTCCTGTGACCCTACAGACTGGAGTGTCGCCGCTCCAGGAGTCTGAGCTCAGCGAGCTGAAGGAGACCATCGAGATTCTGAAGACCAAGAACACGGAGGCCCAGGAGATCATCCAGGGGGCCCTGAGCCACCCGGACATGGCCCCGCAAGGTGGGCCCCCCTCAGCTCTGCCTCTCTGCACGGCACAACGTGTTTCTGTATTCCATTATTCTTTTACTACTTTGTTTTATTACTTTATTACCGAACAACAATGGGTTTGGATTACGTCAAGTGAATTTGATTTGTGCTTCTAATGATGAATGATGTATAAATATCATAAAAGATTAATAAAATAATAAATTATAAGTTTAGGTGCACTTTTTTCATGAGTAATGCATTCTGCTATGTTCTGGTTTCCGATGAGGTTGTCCATGCCCGGGTGGACAATAAAGTTGTGTTGTGTTTTTTGGTGACAATGTCCAGGCTCAGGTGTGGACCTGATAAAGTTGTGTTTTCTACCGTTGTGTCGGGCAGAGCTGGAGATCAGGCGGGAGAACTCTTCGGAGAGCATCACCAGTCTGAACAGCATCACCAGCCACTCCAGCATGGGCAGCCTGAAGGAGCAGGAAGCCAAGAAGAAGAAGAAGAAGAGCTGGGTGAGGACAAGATGGCCGCCGCCGACCGTCCCAACCGCACACACACACACACACAACCAAACAAACCGTTTCCCCCACTCCCGCACTCGATACAGTTCAACGGCTGAGTTCACGTCCAAGCCTGAAGCGTCAGCGCGCGAAATGCGTCCCGTGTCTGTGCTAAATAATGAATTAGTTACCCCAGTCAATTGCTGACGCCGACCTCGCTGTTGGTGAGACAGTCGATGGCGGTGAAGTGAGGTCATGAAGCGAGACCCGCGTGACAGGAAGAAACCCCCGGCGCACTCTCTGCCAGTTCCCGGGCCCCCTCGCGAGCCGGAGCCCCAATTATCACCCCAGAGCGTGGGGCTAAGCCCTGCAGAAGCTGCGTTCTGAGCAGAACTTGTGGGGAAGTGGGGCTTATTACATTAGATATGCCACGGTGGGGGGTGGCTGTCTCAGGCGGTATGGGTAATGTTGAGCTCGGCAGAAGACGGCCAGACGACAGTCTGCGACGGCATAATCCGATCAGTGGTGCCCTATCTCGCTGGTGTTTGATATAGGTTAGCCCGCACTCAGAGCTATCGATTAGCTGTTATGACCGCCGGGCTCCGGTTTCTCCTTCATAATTAATTAATGTGCCATTTCCCACAGTCTGAGTGTGCAATTCAGGGCCCGGTAACAGATTACAGCAAAAATAAAATCCTCAATGTAAAAAAATATATATTCTAGGATGTTGTACATCTAAATACGGTTTCACCTGGGATGATGATCTCTTTGATATCACATCATGTAGATATACGTTATTGCGTTGAATTTATACATTTTTACCTAAATGTCGCTCCGTTGACAAAAGCAGCCCTCTCTCCTGCTACTGACCTCGTTCGCCCGGCATCCATCTTGGTTCTGGAAGCGCTCGGAACCAAGATGGAGTCGAGAGGGGCCCCCCCCCCCCCCTCCCGTGTGAGTCAGACCCGCGGTCCCCGCACGTGCATCGGTTGCCGCCAGGCGTTGAAGCGTTGTGTCCTCCTGCCCTGGTTCTGTGTTTTAAGTGTGCCTCTCATCTCTCCTTCACGCCTCCCTGCTCTTTGTTTTAGGTGTTTGAGGTAAGTCGTGTGGCGTCTTGGGTCTGAGCTCCACCTGACCCTGCTTACCCCCCGTCTCTAACCCAGTGCTTCTCAACCTTTCCTGGCTCGTGACCCCATTTTCTAGGCCTGACCTGATTTTTGCGGTCAACCCATTTTCAATTTTGGGGATCTCGTATCATTTTGACCCTTAACTTCTTCTCCGAGGTATCAGTCATTCACACGGAGCGTAAAGAATTTGCATCGGGGCGGCCTAAGTAAGGAGTAGTAGCTCTTACCACTCACTAGGCATCGGCCTTTGCATACAGGACCTTTATGGGACCTCCAAACCTTTTTAAATGGAAGTCTGGTAGTCGGTCAGGCTGGTAGAGTGATCTATCCAGCAAACATGTGGGTGGACACGCCCACTTGTGATGTCACTAAGGCACAGGGAAAGACGGATTTTCAAACGGCTTGTAATGGCTAATCACACTCACACCTGGTGGCATATGGCCCCTTTAACAGCCCATTAGAAACCTAATTAAAAAGTCACCATCTCACATAGCTGGCTGATGAGTGAGCGATCTCCCAGGACCTTCATACACAGATCAGGCAGCATGAGGTCCTGACCCCAAGGTTGTGAATCACTCTGCCCTAACCTTGTCACCAGAGCACTCATCTCCATCACTGTGTCTTCACGCAGGTCAGACCAGTTTCCACGTTCCCATCTCATGTCCATCGTCAGGTTGTGTCTCTATTGTGTGTTATGCTGAGCTGGGTTCGGCTGGGTGACTGTAGTATGAATCATCCACATCTTGACATGCTCTTTGGCTGGGCATCACTAACACGGTTTGAATAAGCTTTATTGTTCCATGTGTGTTGGCTCTGCTCTGTGCTGACTCTTCATGATTACCCGGTGACACGCAAGTCCGACCCCCACACCGGCGTACACAGCTTTGTTTTACAAACTAAGCACTGATGCTTCTGAGAGGAGGGATCTCGCCATCAGGCTGTGATTATAAGGGTTTATTTTAAACCACAGAATCTGGGATAAAAACTACAATTTGGTCCAAAAAACAAAAGGATTCAGAAAAAAATACTAATAAAGAAATTGAAATAGCGTCAGCACCTCATGTCACCAAATTCACTCATTCATCACCTTCACGCAGCCTATCACAAAGCCCGGGGGTGCCGGTGAGAGTTCCCCCTGTATCCCAGAACCCCCCATTTCTCACGCCCCTCCCCTAATCATTTAGTGGGGGGCGTAAATCTCCCCGCTGGTGTCACTGCAGAGCCCCATAATGGCATTTCCCCATCCTCTCCCTTCTCCTGCTCAACCTTTCACGGCCATCCTCGCCCCCACTTACACTTGCTTTCTGTCTTCCACCCTTTATCACTCTCTCTCACTCTCACTCTCTCTATTTTTTTTATATGTATATACTGTCTTTGTTTATCAATCCCCATTTCCATATCCACCCCCCCCCCCCCAGGCCCGGAGGAAGAGTGACTCACAGATTAACTCCCGAGCCAGCGACTTGCTTGATTCTAAGAGGTGAGAGGAAAGACACTATTCTACCAGGACTCCTCCCCACAGCCACTGCTGTGAAACACGTCCTTAATGAAGCTCTAATGAAGTGTGAATGAGCGAATCCCCAGACAGTCCCCTTGGATACCAGCTGAAAAGTGCTGTGTCACTCTGGTGTTATAATGTGTCACAGATGCTTTGGTATTGTAGCGTTAGAGGCCACTCAGGCATCGGGGGGAGGTTAGGGGCACCCAGAGGACTGTCCCTGTCTCCTACCTACCCTCCCTGTTCCCGGCTCCCCGCCCGGGTCAGGGCACCGCTGGGCTGCTGGTTCTCTGTCCCCACACCGCTGTGCCTGCTGGGGAGCAAACCCTTAATGCCGGAATTGGCCGCAATTGGGAAGAACTGGAAGAGGCGCCTTGCAGTAGACGTTGGTTCAATCGCTAATACCTGTTTTAAGAAATATAATTATCCGCCGGGATCCCGGAAAATATATAAAAAATGTTGTTTTTGTGTTCAAATCCCATTTCATCCGGTTGACCTACACTGTGTCTAGACGTTTAACAGAACATAGCTGAGGATGCTCGCTGCAGAATGTATTTGTTCTCTTCCCTGTCATGTCAGCTTCTGCACAGTGCAGTGGAAGGACCTGTGTGTGGGCGACGTGGTGCGGATCCACAAAGACCAGATCATCCCTGTGAGCATACTTCTTAAACCTCACACCTTCACAATCACTAACCATGGTGAAACCCAATAACTTAACCTGAACCATGGACCGCTTCAACTCAAATACTGTATGATTGGAGGGATTCAAGTTGAATTATTCATTTGAATTACTTCTTACTATCGGGTGCCATTTTGAATGGCCCTTTTCAATACTCGACTAAATCACTTAGCTGAATCAATGGTGTTTTATAATTACACGTTCTCTCTCCCGCTCTCTCGTATTTTCCCCTGCTGATAGGCGGACCTTCTGCTCCTCTGCAGCTCCGAAGAGTACAGCTTGTGCTACGTGGAGACTGCCGACATCGACGGGTACCGCGTAGCTTCACGTAGCTACTTAGCGTAGACACAGTGTCAACACACATCATTGACACGCCCTAGCTTGTTGAATGAAGTGCAACAGAAACCAAATCGATGATAATATGGACAGGGTTTATATATATATATATTTTTTATGTGTTTTGTCCAAAGAGAGACCAACCTAAAGTACAAACAAGCCCTGTCCATCACACACCAGGAGCTGACCAGCGAACCCTCCGAGGAAGGCCTTGCTGACTTCGATGGTATGTTGTGTTTATAGTCTTGCACTTTCCATACTATTATTCAAATGTATTATTCAAATTGGGTGGTTTTGATCACATTGTTTTATGTATTTATTTTAAATAGTACTAAATACATGCATATGGTGAGTCATTCCCTATGCAGAATAAATCAGTCAATCAATTAAATAAATATATATGAACAATTTAAAGTTATCTGACAGAGGAAGCCTTCCTTTAAACCACAAAACTACCAATGATTGGTTTTAACCATCATGACGTGAATTGCGTTAAGGCCGCACTTACTACTGCTAAGGGAGTTAATAGTAAAACCAAAAGGACACTGGTCACACCGTTTCGTTCGCTGACGTGTTACCAAAGCTCCTGTCATTGACGACGGGGTGTTCACCCTGACAACCTCTCCTGCTCTCCGCTCTGCCGTACAGGCGTGGTGTGGTGCGAGCAGCCCAACACCCGGCTTTACGCCTTCAGAGGGCACCTGCGGTGGCGCGGAGAGGACCACGTGTTGAACAACGACCACATCCTGCTGCGAGGGACCGTGCTGCGCAACACGCAGTTCGCCTACGGCCTGGTCATATACGCAGGTACGGCATGGGGGACACATAGGCCCTCATCTCAGATACAATGGGCCTACTCTATGTTAGCCAAACTTCTAAGGGTGGAATGGAACAGAGCCCTGGCTGGAAACCAGGAAATGCAAGAGGAGGAGTCACGCCTGGTTTCCTGTTGCAATGTTATTCTGGATAAAGCTTTCAGAATTCAAAGTGTATTCATACAGTGGCCACTCTACACAGTGTCTTACATTTTTTTTTTTTTTACAGTTTATAGTAAACTGCCCAGTTTATTCTCACCTGTTCACGCAGACATATCCCCGCCTCCAGCCACATGATCGTTCGATGAAGTGCTAGAAAGTGAAACGCCCTGTTCGCCATGAATTTAATTTGTCCGCCATCAGACGTAAATTATGAATTTAAAGTCAGTTTGACTTGCCCCTACGTATACACAGCCTGAGACTGTGGTGAGGATTTGTTTTATAATCTAGATACAGGGCCGTAGCACCAAATTCTGGGCCCCTATACAAGAAGTCCGGAAGGCCCCCCCCCCCCAGCGCCATACCCAAACATATCACCAAGTCGCGGAAAATGCCCACTGACGGGTCTTCTTG
>JAOPUD010000027.1:2667977-2679503 GCA_027122715.1 Trisopterus minutus
TGTTCCCCCCCCCCCCCCCCCCCCCCCTCAGATGTCTTCTTCCCTGCGGACTCCGTCAGCTCCTCCCTGCAGCGGGACGACCACCGGGTGCGCGTGGTGGTCTGCGTGGCGGACCTGCAGGTCTTCAAGGAGGTCAGGGGGGGGGTCTCCCCGTCAGGTCTACCCTCAATGTGTTCCAAACCCGCTTCCTCCTGAGTGTGATTGTTAAGGCGGTACCTCTTCCCGGGTCGTCTCCACAGGAGGTGAAGCAGCAGGACTTCTTCGTTGGTACCGTGAGAGTCAACGGGCGCATGGACTGGCCGATGCTGGATTCAGCCGTCAGCCAGGCTCTTAAGGTGAGGCGGAGCGACTCTCTTGATGAATGCTGGGTGGGCTGTGGTCCACATCTTCGCGATCCGGCCCAGATCAGCATGCCGTCGGGCCGTTCTAGTTGTTATGGTTCTGGGTTAGATCCCAGATGCCCCTTTGTCTGCTTAATGGCTAAATAGGGAATCTGAAGGATGATACTACTTAGAAAGGTGGATACCTTTGCATACATACCGTGCTACATCCAGTCTGCATCGATGATATGAAAAACGGAATAAACCGACATTTTTGATGCGTTTAGGTCCCCACATGTTAACGCCAGCATGGTGTGCGTGTGTGTGTGTTCCAGGTGTATATCGCCAAGGTGGACCCCACCGCCAGCCTGGGCCTGTCCACAGACTCCATCTACAGCTACAACATGGGCCACATCAAGAGACTCCTGGGTGGAGAGGCCCCTGAGAGCCAGCCCTCCCGCTGCATGTCCAGGGGCCCCACCAGCATCACCGTGGCCCTCAAAGGTCTGTGGGGCCGCGTGCAGATATTACTTTTTACTTTTACATTGTTTGTTCTTTTTACGCCTGGGAATTGACCTTGACGTAAACCCTGGTTGTGTTCCTACCATGGGTTTATATGAAAATATTAGTTATATAGTTATGTTTTTGTTCAATAAAGCATTTTTGACATTTTTTATTATTTTTTGTTATGTCATACATTATGGAGAATGGGAACATCATATCATAGTTGAAAGTTATGATTTTAACTCTGAGTAGTAAGGTTTTAGTTATTCAGGATTTGCAGCTGTTGCGCTTAATAGTTTAAGTGTTAAGCTGTACATGGATTACTAGTTGTATTTATCAGTGGTTTTCTAGTTAGTAGTAGTTTTGTAATTTGCATGCATTGCCATATAAAACACTGTGGGCGGTCCTATCTTCTCAGAGGAGTTTAGAAGCCTGTTTCTAGACTTCTGAGAAACGCGCATCCACATGGGGACCTCATTATCAGACCATCCACACCTGCACCTGTCTGTCTCCGTCTCCGGGAGCCGACGCACTCTGCACTCCCATTCATCGGGTGTTCCTCCATCTATCACTGAACCCTCGTAGCGGGCCTCTCCTGTCAGAGCGGCCAGACCGGAGCCTCTTAGTGCTAATGCAGAAGGTCTGTCTTCTGTATGGGGGGCCTGGTGTGGTTCTCAGCACGTATGCAGAGACCATTAGCGAGTTTAAAGCCTTGCATGACCAGCGGAGCTCCCCAGGGAGGGACGCTCTCGGCTGGCAGATGGGCCCCTCCCTGCCCTGGCCGGCTGGTATGCAGGGGAGGGCTTGCGGGGTGAGAGAGGGGGGGGCCCGGGGCAGACAGGATCCTGGGTAACACGATCCCCTCTCTGCAGCCCTGTGCTGCAGGCAGGCAGACCCAGCTGGTCCCAGCTACACCATCCACATCCAGACCCCTGTGGAGGTAGAGAAGGCGGGAGCAATGGCAGTGGTGACACCCAATACCGCCACGGAGGGGGAGGACGACGGGGGGGCTTGATCCGAAACTATTTTGAGAATACGCCGTTCGAGTCTTGAGTTGTTTATGATGGATGGGAGAGGCGATGGATATCTACCCTACAGAACATGCTCTTTGTACCGTCGTGTCGTACATGCTGGGCATCGCACGGCCGTCGTAACCCCGCCTTATGTACGCAGTCTGTGCGTGGGTGTCCTGTACACATGTGTGCATGCCTACGCGTGTCTGAATTCTTGGCTGGCATTTGTCACTTTGCAACTTTCCATACCTACATTCTTCCAATCGTTTATTATAGCCCTGTGGCCTGTCTAAGGACCTGCCCTGACCTCTGGGCAAGGGTTTAGGTGTGCAGAGTTTGAAGTCCTAGTGAAGGGTTGAAGGGGAGGTGTGCAGAGTTTGAGGTCCTAGTGAAGGGTTGAAGGGGAGGTGTGCAGAGTTTGAGGACCTAATATCTGAGGGCCTCCTCTGACCGCTGCTCCTGGTTTCAAGTGTCCGGATGGCCTCGTGTTTGAAGCCTAATGTCTGAGAACCTAACCCCCTGAAGAAGCTCTGAAGGAGGACTGTGTGGATGTCCTTGTGGTTCACATTTCTGAGGGCCTCTCTTAACCTTCTCTAAACCCCTTGAGCAAGTGAAGAAGGGTTCTCTAACCATTCAGCAGGTCTAAAGGAAAAGCATGTTGACAGCCTGGCCTTTAGATCTTTAAGGTCCCTCAAACTCATAGTGAAGGATGAGAAAGACAAGTGTGCGTGAAGGGGCTCATGCTTTGGATGCAACCTTCTCGTAGACTTTATCCACTTCCCTCTTCTTTGTCTGCCTGTGTGAGATGTCTTAGAACCTTCTCCCCTGGCTGCTCTCATGCCTTGGTGTCCTCTCCCCCGGGTCCAGGTCTGAAGGAGAAGTGTGTGGACAGCCTGGTCTTCGAGACGCTGATCCCCAAGGCGATGATGCAGCACTACATCAGCCTGCTGCTGAAGCACCGCCGCATCATCCTGTCGGGGCCCAGCGGCACGGGGAAGTCCTACCTCACCACGCGCCTCGCCGAGTACCTGGTGGAGCGCAGCGCCCGCGAGGTCGGCGCCGGCATCGTGGTCACCTTCAACATGCACCGCCAGTCCTGCAAGGTGAGCCGCCGGCCAATCACAGCCGGGGGAAGGGGGGGGGGGGGGCTTCACGGGGCATGTAGTATATCGGGTGTAAGGGGTCGGCTTAGCGCTTGAGGTTAGGACACGTAACCCTAACTGCTCCTGAAGAGCTGGCTGTCGCTTTGCGTGGGTGACTCCGCCGCCGGTCTGTCAATGTGTGCATTAACCGCCAGACGTTACTCTGTACTTATTTATTGGGTATACTAACATTAACTAGACGAACACAGACGTGTACGTGAGACTCTGTACTTATTTATTGTCAATCCAAAAACATAAATCTCGCTCAGAGGGAGCATAAAACCCCTGGCTAGCTCAGGACAGCTAGCGGTGGGTTCTCGCTAGTGGCGATGGCACTGCTGCCTCTAGTGGTGGCCTGGAAGTATCCCACGCTACAACAGGGAGGGTCGAGGTTGTTTCCGTGCCGGCGATCTCGCCGTGCTGTTCGATGTTGTTTCTCTAAGTCTTTGGTTTGGTGTTTTCCCCCTCGTCAGGACCTACAGCTCTACCTGTCTAACCTGGCCAATCAAATCGACCGGGAGACGAGCACGTCGGAGATACCGCTGGTGATCATCCTAGATGACATCAACGACCCGATCTCCATCAGTGAGCTGGTGAATGGGGCGCTCACCTGCAAATATCATAAATGGTATGTTCCCCTTAGACCTCCTATACAGCATATACATAATACATGGCCATGTGATGAATGTTGTCATAACCTTCAATTACTAATTTGCACACATTTTCTGACACAAATATATACTTACATGTGACATGTTTGTTCAAACAGTCCTTACATCATCGGGACAAGCAACCAGCCGGTGAAGATGACTGCTAACAACAGTCTTCATCTCAGCTTCAGGTAAGAGGTTCAATACGAGGAAACGTAAATTATTATCGCAGACTTGCATGAATGAATAGGTTTATCAACCACTAATAGTACATTTACATTTACAGTTATTTTCTGTGTGAATAATAAAGTTGTACCTTCTCCTTTTAAACTAGGATGGTGACGTTCTCCAACAACGTGGAGCCGGCCAACGGCTTCCTGGTGCGCTACCTCCACCGGAAGCTGATGGAGTCGGAGGACGAGAGGAACCTGACCAACGAGGACCTCCTCCGGGTGCTGGACTGGGTGCCCAAGCTGTGGTACCACCTGCACGCCTTCCTGGAGAAGCACAGCACCTCCGACTTCCTCATTGGTACGGCGTCACACACAACGGCAACCGTTGGGCGTTTTTAATGCAGCGGCCTCTGAAAGCACTTTAAAATATTGCCTAACATTCACCTGTTCCTGCACACAATCACACATAGACGGCAGTGTCAGCCATGTAAGGTGACAGCCAGCTTGTTGGGAGCAGTTAGGGCGAGCTGTCTTGCTCAGGGGCACACCTCCACACCTCCACACGCTAGGTGGAGCCAGGGAACGGGCTGGCAACCTTCAGGTCACCAGCCAGCCCGCTCGACCTCCTGAGTCACATTCCAGCCTGAGCCACATGCTGCCATTTGTTGGTTAGTTAGTTAACTAACCCTAACCCCTAACCCTAATCTCATTAGTTAAACCTCAGTCAGTCTTGGTTTTTTTTGGAGGTCGGGGTTCAATGGAGAGGGCAGGGTTCAGTGTTGGGTAGGAGGGCGCTGCCACCAGAAGAGACCTGTCTTCACCTTAATGTAGAGGAGAACATTCCTACTGAGACCCTGTGCAGTGGGAGTTCCTTCAGCCACAGGGGTGTGGAGGAGGTTGGTAAAGAACTGAACGACCATCTTTCCTCATTGTTTATATTTTCTCTGCTCTCTCTCTCTCTCTCTCTCTCTCTCAGGGCCGTGTTTCTTCCTCTCCTGTCCCGTGACGGTGGAGGACTTCCGTTCGTGGTTCATTGACCTGTGGAACCACTCCATCATCCCCTACCTCCAGGAGGGGGCCAAGGACGGCTTCAAGGTCGGACACATTCACATGCTCACTCTCTCTCTCTCTCACTCATGCAGACACTCACACAGACACCCACACAGACACTCACTCACACAGACAGACACATACTCCCACACAGTCTCACTCACACAGACACTCACACAGACACCCACACGGACACTCACTCATAGACACTCACTCAAACCGACACACACTCGCTCACGTCACACAAACATGTCACACACACACACTTGACCACTCACCACTTAAAAACTCAGACCACTTTCAGAGGAAACTCATCTGTGAAGTGGTTTTGGTGGTAAACTGGTGAGTGACCCAAAGGCCACTAACAACATGTAGGACCGGGGGAGGGGGGGGTGTTGAGAGAGTCCCCCCCTCACCCCTATACATATCTTGACAGACGATGTTTACGTTTGCTCCATGTCCCCGGGTTGGCTCAGGTCCATGGCGGGCAGAAGGCGCCCTGGGAGGACCCCGTGGAGTGGGTGAGGGGTACCCTGCCCTGGCCCTCAGCCAAGCAGGACCAGGCCAAGCTGCTGCACCTGCCGCCCCCCAGCGGGCCCTCGGGGGGCCCGGGCCCCGCCAGTGAGCTCCGGCACCAGGAGACGCCCCCCAGCTCCATGGACTCAGACCCCCTGGTGAGACCAGCAGTGCGGAGGAGTCCTAGGACGCCCGCTTAGTGGCTGTTATGATCCCGTACTGTGGCAGTGCACTGCCACTGTTACAGAGTAAAAAATATACAATGAAACTACTAACAAAACAACTAGCACTTAGCATTGTGTAGCATCTTATCCTAGCTATCTTTGTTGTGTACGGGGAATGGTTTAACCTAGCGACTGTTAGTGCTTGGCACTCAGTTCTATGAACCTCCTTACTGTACCGACAGAGATATATTGCTGTTTCTTGTTCTAACCCTTTCTTCTGACAAATGTATTTATTGTAAGTCGCTTTGGATAAAAGCACCTGCTAAATGCCCTTAATATAAATGTACGTATACGTAAAATGGCTCCCCTCGTATGTCCGATTTGTATTGCTAATCTGCACACCAGATCTGCAATCTGGTTTTTAAACGGGCTTCTGCTGCAGGATAACTTTTTTTTGGTTGTCAGTCTCACGTGTAAGTCGCTTTGGGTTAGGTGTGATTAGTATTGTGTGGGCTGTACTACTGTTAACGTTTCTTCTTCGTCTTTTCTCTCTGCGTAGATGGCGATGCTTTTGAAACTACAGGAGGCAGCCAATTACATCGAGTCCCCGGACAAAGAGGACCCCAGCCTGCCTCGACTTTAAACACAGTCCTCGACGGCATCACTGTTCTGCGTTTTATTTGCAGCTTTTTATTGTAATTTTCAATTTTTTTCTAGGGGAGACAAAAAAAAAAAACTTTACTTACATCGGCCGTTTTAAATCCTCTACAGTTGTTGCGTTCCGTTGTGTTTGTCCTCTTGCGGCCACCGTAGCCCTCGGATCCATCAGACAGGTGCTATCCCTGTTAGTTCTTATTCGTTGTCTCTCGGCACTTAATCAGGTGATTCCTGCAACAGCACACGGTGCACCCGCTACTCTGGCTACACCGCGCACGGCAGGACAACTCACCGAGTCTTAACACGCAGCCACCGGTTACCGCTAGCCACGCGTAGGAAGGGTACGACAGCATGAGAGATGTTCAGCTCGTAACGCATGGTTCTATATAAAAAACATATCCCAGTTATCATGCCTTCGGTGGCCAGCTGTGACACATATGCAACCGCTGGCGTCCCCTGTCTCCCCGTCCCTCCGACCACAAGCAGGTGAGGTCTTTGTCTGAGTCCAGTCAGACCGCATGCCTTAAACGCCAGGACTCGGGACGAGTCAGCCCCGAGCGGGTCATCGGTGCTTAGGCGAGCGCTGTCATCCCGCCTGCTGTCGACTCTCTTTTAACACTCAAACCGCGGCGAGGATAACCCCAGAATATCTCCTCTGTCGGCGGCGGAACGGCCGCTCGCGTAGCTCGTCATCTCGCGCGCTAGCCGTGTCCGTGTCACAAGTGCCGTCGTGTTCGTCTGCGTGAACCCCCCCCCCCCCCGAGCTTCTGAGCCTCTCTCTGTGCCCCTTCTACCCCGTAACCCCCTCGTGTTTCCTGTTCCTGTTTCCGGTTCCTTTGCCACCGCCTCCTACTTGTTCCAACTCAGCAGTGTTTGACACTAAGGCCATATAAATCAGGTATACAGTATTACTTCAGCCTGTACTCGGACATAGGCACTCCACATCACACCGGAGATGCAGCCGCCCCAGCCGATGCAATTTGCATCCCCTCTCGTCTCTTCCTTCCGTGTTTCTTTTTAAAATGTCCCCCCTCCTCCCCCCCCTCCCTCCACCACCCATGCCCTAGATATCATATATTGGTCATGTTGTTCATGTGAAGATGATCTCTCATCACTATATGAGTTGTTTTATTTACACTAGTTGCATGGTGCAAATATCTAATATGCTGAACCAAATACTGTAGGTCCATCTTGGGTTTCTATGGGCCGTCCGGTTTGGTTTTTTCCAAAGTTTTTCACCTTGTATGAATGTATAGGTTTGATTAAGAAACACACTGCCATCTGACCACTTCAACCATCCAGAGTGCTTGTAAAGAAGAGCCTTATTATTGTTATGATTCTGATTCTGATTAGTAATTGTATTAATAGTATTATAAGCGGCAGTGTGGAAATAGCAACCATAACAAACATGAGCATTTTTTCTAAGTTTTGGGGGAATTAAAAGCCACCTTTCCCCACTTTATTCAACACATATTTGCTGCATCTCGTGTCCAATATCCATACATATATCAACAGCTAGGTACTTATTTAGATACTTGGGTTCTCTTTCACAAAATGTACCATTCAATATAGTGTATTTACAGCCAGGTAAGCTACAAAATAAGTCATTTTTATAATTCCTTTGAAAAGTGTTAGTAGGGAAACGGTTCTGTTTGAACAGATCTAAGGCATAAAGTTTTTTCACTTTAAAAAAGTAACCTTGTTAAAATATATAACGTGGCACATCGTTGCGGTGTTGATGGTTGTAAAGTATGTTTAAAGAAACAGTGGTACGCAGAACATGCCCTCATTCTATGGATAATATAGAGAAATGTTGGTTTCAAAAGCCGCAATACGTGACAATACGTGACCCCCAATGTTTACGTCAATGTAGCCTACTTAGTGTAATTATTATTTTATACTCGAAATAAGGTTCTTATAGATGACAAAGGGAGGTCCAAACGTGGGCTGTGGTGTTTGTTGTCATCCGAAATGTCCTTTGTCCATTCCATGTGTCGTCTTCGTCCATTCCAGGCCTGAGATTTTTCACTTGTGTACATAACAACCTAAAAGAATGTCGGACCAATCTAAATGTAGTGAAAACTGCTCCATAATTTAACGGCATAGCCAAACTACATTTACAGAGCTTTGTGGTTTATTTGTTTTGCACTTTTGCATACACCTAATGATTGTTTTACAATTTAACTTCTGCAGCTGACTGCCCTGCTTACTAAAGGACCCCCACGCCGCACTGTTGTCCCCGTGACCCAACGATGCCAAACTATTAGTGGCTCCTCTGTCTCCCAATCAAAAGAGAAGCTTGTCCCTTGTAAATACTTGAGGTAGTCTTCAACGCCCCCACCTTAATTGATGTTAGGATAGGCCCCCATACAGGAGTCACCCCCCTCTTGTTTCATCATCACATTCACTGGTTATTGTGCCTGTTGCTCTGTGATAGCTGTGACGTGTGTTTGGTTTGAACCGACTAAAACAGCAACTTCTGCCAGTGTTGGGTGATCGCTAGTCTGGGAGGAGTAGAGTCCACCAGGTGGAGGGCGGAGATCTCTGGACCAAAATGGATTTGCAGTACATGCAAAGAGTGTAAAGCCTTATTGATGATGAGTGGCAGTGTGGTTGCATAAGATGTGACTGGAACAAGGTGCATCATGGTCTTCATTCTCTTCAGTGGCCGTCAAGGGGAGATTAAACACTGACTTGACGGTAGAAATAGACCTCAATAGTTGAGGTCCCTGCGACTCTGGTCGCCGTTAGGAGTGGAGATGGGGAAGGGGAGGGGGAGGGGGGGGGAACCACACGTTGGAGCTCAGGCCAATACAGGTTGCTGAATAGTCATCCTTTTATCAATCTTGTCGTGAACTAAAAATAAGACTTACAAATGTAACGCGGTATGTGAAGTCACTTTGTGCAAATGTGATGGGTTTAAAAACAAGTGTTCTCCATGCATGTAAAGTCGCGGTGTGACGAGGAGATGTTGACCATGTCGAGGCTTCTTTTACGGGGAGGATTCCCATTCCCATTGTTTTTTCCTTTTTAAAAAAAACGGGATAATTGAACTTTCTTTTTTCTAAAGGATCCTTTGTAAAACCTGATTTCCCTATTTTGTACAGGACACCACAGTTGTAAAGATTGTAAATAAGTTCTACATACCGGACGCGTCAACAATCGTTCTTGAGGCTAAAATATGAGCTATATTTCAGAGTGACGGCATGCGTCTGGAGACCTCTTCATCCACCTCTCACTGTCTGTGGACGTCAATAAAACATGTCATTATAGACCCGTCTGTGTGTACTGCTTAGTGTGTACTGCTTAGTGTGTACTACTTAGTGTGTGTCCGGTTTGAAGACCTTGAAGGAGTTGGCTCAAATAGGTTCCTGCATTCTGGTGAATTTGTATGCACCAATTTGGGCATTTTCTGATACAATTTACAAACAATATATGGCTATATTTATGTAAAGTAAAATATTCATGGCCAGCAGGTGATAATTCAACAATTGAAGATAATGCAGGTAGGCTCTCACTATATCACCTTCAGATATTGATGGAAGTGCACGTTTTGTCATTTAATCTAATGTTTTATTAATTTGTAAACCTAATTTATAGCTTGTCTGTGTTTCAGCAAGATTTGCAAGTTCAAAATTATCTGTCCATTCAAAAAAGGCTGACGGAGGCAAATAATTTTCAGTCAATCTGAACACATTTTGTCCACAACCACTTTAAACATGATGAGGAAATCAGATGCCATTTGAGATTAATCTCAATAGTGTTATTAATCTCGATATTGTTTTCATCACAGGCTGCAGAGGGTCCAGACGAGGCCTATAGATAAACAAGCGGCGGGGGTCTGTAGGTTAACAGCGTTGCACTGCGGTGTCTATTACACCCAGTCACAGGAGGGTGGAGCCCGGACAGCTGGGGCCGCTTTATAAGATCCCCGGGTCCGGAGGTGTGATGGCACTGGATTTAGTTGGACGACTTGACTGAACTGGGAATTAGCTGATACCGCCATCATGCCGGCCAAACCTGCCCCGATCAAGAAGGCGGCGAAGAAGGAGTTACCTGAGAAGGCCCCCGAGCCGGCCCCCGAGCCGGCTCCTGAGCCGGTTCCCGAGCCCGCGCCTGTCGAGCCCGAAGCCGCTCCCGCCGCCGTCGAGGAGGCTCCCCCAGCGGAGGACGCCCCTGCCGAGGCCCCCGCGGAGGTGGTCGTCGAGGAGCCACCTCCACCTCCACCTGGTAATGCACCGTGTTGTGGCCCAGAGCTCCAGCTGGTCCGTAGGCCTACTACGTGCGCAGCTGCCGGTTAATCTCATGTAACAGTCAATCAATCACATAACCTAGTCTAACCGTCAATTAATCTAATGTAACTATCAGTTAATCTAATGTAACCGTCAATTATTCTCATGTAACCATCCGTTAATCTCATGTAATCATCAATTGATCTCATGTAACTGTCACTTAATCTCATGGGACCGTCAGTCTCGCTGGTTGATTAATGAAATCAATTGATGAATGAATGAATGTGTTGGAGATATATTTGGTAAAGTAATACAAAACTGTTCGTGTCTACTGTTTGTCTTCTATAACTAACGTCTTGGATGTTCTTTTATTAACAGGGTTTATAATTATATATTGAACCAAATGTTATCGTATTGATTCAGAAATCAGCAGAGGTTAAACATAGCATTAAACTGATTTCTCAGTCATTTGGTGTTTAACTCTTCATTCTGTCACCCCTGTCCCCGACCCGGGATCACCCACGTGTGTTTCTTGTTTACGTCCCTCTTTGACCCAAAAAGTTAATTTTGGGCCATGACCCTATAACCCAACGCCACCGCCTCCCTCCGCTCCACGATGAAGAGCAGCGACATGTGCTATTAGAGACGGCGTGATCTTCACCTCACCTCCACCACTGGCCCACTCACCGGCTATTCAAACACCCGTGACTCATAAACCTTGACGCATGAACCGTCCCGTCTCATAGTGTCTCCTTACTATAAAACATTAAACCCGGCTGACCCTCGCAGTCCTCCGCTGTGCTTCCCCCCCTGTGCTGCCCCTGTCTACCGCATTTAGATCCGGCAGCAGCGATGCGACGCGAAAACGGCACGAAACGCTGCTGTTGTGCGCTGTAGCTCTCTGCCAAGTCGTGCCCATCACAATCTAGAACAAAATGCTGAGCTTGCAGAGGCATGTTAACATTCACCAACAGCACCGTGGTTGTTCAGAGGAGCAAAGGTCTGCCTGTTCTCACAGCAGAGCCCAACAGCTGAGCACCTGTTGGGGGGTCAAACTGCACGTGAATGTGATTCTCTTCCAAACACCCCCCCCCCCATACACACA
>JAOPUD010000027.1:2744667-2758432 GCA_027122715.1 Trisopterus minutus
CGTTTTGTCCTTGGCATAACTAATAGCACACACGTTTATTTGGTGGTCAATTGTGGTCGCAAATCAGAGGACCAAAATTTTCAAAAATTGCATGCGCAGTTACGTTTTGGCCCTGGGCTAAGCCCCGGATCTTTCAGGAGCCTAGAAACGCCCCTGATCAATAATATGCTTGTTGGCAGAGCTGTTCGCTTTATAAATCACAGTGCCCTGCGGCAGCAAGCATCTCTCATTACGTTAGACTTTGAGAAGATGCATGAACTGCACAGTGGACGAAAGACATGAAGGAAGTCGGCAAGCAAGTCGAGTATTTATTAGAGCAAATAACCCACTAGGCGAGGAGAAGGTGCAACTCTGGGGCTCAATGGCACGACAGAAGCAAACGTTCTTCTGAACTCAATTTCAATGCAGGTGTTGTGTTTCGTGAACCACACACACTGAGATGTAGCCTTCACAAAACAATGCAGTGACTTTTTCGAACCAGCTTCTTAAGGCATGGTGTGTACTTTGTGTCCGTTCAAATCCAATATTCAGGTCATGTCTTCACTCTGTAAAACAAGCAAAGGAAGAAAAAAAAACGGACTCAATTGAGGAATCAATAAACTAAAGTCACGCGAAAAACATTCATGCTCATGTCAACCGATTTGTAGTTCTAATGCTGGTACTTTGTAGTTCTTTGCCTCACCTCTGACGTTGAGCACCATGGAGCACTCGGCCGTGCCCAGCGGGTTGTCCACCACCACCTTGTACTCCCCGGAGTCCTTGGGCCCCACCCTGAGGATGAGCAGGGTGCACACGCCGCGCACGCAGGTGACGTGGTAGTTGGTGTTGGTGTTCAGGCTGACGTTGTTGCGGTACCACGTGACGTGGGGTCGGGGGTCGCCGCTCACCGCGCAGCTCATGTGGCACTCGTAGCCGCGCGGCGCGGTGCGCTGCTTCAGGGGCACGATGAAGGACGGCGAGGCCCGCAGGTCACGGCTCTTGAACTCCGGCGGGTCCAGTTTGAAAGGCGCTGAATGGGGGGGAGGGGGAATTATAAATGGTAAATGGACTGCATTTATACAGCGCTTTTCTACCCAGTGGCCACCAAAAGCGCTTTACAACTCTGCCTCACATGCACACATTCACACACCGACCACGGTGACAACAACGCAAGGCAAAAGCCAGTTCGCAAGGAGTGGGAGGAGCCGGGGATCGAACTGGCAACCTTCCCGTTACCAGCCAACCCACTCTACCTCCTGAGCCACATGCCATGTAGTGGACCCCTCTTTCCAAACCCACTTAGGTTAGGGAAAAGTTAGAGGTTAGGGAAAAGTTGGCTGTTGAAGAGAACTTGGAGGCTAAGGAAGAGTTGGAGGTTAGGGAGAACTAGAGATGCCTCACCCTTTCTGGTCATAAAGGACCCATGTACACCAAATCACTCTGGATGCTAATTTACTTAATAACATCAATCAATGGGACTGGATCAGCATAGTCTGGGCGCTAGAGACGGTTCACTGACCTTTCTCCTGCTTGGTGACCCACGACGGGGACTCGACGGGAGAGGACAGGCCCATGTCGTTCTTGGCAAACACCCTAAAGTAGTACTCCCGCCCAGGCAGGACGTTGGTGACGGTGCAGCGGTGGTTGAATAGGTTCTCCGTCACCGTCCGCCATGTGCGCTTAGACGAGTCCTTCATGGCCACCACGTAGCTCAGCCGGTCGTCCCGCTTCTCGTCCGGGGAGGGCACCCAGCAGAGGGTGAGTGTCCCTGGGACGTTCTGCTCCAGC
Organism: Trisopterus minutus; assembly: GCA_027122715.1. Taxonomy (NCBI): domain Eukaryota; kingdom Metazoa; phylum Chordata; class Actinopteri; order Gadiformes; family Gadidae; genus Trisopterus; species Trisopterus minutus. The sequence goes on from JAOPUD010000027.1 coordinate 2,746,435, forward strand.
TCCACCGGGCCTGGGGCCTTGGGGTCATCTGTGGCCCGGCGGGTTTGTAAACACACACTTTATCCAAAATGGCAGACTTAATCGGAGTGCCAGGGAGCAGATGTGTAGTGAAGTGATTTGAGTGCTACTGCATGCAGCAAAATGCTACGGGGGAGCAAATTGATATTGAACTTTGTCGGTTTGTTGTTGAGATGACCTTGAAAATAGGTTGTGCCCCATAAATGTACTGCATTATTTTCTTCAGTTATCTTCTGACAGTATTTCCGTGTTGACTAGACTAGATAAGATAAAAGGCTGCTGTCATCTAATGTCATCCAATCTAATAAACCAAGCATATCGCCCAAAAAAATGCTATGTATTTATATTCTGTCTGAGGAGATGAAACCACATAAATGACTTGTTCTTACCCGTGACTCTGATCTCCACATTGAAGGTCTCCTGCCCCACCATGTTCTTGAGCATGATGGTGTAGATGCCTGTGTCTGAGCGCTCGGACGTGGGGATGAGGAGCTGGGAACCGTTGTCTGAGTTGGTGATGGTCACATGTTTAGACACGGGAACACCATCCTTCAGCCAAGTGACTTCTGGCAGCGGGCAAGCCTGTTAATTTAAAACGACACCCTGACATTAAAAGAGACTTATCACCTTCTAAGCCTCCCAACAATGTGTGTCAAAAGAATGTATAATTAAATATTTTTAATCCGAAGCTAATTAGGTTAACTTCCTCTCGTAGACAAAAGGAGGGCATTCACACTTTGACAGATCATTTTAACCATGAATATCATCAAAGTCTCCCCCTCCCTTTATGTAACACCTGACAAGCCTGAATCAAATCCCATTAACAGTCACTTCTTTCATAACGTTGCAACACATAACATTACATAATACTATTTTTAACGAACTACATGCAACACCTCTTCCGTTGTGTGTCGTACCTCAAAGTTGATGTTGACACGAACAGTATTTCCTAATTTCACCACCAGGAAACTTTTCATGTTCTTGTCTTTAAACCTTGGCCGAACTTTTGAATCAATGATATGGTATAATTATTGCATGCATATTTAATGAAAATAACAATTTTTCAAATGTCATGCCAATTTCATTTTCACAAATGTAAAATGGCAAATTTCAAGTTCGTAAATTTATTTTCCAAAAATTTCCTGTATGTCTGTCATTCACTGTGATTTTTAACCAACACAAAATGCCCGCACGTGAGACCTTAATCCTTGCATTGCTCACCCGGCGGCGGCATGGCGATGATGTAGTTATCAAAGCCCTGCGGCTCCCCGTCTCCACCGTAATTGGTGGCGATCACCCTCACCCAGTAGGCGGCCATGGCCTTGAGGCCGAGCACGGTGAAGGAGGTGAGCGACACCGGGTTGTTGTTACACCGGGACCACTCCAGCTCCTCGATGGGCCTGATGTCCACATAGTACCCTTGGGCCTCGTCCGCCACTCCCTCCACCTCCTTGGGTTTGGTCCAAGCCAGAGAAAAGGTGGTGTAATTGGAGGTGGTCAACTTAAGCTCTATGACTTTACCTGGGGGTTCTGCAATTAGAGTGGACATCGTTTTTTAGTTTTCATACACATCGTTGCATTTCTTTAAATGATCAGTGTCTGTTCGTGTTGCATATTTCCTCCCCTATTGTGATCACATTTGGATCAATTGAGAGAATCGTCTGCCCTCCAAGTTTGGGTGAAACGGAGGTACTTACTCATAGGGTCCCTGGCAAAAACAGGTTCACATGGAAGGCTAGGGTCACCAGCGCCAGACAGGTTGATGGCAGTCACTCTGAACTGATACGCTGCACCCTCAAATACATCCTTCACTGCGTATTTGGTACCTAGAATGATTTGGAGAGACTAATTAGCTCTCAGTTGGAATCATGTTAATGTAATCTTGCAACAATGTTACAGGTATGTAATGTAATATAATTGAACATGCCATCATACATGACTTCACTACACCTTGGCGTGATTATTTATTCATCAGTCTTTTAGCAGTTTTATCCAAAGTGACTTATCGTTAATTCTAAAGTCATTAAGGGGGTTGAGGCTTCTTCCTGTAGGCTGTAGACATTAGGGACTGAACCCTGAACCTTGAGGCTTGAGGTCAAACAATATGCCCCACTCTATGTCCACAGAACTAGACCATTCCAGTACACCCATTAAATAACCCTTATAGGAGTGGAGCCACCTTTGATTGGCCCTCCTGGGTTCACCAGGCTCCAGTGATTGCTGCCCGTCTTGCGCTTCTCGAGGTGGTAGCCCACGATGTCACTTCCTCCGGTGTCACAAGGAGGGCACCAGGTCATGTTGATGCAGTCCTTGAAGGCACTGACCACCTTGGGTGCACTCGGAGATCCGGGGTAACCTGCAGTGAGAAGCTCATCAGAACCTCCTTGTTCTACTCCACAGTAGAACCGATCAACAGGCTTTGGTTCACGGGAGATGATTAGGATAATAATTGATCGATCCCCGGTAGAAAAGGCAGGCAGACTCACGCAGTACTCCGGCGGATATGTCTTCAGTCTCCAGGAACTCGCTGACACCCTCTGAGTTCTTGGCTCTGATCCGGTAGCAGTACCTCCTTCCCGGGTCCACGTCTGAGTCCCGGTAGCTGGGGGTTCCGCCCGGGACCTCCCCCAGACCGGTCCACTTGTTCCGGCCGACCTGCTGGCGTTCCAGGATGTACTCGGTCACTGGACACCCGCCGTCGTCTTTGGGGGGTTTCCACTTGATGGCCACGGAGCCAGGGGAGCACTCCAGGACGTCCACGGGACCCTGGGGCGGGGTGGGCTTGTCTGGGTCGTGGGAAATATGTAAGAGTACATTAACTGGATAGATTCACTACATTTAAGTAGGATCAAAAGATGGAACTTGTGGTGTTTTGTCCTTTTTGAGTTGGGAATTGGACAATTTGCGTTACGACTGTGGTAACTTGTACCAACAATGAGCCTACTCACTCAATCTCTTACTCAACAAGTAAACTAAGCCTCCTCACTCATTCTGACTCACCAAGGACAATCAGCTTGGAGACGGCCTCTACGGTACCAAAGGCGTTCTTGATTTTGATTTTGACCTCTCCCCCATCCTTCCTCTGGCACTTGGTGAGTCTCAGCTGGCTGCTCGTGGAGGAGGTCTCCATGCGGACGGTTAGACCGGGCAGGAGCTCTTCATCCTCCTTGTACCACTGGACGGTCATGGGGTCTCCTCCTAAGAAGGGGAGCTTCCATTCGGCCGTCTCCCCCACCCGCACAATGACGGGTTTGGAGAACCTCCCCAAAGCGTCCAGGTCGATCACGGGGGGGTCTGTAATGGAGGAAATCATCCTTTAAACAACAGGCATGTGTAAAATATTCATGATAAAGAATCTCTAGACTTTGAGTCTGGCTGAAGCTATGCTTCAATAAGGTATCCTGTATGTTTTCCTCAGACATCTTCCATTCACCTCAAATAAACACTCTCAGACATTATTGTATTGATACCATACTGATTATCATTTACTGTAGTCGTCTGAAGTTTCGACTGCATAGGGAAAGTTTCACGAGCAAGGATATATCGGGCAAGACGGATGAAACTGCTCAATAGAATACGAAACAATAGAAGAGAAATAGCCTGAGCTACCAATCATGGCAACGAGGGCTCGGTCTTTATGCCTACTTGTTCTTTCTGCACCTGGTAAGAGCTCATTGTGGATGCATACAGTCTAACTAGCAGCAGTCAACTAATAGCTGTTTGAAAACCATGATAATGAATCCACCCAACCATTTAGCAGACACTCACTGTAAAAACAACAACTCTGTATTCTGCTCTGTAAACAAAAGTGAGTGTGAGATTAATTTGAGGCTTCATCTTTCTTGTCTGTTGTGTGAAATGGGGGCTAAATGTCACAAATTAAAAATAAAGACCGATGAGGGGAAACTTTCGGACGGGGTTGGGCGATCAGTCATCGTTAACGACGGTTGGCGTGCTCTGACGGCGAGGGCCGAGCCACGCATTTTAATGTCACGTCTTTACCTTCGATGCGCAGCGTGGCTTCTGATTTGCGTCCCTCCGCTTCGAAGCGGTACACGGCTCCGTCGTCGTTGGAGCACCAGTCGATGATCAGCCGGTGGCAGGCGCCGTCGTGAACTATCCTCACCCCGTCACCGTCCTTCAGCTGGAATAGCAAAACAGCGCCATTGTTTGTGTAGAGGATAGGAGTCAGCTGTACTTTACTTCCTTAGAGCCGGTGAACCTGAAACCTAAAACATTTCTTTTGGTTTTAATCGTTCTCATTCGTGATCGTCAACGGTTATCGATGCTATTTTATCACTGTTACTGATATAAGGCCCTCGTTTACCGTAGTGAAAAAAAGGGGTGAAATCCTATGTTATTGCCATTCTCCCCAAAACACTTAAGTGAAAGGTCCAATCTACTGAACGCAGGTAGCATTCTTTTTGTGACGTCAGACTGCCTTTTCCACGTTAGTCTGACGTCACGACCAAGGGGCAGCAGCGGCGCGGTTTGTGTGGAGCCCTGTCCAGGCAGCAGTAGACTGCAGTGTCTGCGAGAAAGTTGAGCTTTTTCGAAAACATTTATAGTACATATACATTCTCCTTTCTCCTTGTTTTCAGATTGACATTTCAACCTTTTTTTTTTCTTTTAATTTCTTTGGAGTACTGCAGGGGGTACTCTTAAAGTACCCCTATGGGTACACGTACCCCCATTTGAGAACCACTGAGCTAGACTAGCCTATCCTAGCTCCACAGCAGGTCTAGCCTGAAGCTACACGGTAGGCAGTAGAGGTGTGTGTGTGTGGGTGTGTGTCTGGGTGGGGGTGGTGCAGGCCCAGGCTTGACTCGGGTGCACCAGACTCCACACTCACCGGCTTCCCGTTTTTGTACCAGCAGCCCTTAGCCGTGTCACTGCTCAGCTTACAGGACAGCTCAGCCCGCTCACCCACGCTGGCCGCTGTGTCCGTCAGTCCAGAAACAAACTGAACTCCGGGGTCTGCCGACGAGGAGCGAAGGAATTAATGGGCCGCAAACTGAACTTTATTCTCTTTATTCAAACTGTTTATTCACAAAGCCTCAGAGGTTAAATATTCATGTTTTCCGCCCAGGTACACACTGCTACACTTTGATCAATCGAGTGTTTGGTTAGGTGTGATTAATTCGTTCTCTAGCGCTGGGTGGCAAACGGCTGTAGGTGAAAACGAACAATGGAAAGCTCTTCAGCCTTGACGGGAGTAAATAAGGGATTAAAACGCTTGACATGCTCTTTGTCCAGCCACAATATTACTAGCCAGGCTTCTTTGTGGTATCTGTCTCCCCCTAGTGGTAGGCCTATCCTTAATCCAGGTATCCTTAATAAAATAACAATTTATTTTGGTTTAGTGTTTTGTATGCCTATGAGTGGATTCTTTTGTATGAATTTAACGAGTCATGGTGACCTTTCATTCATTCAAAAATAAACAACCTTTAAAAAGTGATATATTAATGTCCTATTGGTTGACATTTGATTTGAAAACTATGTTGAATTAGAAATTCAAATGGAGGTCTAAACCATAGACATGACCCAACAATGTAACACGGGGATAAACTCTTTTCATCTTTCGCCATCTGAAGCATGAGGCAGCACAACATCTGCCCGCACGTCATGCCCTGAATGGCCCTTCCATAATCACATTATCATACATAGTGCTCACCGTAATGCACAATATTCAATGAATCAAGATACAGTGTAAGCAACGACACTTTGACGTCTGAATGTCCTGTCTTACACGTCTAAATACTTTGTGAGGTGTGTATTCACATGCATGATCATGCAACTTTCGTACTGTACCGTACCAGGAACCGAAGGCCTACCTTTCTTTATCTCCTCTCCACCACCCTTTTTGTCTCTATCCGTTCCATCTCCTTGACCTCCTTTTCCATCTCCATCATCTCCCTTGCCGCCTGAGCCATCACCTCCATCACCTCCATCTCCTCCATCTCCTCCATCACGTCCATCACCGCCATCACCTCCATCACCTCCATCACCTCCATCCCCATTTCCTGTGCCAGCCTCCACCTTGGGTTTGGCCACCTTCTCCACGGCCTTCTTCTTCTTGGCTCCCAGGCCCCCCTGATCTCCTCCCTTGCCTGCGTTGGGGTCAGCTGGAGCACACACGGGGGCACATGGGACACGTGGTCATTCTGGTTCCTGAGCTTACCTTACATCCACCTTCATGACGTCGGGTTCCTTAGTTTCAGTATTGAAAGTTGCATAACTACATAAAACCAAAGCGACTTACGATAAGAACATTTGTCAGAAGAACGAGAAACAACAATACATCTATGTCGGTACATTAAGGATGTTCATAGAACCAAGTGCCAAGCACCAACAATCTTTAGGTTAACCCATTCCCCGTATGCAACAAAGGATCAGATGCTACACAATGCTAAGGACTATTTTTAAGCACAAGGATGCAACATACAATAAGTGTGTAAGAGGGGGGTGTACGGGGGTAAGGGGGGGGGGGGGCTATGCAGAGTCTTGGTGAACTCTGAACAAGTGAGTCTTGAGAAATGTGACTTTAATTTCGTGGCATCAGACACATGAGTAGCTACGGCGGCGGTGGCGGTACCCTTCACGGTGAGCGTGGCGCTGCTCTTCATGATGCCGGCGATGGCGTAGTACACGCCCGCGTCCGCCATGGCGCAGCCCTTCACCCTCAGCGTGTGCGTCAGCTTGTCCTCGGACACGGTGACGTCGTACTTGTCGTCGTGCCGCAGCGAGGTGTCCTGCGTTGACCATGTGATGAAGTTCATCGGCGCCGTTAGCACGCACTGGAAGACGGCGTCCTCCCTCTCCGTGGCCTTGGCGTTCTGCAGCTTGGAGTTGAAGTCCACGTTGGGCACTAGACGTGGAGGAGGAGGAGGAGGAGGAGGAGGAGGAGGAGGACAGCCGATGTCATTGGTCAGTCCATGGTTTCCATGGTTCCTGAGATCTGTGACTAGAGATGTTCTGAGACCATTTTCCCTTCCCGATAACGATTCAATTACTTTAGTACCGGCCGAGTATATACTGATGCAGCATCTAGCATTGTATATACTAACAGCACTTGTTCTGATTGGAGGGTTCTCTTACGATGACCGCAATGAACAAACTTACTGTCAAGAGTTTTGTTAATCAGAACTACATCATTTGTAAATATTTTTTTATTATATTATACATTATATATTTTTACAATATATTTTTTTCTAATCTATAATTGTAATAATACATTTTTATTATTGCAGTTAAGCGTGAGCATCAATTTTTTTCCGACTTGGTAGCTCGAACGCACATAGTTTTGGAGCAGAATGTTTCTTATTCAGACTTTCCCCCTCTGTTAACAAACAGACGCATAGACAGGAATTCCCGATGTGGGTTAGGGTTAACTCTGGTAACTCTGATCAGGACATGCATGCTGTTTATCTTCAACAAATGGACACCGGCTGCACGTTACCTCTGAACTCAGTGCTGAGCACGTTGGCCTCTCCCACATCCACCTGGTAGAACCCAGCATCGTCTGCCTGGGGTTTATCGATGCTGAACACATACTTTGTCCCTGTGACTTCCAGCCGCGGCTTGGATGTCTCATCCATGCCATAAGGGACCATCATCCCGTCCTGTAAAAGAGGGTGAAAGAAAGCCAGGATGCTTTCAGTGTTACCTGGCACATCAAATGATAGTAAAAGGGTGATCAGGAGTTTAGTGGGTGCCATAACTGACATACGTACGTACATACGTGTGTACATACATACATACATACATACATACATACATACATACATACATACATACATACAATTTTCAAAAAAACATTTTCAATTGGTCATGGGTAGCATCCAGGAGAGTCCAAGCATTTAGTGGTATTCATTCATTTATTCTGCGATAGGCTTGAGAACCTGTAACTGCATCCTTGGTACTCACCTTAAACAGCTCTATTTTGCTGTTTGGATCCGATATTTTCATGTCCAGCCCAAACTCCGCTCTGCCGTTGGGTTTGACCTCAATCTGTTTGACGTTCTCCAGGTTCTCAACCACCTACACCAAGGAGGCAGTGTTGTAAAGTATCAATATTATTTGTAATGTAATTTGCTATTCAATAAGGAGCAGACTATCAAAACTCATTACATTTACATCCAGGGCATTTAGCAGACGCTTTTATCCAAAGCGACTTGCAGTAAGTACATTTTTCAGAAGAAACTTGTCAACTAATCCCCTGCTCTGAGATGTTATGGTCGTGTTTCCTTAATTTCAAAAGCAGACTTGCGTTAAACTACAAAGTCACAGTTGGTGGTTAAAGTAAACCCTCCAGACGACCTGCAAGGCGTTTCAATAAGCAGTGTAAGACGAAGACACGCAGAACCTTTTTCTGATCTCTAATACCTTGGCCTGCTCATCCTCCCTCTCCTTCTTCAGCTGGTTCAGCCTCTTCAGCAGCCAGCGGAAGTCTGTGACGCCGAATTCGAAGCAGATCCGTTCGTAGTCCTTCTTAGGGGCGGACAGAAGCAGCTCCAAGAGTTTGGGGTCGATCTCCCCCTCTTTCTGAGGAGGGAGCTGTTTTTTTCTCACAACAACCCTGTGGATGTAGGGTAAGAAATGCAGAAGATAAGATGCCGAAATACACAGAAGTGCATCTTGGTAATGAGAAGTGGCGTTACGTTTTCTTCAGCATCTTGCGGAAATCTTCCGGGGGCCCGGACGCTAGAAGAAATAGAAATGTTTTAGTAGTAATAATTTACATTCAAGATGTCATTCAGAAAAATACAAACAAGCATGTGAGCTTATGCAAACAAGATGATCATAACTTTGATTATATGTAGGTTATATCTAATTGAGTTCAGCTCTCTCTCTCAAAGAGCAATCGAAAGAATACGTACATACAACCTTGAATTACACTTAAATTAATACTTTATTGCTTACCATTTTTCGCTGCACCTGAAATTAAAACAAAAAAACATAATTGTTTGTTAGAACCCAACACCACCTGTTGAATAAAGTAAACATTTAGCGAACAAACTGTGATAAAGTGACAGAGCTAACCTCCGACAACATTCAGCGTCACTGTGACGACCGCCTCTCCGTAGTCGTTGGTTACGATGCACTTGTAGGTGTCGGCTTGGTCCACTTGGACCTTCAGCATCTATTAAACACAACGTATGAACTCACATTCAGTACACCGCAGGTAGCAGGTGGGGTTTTGTTCTTGAAATTCAGAATAATGGAGACAATTATATATGTATTTAATGGGGTTTCTCTTGGCTCACCCCTGAGTGTGTATTTATCTGTACTTTACAATAAATGGACTGCATTTATACTGCAATTTTCTAACCGGTGGCTACTCAAAGCGCTTAGCATTAATGCCCAACATTCTCCCATTCATGCACACATCAACGGCGGTGTCAGCCGACAGCTAGCTCGTCTGGAGCAGCTAAGGGTAATGAGGAGGCAGGGATCGAACTAGCAACCTTCCGGTTACCAGCCAACCCGCTCTGCCTCCTGAGCTACACGCCGCTCCCAAAGGGCAAGCAAGGTTTCCCTGACCTCCAGGACGTGCTCCTTGCCCCGTGGGTCGTATCGGGTCTTGTACACCTCCGGGTCCAGGACCGGACACTTCACCCGGGTCCAGACCACGGCCGGGGGGGGGGTACCGACCACCATCACCTTGAACATCGCCTTTTTCCCTTCAACAGAAAAACACGTCGGTCAGTAAATAGGACAACATGGCCGCCCTGGGCTGTAGTTTTAGTGTTGTAATGCAGTGGTTCTCAAACTTTTTTCTACTAGTGTAACCCCTCTTGGGTATTTTCCAAATATTGCAAATAAACAGTACAGTGTAAACATGAACATGTTCTCAAATACTAGAACACTATTTATTTATTTCTGGCCCCTGCAGTGCTGCAAAGTACTCCCCGCCCCCCCCCCCCTTCTTACCCTCCTGAACTTTCAGGGGCATGGGCTTCCTGGAGAAATCGGGGGTGGACTTCCCCAACGGGACTATCTCCACAAACTGGGTGACCATCGCGCCAGGAACCCTGGAGGTCTTTTTGATCGCCACTGTTGAGGATTTAACAGGATAATAAGACAAAAAGGAGAAACCTAAACAGGGCATTTAAAGTGTTGTTTTGTGTTTATCAGCACACCGGAACGTCTGTGTTATTATACTAATGATCAGACCTTTAACCCCTGTGATTTCTAGGAAGTGGTGTTTATACTCTATACTATTTATTCATTCTTTTTCTGGTTGCAGTTTTGCCAACATGACACTAGAGGACAGTGTTTATTCGCTCATCAAACGGCAACAACGCTCATGAAGCGGTGACATAAGAAGACGGGCAGCAGTCATGTCTGTCATCAAGTGGAGTGGAAGGCCCTAAAGCTGAGTTCTGCGAGGCTGCTCATTGGCCATCCCAGGCAGCAACTGGGTGCTGAATTCAACCACCAGCCAATTAAAGTGTGTCTTTAGGATCTGCACTGACCAATAGGCTTTGCCTGGTCGGTGTTCTGCCTTTATACAGTCGATGTACATAGCGGGTAGGAAAGTTAATCCCCCTCTTGAGTACTCTGTGTTCCCAGGCCGATTGGGGGGGTCTCTGCACACGGGGACCCGGGTGACATTTCCCAAATTTAAACCCCAATTTAAAAAGCCATTTGCTCTCTTTTGGAAGTGTCAGCAATGGGTATTGTGGAGCTGTGGGTAGCCACCACCGCGTGCCTGGGATAATGTGAACCATGCTTTGAGGTGTTGGCTACTAAAGGACTCATGCGACGTCGACAGATGGAGGGCTCCGCTTGTTTTTCTGTTGTCTGGTTATCGTAGCCTGTGTGTGATTTGCATTTTGTTTCTATCAAAGTTCGGCTTCGGTAACACCTGCCTTTCCCTTCGGGGGATAAAGAAAGCGTTATCTTATCTCGTCGTGAGATAACGCAACGTATAAAGCTTTTTTTTTATAAAAAGGTTGTCTGAGAATAATGACTACCTTTTACCCCCTCAGACCCAGAATGCACAGATTTGTCTATCAGGCAGGGGGATGATTGTTTATTGTATAAACGATAGCATCAGGTAATACCAAGCTAGCTATTCTGTAATGGCTGTTTTTAAGGCTTGCCCCAAAGCAAGCCTTTGCTGTTTAGTCCTTAATCTTTCAGAGAAACACATTTTCTGTTTACTTCCTTGTCATAAATATCATATGACGTGTTAAGCCTTTTGAAACTGTCTCTGTGATTAGGGGCAATACAAATATAATCGAATAGAATTTTAGTTTCTCTTTTTTTTTTTGTCATTAACGACCTGCTTAAGTGTGGACGAAGGGATTCGAACCCAGGACCTTTTCAGCCAAACACCCTGACAGCAGCAGTCTACCTCTCCTGCTCCTTTGTACTATGCGTCCCAACACCTTTGAATGTCCCGGGGAGGAAGATGGGCTGATGAGGGGAGGAGCCGTCCAGACAGCCGCCCCAGAGGGAGAGCAGCGACCTTGGGCAGCGACCAAACAAGAAGACCCAAGGACAATAGCTGGAACCACCCCCCCGACCTCCTCCTCAGACGACACTAAACCAGAGCAGGACGGCGTCTCCGGGGGGGGGTGCACGCACATACACACACGCACGCACACACACGCACGCACGCACGCACGCACGCACGCACGAACGCACGCACATACACACACGCACGCACACACACACACGCACGCACATACACACACACACACACGCACGCACGCACGCACGCACGCACATACACGCACGCACGCACGCACACACGCGCACCAACACGCACACACCTCCTCCCAGTTCTATTGAGGGTCATTAGGAGCGGTTAGTGGTCGGGGTCGGCCTGGTCCGTCTGTCTGTCTCCTCCTCTGTCTGTCTGTCTCCTCCTCTGTCTGTCTGTCTCCTCCTCTGTCTGTCTGTCTCCTCCTCTGTCTGTCTGTCTCCTCCTCTGTCTGTCTGTCTCCTCCTCTGTCTGTCTGTCTCCTCC
>JAOPUD010000027.1:2768333-2779218 GCA_027122715.1 Trisopterus minutus
CCTCCCCCGAAACAAAACTGAACCCCCACAACTGAAGCCTGAACCCTGGCTACGACCCTGGTTGTAGGACCTTCTGTACCCACTGCAGGGTTTCAGCCGGTAAACTCTCTGACGAATCCTAGCCAGACACCGCCGTCTCCTCCTCCTCCTAACTCACTCAACACGCCGGCCATGAAGCTCTCGGCGGTCTCCAGGGCGTCGCTCTGCCCCTCGGGGTTCTGGGCGAAGATCCTGTAGTTGTATCTCTTGCCGTGGGCCACGTTGCGGTCGCGGTAGGCAGTCTTGTCGGCGGAGACGTCCCCCATCGCCGCCCACAGGCTCTGGCCCGCCTGCTGCCGCTCGATGATGTAGTTGGTGACGGCCGAGCCGCCGTCGTCCGTGGGCGGCTTCCAGGCGATCTCGATCACCGACGAGGTGGTCTCCACCAGCTCCACCGGGCCGTCCGGGGGGCCGGGCCGGTCTGAGGGGAGGAGAACGTCGTGTTTATGATCCTGATCATTTAAACACAAAGTGCAATTGGAATGGAGCCTAGGCTCTGAATGTCCTCCCACTTACCCCACCTCATACTCACTTATTGTTTGTTGTACGTCCTGGCATAATGTACACACTTATTGTATGTTGTACATGTTGTCAAAATAGTACTTAGCATTGTGTATCACCTTTTCCTAGCTAGCTCTGTTGCTTACGGGGAAAGGGTTAACCTAGCAATTGTTAATGTTTGGCACTTGGTTCTATGGACATCAATACTATACCGATTTATTGTATCTCTTTCTTCTGACAAATGTACTTATTGTAAGTCGCTTTGGATAAAAGCATCTGCTAAATGTAAATGTGCCACGTCTCATATAGTTTGTCGATTTATTTCGCCTCCCGACGGGACAGTACCTAAAACAATCAGGTTGGATTTAGCCTCCACAGCCCCAAAGGGGTTCTGCAGTTGGATGGTGATGGCGCTGGTGTCGCTCCTCAGGCAGTCTCTGAGCAGCAGGCGGCTGTGGTTGGACTCCTTCACGATCTTGGACCCGGCGCCGTCCTTCAACTCCACGCCGTCCTTGAACCACCTGACCACCAAGCCCTCCTGCGGCGGATAGGGCATCTTAAAGGCGGCGTTCTGCCCCACGCGTATGATGACGGGTCTGGAGAACTTATGGAGATCGTCGGGGTCAAACATGGGCACGTCTGTCGGGGATACAGAGCAGAGGGTGGTGACTACGTCGCCGGGTCTCAGCGTGTTTTTTGGCGTGTTTGGGATCTGCGATTGAAGCTGTACCTCCGACAGTGAGCTTGCCCTGCGTGCTGTGCTCTCCCGCGACGAAGCTGTACTTTGCGGTGTCGTCATCTCCGCACTTCAGGACTGTCAGCTTATGACAGGTTCCGTCTTGGCTGATGCGGTATCCTCGAGATTTGGCAGTCAACTTGTGAAAAGAGGTAAAAAGGTGAGGGTCTATTAGACGGACGTGTCGACGCCACACAGATGTGTGTTATGTGAGGGGGGGGGGTGGGGGTATAGACCTACCTGCTCTCCATCTTTGAACCACTTTCCGTCACACACCGTAAGCGTGTTAACGATAAATTCGGTCTGCTTGTCACGGAGGGCATAAATATCGCCAAGTCCACTCTTAAAACCAAGCTCTACTGTAAGTGCAGGTAAAAGTGAAGTTAGTTCATGTTTTATAACATCACATACATTTGTCTTATTTTTCTATTTGGCTTTGAGAAGCACTGTAGAAGGAGGGTTTTAGATTGTGATGAATTACGTTGATCACAGTCGACTAGTACAATGATATTTTGTACAAAATGTCGAATCGCAAGCAAGCACAAGCATCAAGCTTAAAGGTTTACACTCAGGAAATACATCGGAACAGAAGGTCCTTCGGAGAATACATCAGACTACTGTCCAATTATATCGGACTATTGTCTGATGTATCGGAGTTCTTTCCGATGTACCAGTCAGTATTAAATCTGAAGTTAATACAGCCACAAAACAACAAGTTTTGTTTTGAGGCTATATTAAATCAGAGCTTAATAAGGGGGAAGTTATTAGCCATATGTATATTCTAAAAGGAAAAGAGAACAATTATTATGATTAATATTGTTTTAGTACTTTTAGCCCTCAGGAAATATTGGAACACAAGGCCCTTCGGAGAATCCATCGGACTACTGTCCAAACTCTGATGTACCAGGCATGAAGCCTAAACATTTTTTTTGTTTTGTGGGGATATCAAATCAGAGGTTAATACAGCCACAAAACAAAAAAGTTTAAATTTTTAAAGTATTTTTTAAGTATTAAATCAGAGGTTAATATGGGTGAAGTTATAAGCCATATTTATATTCTAAAAGCAAAAGACAACTGGATTATTATGATTATTATTTTTTTAGTATTTCTGTTTAAGAAACTTGGAAAAGCATAGCTTTTAGTATTAAAGTATTTACGTGGCTCCATCTTACCAGCCTTACCAGAACCTGAATGAGTAATGCCTTGCTCAAGCATTTCCCCACCAGCTCGCCCGTCTTTGGAGCCTACCAATGGACAACAAGTCATGGGCCACAGTGCCTTGGATATTCAACTATTAATAAATACTTCATCCATATTCGAGTCGGCCAGATTCTAATCCCTCGAGGGTTCTCTCCACCGCTCACCACATTAAATCCAACTGCACCCGATTCACATAAACATTGAGACCAAATACATACCCTACTATTCTATTTATGTATTTACGTCATATAAATTTCTACTTGAAAACAGAAACAAACATTAGGATCACATGGAGAACTGTCTAGATGGCTAGATGGATGGATTTGAAGAATATTGTTATTGACATAATAGAAAAATAACATTAAATATCAGTCGGAATGTGTTGAAATTGGTCCCATTATACGAAAATGTATTTAAAATGCAAATTCCATGTAAAGTACATATATTAACTATGTAATATGAGGGGTAACCTGTCCAAACAACAGGGGGTTGTTCACACAGCTAGGAAAAGTCCACCTAGGCAGCACATTTCAACCCCTCATGGTCTGATACCCTAGTCCCACAGGGCCTGTTCTCATGGTCTGATACCCTGGTCCCACAGGGCCTGTTCTCATGGTCTGATACCATGATCTCACAGGGTCTAATCTCATGGTCTATTCTTATGGTCTGATACCATGGTCTCACAGGGCCTGTTCTCATGGTCTGATACCATGGTCTCACAGGGTCTAATCTCATGGTCTATTCCCATGGTCTGATACCATGGTCCCACAGGCTCTACCATCCAAGCCTTGGCTCTTACCTGGAGCAGCTTCCACAGGTGGGGGAGGTTCAGCGGCCGCGGTGGCAGCGGCCTCCACGGCCTCCTTTTCCTTGGTGGCCTTCAGCTCGGTGATCTCCTCCCTGACTTTGACCAGCTTCTCCTGCTGCTGCTGGGCGATCTTGGCCAGGTCCGCCCCCGAGCCCCCTGCCCGGGTGGTCTTCCTCTCCGCCGGCTTGCCCTTCTTTGCGTCTTTGTCAGCTGTCAAAAGAATGGAGGCTGTCAGATCGGTGCGGAGCGATCTGCTTCATCAAGCAACATCACATCCATTGTGCGCGGGGCCGTGGCGAGGGTTTAGAAATTAGTGAGAATGATCTATGATTAAATAGATACAGAGGGACTTGTTGGCAAAAATATGTTTATCAAAATTGGATTATATTTTGTGTGTGTAATGTTAACGTATTCAACTCCAGTTTATACTGTAATGTAGCGCCGGTTAGTTTACGTTCATATATACATATTTTAAAATAATTAAAATAAAAAATGTATTATAATATAATATATATATATATTTTTTTAATTGAACACACAAATAACGTACGTTCAACGAGGAGCCAGGCGTTGCAGGACGTGATGCCGGCCCAGGCGGAGTAGATGCCCTTGTCCACCACCATGCAGTCCTTCACCACCAGGCGGTGGATCAGCCTGTCCTCCGACACCTCAATGTCGTACTTATCGCCCATCTCCAGGGGCTGGTTTTTGCCGAACCACAGGATCTTGGAGAAGGGGTTCGACAGGACGGCCTCAAACACGGCGTCCTGCCTCTCGGTCGCGGTCACTTCCTGTATTTTCACCAAGAATTCGATGGGTGGGACTGTAGAGTGGTAAAATAGTTTTTGAGTCAGGATTGGAATTGCCATTTCCAATCTCAAGTGTTAGCCATTGTGCAACAATATGCAATGATATTTGTGTCCTATACCTCACATATCGTTAGCCTAATAATTAGCAAAGTTAGCATTATTGCCTAAGTCATATTTTGGCCAAATTGTGATCTATCCGAACTCTACTATGCTAAGTCTGCTGATTCACTGTGCCTCATTGGCTGTATCCTTAACCAATCAGAGTGCTTTTTACGTTCAATAATCACTGTCTGCCTAAGTCATGTATTTGACGTAGCCATTTTTGACGCTAAATACAAGCTGAACCTTAAAATAGGACTTTAGCATGATGCTATGAGGCTAAGGCTATTGAACATCAAACAAACTCCGTTGTGGAGACGCAGATTTTTTCAGACGCACGTACTTTTAAACTCGGTGGAGAAGACGTTGACACCCTCTACGTCGATCTGGTACAGCCCAGCGTCATCGGGCATGAGGTCCTTGATGCTGAAGACGTACTTCCTGCCGGTCAGATTCAGAGTGTGCTTCATCTTGTCTCCCAGCTCCTTGGTGTACGGAACCATCTCGCCATCCTAAAGCAGAGTGAAACGGTCTAGCTTTAAATGGTAAATGGACTGGATTTATATGGCACTTTTTTTAACCAGTGGCCCCAGCGCTTCACAAGTACCGCCTAACGTTCACCCATTCATTTGCACACCGACACCGATGGAGTGAACCAGACAAGGAAAGTCTTGCTCAGGGACACCTCGACTCTCCGGGGAGCCGGGGGATCGTACTAGGAACCTTCCGGTTACCAGCCAACCTGCTCTGCCTCCTGAGCCACATGCTGCCCAGCTGTAACACAATGTACGGGGTGAGCCTGCCACTCTGAGCCTTAGTAGCCGTATTTTAACGTATGTCATAAATACATGGCCTGTTATGTACCTGTGATTAAGGGCTATACAAATGAAATGAATGAATTTAATTGAACTTCATGGTCATATTTAACTCATAGCGTCTACTCACTATAGGGAGGTGAGTGTTGTTGTTTGAGACCAACCTTGTAGAGGAATATCCGGCTGCTGGGTTCGATGAGATCCAGATCGATTTCCATAGACGCTGTTCCGTCCCCGACCACTTGAATAGGCTTCAGATTGGAAATGTTTTTAACAAACTGTATTGATTTGAAGAGGGAAAGAAAATATATCATATGAATTTATATGAACAGCAAGATAGCAATAACAATGGGCAAATTCGGAAGGCCTCACTCTCTCTCACTCGTTCACTCACTCACCCAGTCACTCAAACAGTGGACAAACCTCTGCCTGCTCCTCCTGTCTCTCCTTCTTCATCTCGTTGAGCTTTTTGAGCATCCAGCGGAAGTCTGTGATTCCAAATTCTGTGCAGATGCTCTCATAGTCCTTCTTATCCGCGCTCAGCAGAAGCTCCCAGAACTTGGGGTCTATCTCTCCATCTTTCCGCTCCACTGCCTCCTTTTTCGGCCGAATCTTACTGGACAATGTAGAGAGAAATGGAAACATTAGTGTGCTGATTACATTCACATTTAGTGCATTTAGCAGACTCTTTTATCCAAAGTGACTTTGTACAATAAGTACATTTGTCAGAAGAAAGAGAAACAAGATATCGCTGTCGGTACAGTAAGGATGTTCATAGAACCAAGTGCCAGGCACTAACAATCGCTAGGTTAACCCTGTGTACAACAAAAAGAGCTAGGAGAAGATGTTACACAATGCTACGCACTATTTTTAAGTGCAAGGATGTACAACATACAATACAATTCAATTAAAGGAGCAGATGTTGGTACATGAATAAGTACAAATGATGCTGTATTATAATAATAATAATAATAATAATAATAATAATGATCATGCTGATATGATATACAACAGGACACATTACAGTGTCGATCACCTTTTCCTTTTAAGCACAGTAGAAAAATCTTCTGCAGGTACGGCCGCAGCGGGTTTGGCTTTGTTCTTCTTGAAGCCGACTAAAGGCAGAAACGGTCAGTGTTACTTCAATGGCAGTTGGGACACTTTTTTTTTTACCATTTAATACTGTGCCCGTCACGCGTATCTGTTTACCTTCGATAATGTTCAGGACAACTGTGACCACGGCTCTTCCGTGTTCATTGGCAGCGAAGCATTTGTAAGTGTCTGCTTGATCTGACGAGACGTTGGCCATCTGAATGTTCAAAGAAAATAAATGTGTTAATAGCGTTTTATGAGATGGGCTTTAAAGATATGGAGATGTCACATTTTCTGATGGAATGTCTTTAAAGTGCCATGAATTTTTTATTAGAAATAGGATTGAGTGCCCAGCCTTCCTTTCAGACTTGTATTGAGTGTAACGCGAAGTGGCCTTGAGGTTAATAACGAGCGACGGGGAAGTTATACTTCACAGAAGTCGCCGATCAACTTCTACTTTGTACGTTTTTCGGACGTGAGTCGCCGTTGTTCGACGTCATTGAGTCTCCGCTGCCCCTGCAGGGTTTTCCCACCCCTGGTGGCTCTCCCCATCTGCTCTTAACTTGAGCTATATTTATTTTTCTTGATGCACACGACTGGCCCCGCTCACCATATGGCGTCGTAAAGACACTCGATAGACCCCTATCACTTGCCTCAAACGTGTGCTCATCGGTGACCGGGTCGTATTTAGTCTGGTACCTCGCTGGGTCAGACACGTCGCCGTTATTTCTGCTCCACGTCACCGTGGGCTTGGGCTCGCCGATGACGATGGCCTTGAAGAATGCAAATTTACCTGATGGAGTCACAGGAAGGCAGACCCGGGATCAGATATAGATTCAGAAGAAGGAGAAAGAATATATTGCTGCCTGTCGGTACAGTAAGAATGTTAGTAAGAAGTGGCAAGTACTAACAATCACCGGGTTAACCCATTTCCCCGTGTAGCTAATAGCTAGGTTAAGATGCTACAAACTATTTTTAAGTGCAAGGAAGTACAACACTCAATAAGTGTTGTAATGTGTACATTAAGTGCCAGGACGTACAATATACAATAAGTGAGAGGGGTGTATGAAGGGAGTAAGGGGGGGGGGGCTACACAGAGTCTAGGTGAACTCTGAGTGAGTCAAGTGAGTCTTGAGTCATTTGTGGGAGATCAGCCACTTCATGTGATAACCAGCCTCAGAAACATGATCGTGTGGATGAACCACATGGATCGAGCCTCTCCGTGGGCATTCTATGTGTTTATAGGCTGTCGTAGACCCGTGGATTAACCCGTTTTATTAATACAAGATAATACGGCTGCATTCGGCTGCAGCGGGTGACAAGGCGTGATCATTAACACTACTAAATAATATTGAAACATCATAAACAGCATCGCTCATTCAACGCTCATTTACAACAACAACAGCACCAGCTTAAAATAAATGTGTCGCAAAGTCGCCACGGGTCGTAACCGTGGTAACACCTTCCTTCCTTGAACTCTCAGCCCTGAATGCATTTTACTTTCATCTCATAATGACCGGCTTTAGGCTAAAACAGGTGGTTGACTTATACTTCACGCTTTCACAGCTTTTGATCTTTTGCATGGCAATTGTGTCCTCAAAAGCCACACTAAAACTGAAACTGAAACTTAATCGCTAACAGTATTCCTCCCTGTGGAAGAATTTGTTATTATCATACTATAGTATAAGTCAAATAGTATTATCTTGATATACTTGATATTGATATACATATATCTGTATGACTTGACCATCTGCCGGTTGTTGAAGCTCAAGACCAAGGTCTTATGCTCCCTTGGTTCCTGGCCTTAGATGAACCCTTGCAGCTTGTTCCTTTTGTTGGTCTCGTTGGTGGCTGCATCTGCATCTGACCTTACCTATGATTAGGTTAACAGACCTAACCTATGACTCGGTTGAAGACCTACAGCACAACCTGGTTAACAGACATACCTTGTGACCTGGTTAACAGACCTGACCTAACAGACCTACATTATGACCAGGTTAACAGACCTACCTTATGTGTTGGTTATCAGACCTACCTTCCTGGATGGTTAGTGCGATGGGTTTGCGGGTGAAGTCCGGGTGGGTCTGTCCCTCTGGTATCGTTTCCACGTACTGTGTGATCATCACCCCGGGCACCCTGGACTTCTTCTTAATGCCCACTGGACGGAACACAAGGAAACGTAGTGAGCAAGAATGGCCTCTAAAAGGTGACCAACTAATCCAATCAGCATCCCTGTGGCTTTGATTGTGTTTCAGTTTGAGAGAATGATTGGTTCCAGATTAAATAGATGCTCACACTTGTCATGCTAAAAGTTCTGTTCTAATACACAAGGTGGTATTAGAATCATTGTTATGTATTGATCTATATATAATATAGATTTGTATACAAATTGAAGCATATTTTGATCTGACAAAAGGGTGACTGTATGCACTCTCAAGGGTACTACCAGGTAGACTGAGTCAGTTGGGTTTTTAACCCATAACCTTTCAACACCTAAGCCCCGAGACCAAGGGGCTTAGGTAACTTAAATTCATACATAAATCAGATATGTAGATACAATCAACTACATACCTGTGTACGCAAACAAAACCATACAGGAGTGTGAACATGACTTCATCCTGTTTTGTTTTTTGGTTCATGCCCAACAGCAGAGTTGTGAGCCGCGGTTCCCTAAGCCTACCTTCACTACCATCAGAACCGTCAACAGCAGGATCTGATGAAGCACAGTGTGATCGTGAACAACAATGACGAGTGTGAAAGAAACAAGAGCAGCACGAAGCAAATAAACACTCAAATCAGTAATGAGAAGTGTGGACTCTACAAGAAAACAAGATCAACACGAAGCTATAGACTCAAATTAGTAATGAGAAATGTGGACTTAATAGGAAAACAACAGCAACACGAAGCTAATATAGACTCAAATCAGTAATGACAAGTGTGGACTCCACAGGAAAACAAGAGCAACATATAGCTAATATAAACTCAAATCAGTAATGCAATGTAAAACTAGATGGCAACTAGATGTTGCGCTGTAGTTGGCATACCTCGTATTTATCATTTAAAATATTTTACAGTTTACACTCCCCAGTATATTTATTTGTTTTCGATTCGCACCCTGCAGTGGTTATTCTATATTTGCAATACATTGGAACTGAGCATTTATTTATTCTTATGCAGCGCTGCCTGAACGATGAGTTCAGCTCGTCCTTGAAACCTGATTACCAGGAAAAGTGAAAGTCAGACAGATTAGTTATCCATCTAAATTGTGTTACTACACTTTGGATTCATGGTGTTGTTTAATAAATGCCAACACAATCATGGAGAACAACAGGAAACAGTCAAGCCCGGCTGATGACAGGTGTTTTCCCGTGTTGGCTAGGATCTGACCGCCGTGCTATGACATGTCATACAGACATACACAGAAATATAGGCCCTGCTTCATTTCATTGAAACATTAATCTTGTCACATATTACATTTTCTCATTTAAACATTCCCCCCAATAGGGTCCATCTCTCTCTATCCCCGTCTCTCTCTCTCTCCTTCTGTCTGTCTCTCCTCTCGTTCTCTCTATCTCTCATTCTCTTTCTTTCTCTGTCTCTCTTTCTCTCTCTGTCTGTCTGTCTCTCTTTCTCTTTCTCTCTCTCGGTCTCTGTCCTTCACTTTTACGTGTCTCTCTTACTTTCGCCTTCTCTGCCTCTTCCCCTTGCCCCTCTCTTTCTCGAAGACTCTTTCTTTATCTCTTTATCTGTCGTTCTCTGGCCTTGTTCAGAGGATCTTCACGGGTCCAGGATGTTGCATTTTTTACTCTCATAAGCCCTGTCCACACAAACGCATTCGAAGCTCTCTGCACTCACGCTGTTGAGTCGCTGTACCGTTTAGCAGAGAGAGATGTTCACATTGTTGAAACGGGGGGGAATGCTTTAACAAGAGATGTCAAAAGCCACAAACATTCAACCTAGACTGACAGAAACATTTGTATAATCTAGATCCTTGTCGTGTGTAAACAGGGCCATGGACAGACACCTGGGGGGGGGGGGGGTAAATCCGTGTGTAATCAGTCATTACACACTTCTACCATCGAGAGAGTCCGCTTAGTGAACAAGCCCAAAGCAAGGCAATAACTGGGAACTCCAACATTAGTGTCCCCTTAATTACTTCTGAGCTTCATTAGGCTTTTATTAAACTAGGATTGCATTGTTTGATTCTAATAACCAATACTACAAAGCCTGGCAGAAGGAGCTTCATCCACCAATAGTAAATATTAACTTATACCACCGGACACGTTAGTTGAACTAGAGGGAAGGTTAAGGGCCTACCTTGGCCAGTGGCCGTCCCAATGGCCTCCTGAGACTTTTTCATCATCTTGGCTTCCGTAGACACTGGGAGGAATCAGAAAGGTTGTCTCCGCTGTAACAAGTGAAAGAGGAGAAAAGCAAAGACTTATATGAGCAAGCTCAAATGCCAAGAGCATTTCCGAAAGTCATATCGTTGTTTCTGAAATTATAATAATATTCTCACTCTATTTGGTAGGCTAGTATATACTGTATCTAAGGTTAAGTGGTCATGTCTTTAGGATTGCCTGTGTAAATGCTAGTCTTAATGCTGGATGCACTGCATTTATATCATATTTATCACGCACACACGCACACACGCGTACACACTCATGAAATCCCACGCACAAATACACAAGCTCCAGGCACCCAAACGTCACGCGCAGACACACACACACACACACACACACACACACACACACACACACACACACACACACACACACACACACAC
>JAOPUD010000027.1:2789235-2799338 GCA_027122715.1 Trisopterus minutus
GCGCCAAGAAAGGCCTCGTCCGGACCAGACGGAGCAGCCTGAGGAGGTAGTGAGTAGCTTAGTCTGGAATTAAGTTAGCAGTCAAATGGCTGTGGCTAGTAATTGTTTCTTAAATATATAATACATTTATTTCCAATGTTCCTAGGCATCAAACAGCGCTGAACAGCCCAGTGCTTCTCAGGGTCACAGAATCAAAAGTTCAGGTAATAAACTTGTGCGCTGCGCCGTGCCACTGCCCCCCCCCCACCCCCCCGCGCACCACACATTGGTCCTTGGTCTGTGGGAAACACTGTTACTACTTTAACGGATGAAAACATTAATGGGCCAAAAGTACTCCCACAGTGGGGGTCACGGTACAAAAAAACTCCCGGACGCCCTGCTCAGTCCAGAGACGTACCTTGCACGGTGAGTTTCGTGGAGCACTCCACCCTGCCCAGCGAGTTCTGCGCGGCGATTGTGTACTCCCCGTTGTCCTTGGAGCCCACCCGCAGGATCACCATGGAGCACACGCCGCAGGTGTTGGTGATGTGGTAGTTGGTGTTGGTGTTGAGGCTGATGTTGTTGCGGAACCAGGTGATGCTGGGCTTGGGGTTTCCCGTCACGGCGCAGGTCATGTAGCACTCGTACGTCTCGGGGCTGCTGTGCATCTTCAGCGGGACGGTGAAGGAGGGCGCCGCGTCGAAGCTGCAGCCCTTAGTCTCGGGCATGTCCAGCTTGAACTTTTCTGGAGGTGAGAGGGAGAGGGGAGGGAGTCACGTCAGTTCAACGGCGCAACACAAACCGCTCGTTCGGGAGGATACAACTATGTGTGTTTGTTTTGGTAACGGATAGAAGGCCAATTAAAAAAACGGGTCATCCCACCAGAGCTTTGGGTTCAGCGAACTAAGCAAGATAATTAAAAAGTGTGGATATAAGCTAAATGTATAAAAGATGGTGTCTCTTTCACTTTGCTTTGCAGAAAAAGTAAGCAAAACATGAAAAACATTTCTACCCCAGAACTCTCCACTGATTTTCAGACAATTTGCATCGCAAAGCAACGTGTAGCATGCGAAAGAGCTGCTTCTGTACCCATTTACATTTACATTCAGTGCATTTAGAAGAGGCTTTTATCCTAAGTGACTTACAATAAGTTCATTTGTTAGAATAAAGAGAAACAAAAATATATCACTGTCGGTACATTAAGGATGTTCATAAAACTAAGTGCCAAGCACTAGCAATTGTTAGGTTAACCCATTCCCGGTACACAACAAAGATGGTTAGGATAAGACACTACACAATACTAAGTACTATTTTTAAGTGCAAGGACGTATAACAATTTAAATGTAAGATTAAATGGTTGAAGGTGTCACTTTTTTGACTTGTTAATAAGAATGTGTTACTACTTTTACGGATGAAAACATAAACAGGCCAGAAGTAGTCCTATAGGGGATCACGGTACAAAACAACTCCAGGAAGCCCTGCTCAGTCTAGAAACGCCGGGTTTCTACAACAAAGATAGTTACACAGTGCCAAAGTACTATTTTAGCATTACGTTTATTAAGTGCATTTTTGAGTGCAATCCCCACGGCCATCCTCCGCCATCTTGCGAGGAGCGTTCAAACCCACCTTTCCTCTTGCCCACCTCCCACGTGGCCGACTCGGAGGGCTTTGACAGGCCCATGTCGTTCTTTGCGTAGACGCGGAAGTGGTACTGCGTGCCGGCCATGATGTTGATGGCGGTGAACTTGTTGTTAAACAGGCACTCCGCCACGGTCTGCCAGGTGCGCTTGACGGAGTCCCGCTTGGTGACCACGTAGTGGAGCCGGTCGTCCCTCTTCTCGTCCGGGGAGGCTGTCCAGGAAACGGTCACCGTGCCGGGGACGTTCTCGTCCAGCTCCACCGGGCCCGGGGGCTTGGGCTCGTCTGGGAGAGATAAGAGGGGCGAGGGCGTTATTGCATTCTGGTGTGACGGCGGATAGGAGCACAGGGGAGGAGGGGAGGGGTGGGGATGGATGGATTCCAAGATGTGAACCGCTAAAAAATATGGCTACAGATCATATACGTATCTAGGTACACGATATGAGAGGTAGCTTTGACAGACAGCTGAGGTAGACGTTATCAACTGTATATGCAGCATTATTGAAACAAATACAATAGATACATGGGTGCATCATGTCACTTACATCGTGCGTCAAATACATCATGTCACTTAATAATAGAAAACACCTGAAAATGTATTACAATACTATGTGTAGTAATACAGTGTAATTTGTGTTACCACCAGCCAGGACAGTTCTTTTTAATCATGCACACAGGTACTTCTCAGCTTATATCTCAAAGTTCCAGATCCTTTTACTAGTCACACTACTTCACACTATCAAGCAGCGTCTTACCACTTTTACTTCTATGCATGTCTGTCTATTTATTTATTCATGCAGCCCTTATCCCGTCATTGGGTGGTTTATTAAGTTGCTTTGGATAAAAACTTTGGACATCCCTCCTGTGATAGATCCTCAACGTTACCTGTCACTCTTATCTCAAAGCTGAAGGTCTCCTGGCCAACGATGTTTTTGACCAGGATGGTGTAGATGCCCGTGTCGGACCTCTCTGCGGAGGGGAGGAGAAGCTGGGAGGAGGTGTCCGTGTTGCTCACCGTCACGCCCTTAGACACGGGTCCCGCGTCCTTCAACCACAGGATCTTAGGCACCGGAGAGGCCTACAGGAGAGCAGAGAGCAGACACAGAGACATATGTTGTACATCCTGGCCCTTAATGTACGCACTTATTGTATGTTGTACGTCCTAGCACTTAAAAATAGTACTTAGCATTGTGGAGCATCTTATCCTAGCTATCTTTGATGTATACAGGGAATGGGTTAACCTAGCGATTGTTAGTGCTTGGCACTCGGTGAAATGAACATCCTTACTGTATCGACAGCGCTATATTGTTTTTTTTTATATTGCCTAATTCTTCTGACTAATGTCAGGCTTTGGATAAAAGCCTCTGCTAAATGCTCTGAATGTAATTGTAAATGGGGAGAACAACAGTTTTCCTTATCATTACTTCCTTAATTCCTGAAGACCAGGTAACAGCACATGTAGGGAAATTCAAGGAAAAAAAGTACTGCATTGCATTTAGTTGGTGTGTTTTGGTCAAACCTCAAAATTGACGTTGATTCTCGCCACGTTCCCGGTTCTTATAACGTTGAAGCTCTTCATCTTCTGGTCAGTGAATTTAGGTCTCACTGTGAACAGGGAAAAATGTCTTTAGATGTCCTCTATTACAATCGATTGAATTCTGGAGGTTACAGAAAAAGTATTTGTGTGATGGAAAGAGTTTGAACCTGGAGGAGGCATGGCAATGATGTAGTTGTCAAGTTCCTGTGCTTCTCCATCTCCTCCCTCATTGGTGGCCAGCACTCTCACCCAGTACATGGCCATTGACTTCAGACCCATGATGCTGTAGGAGCCCATGATGATGGCATTCGAGTTACAGCGACTCCATTCTGTGTTCTCCGCGGGTCTGAGTTCCACAAAGTATCCCTTAGCCTCATCCTGCACCCCTTCCTCCTCCCTGGGTTTGGTCCAGGCCAGGGACAGGGTGGTGTATGTGGAGTCTGTCACCTTCAGGTCAATGACGCGACCGGGTGGCTCTGGAGAGGGGAAGTTATTTTAGTGAGGACTTAATGAATGATTGCTGTGGTTAACTTGGTGTCAGGACGACCATGCTCTGGTAGTTTCGCTTGAAACGTACGCTTTGGATCTCTTGCGAAGACAAACTCGGACGGCGAGCTCGGCTCCCCTGCACCCGAGATGTTGACAGCTGACACTCTGAACTCGTACTCGAACCCCTCCACAACGTCTTTCACTCCGTACTTTCTCTCTGTTTGAGAGAGAAGAGGAACCATGTTATCAAGATCTGATTCAGACGAACACGGTCCATCAGGAAAGAGGTAATCACGCCATATATAACCTCATTCCTGTACGTCCTGGCACTTAATGTACGCACTTATTGTATGTCGTACGTCCTTGCACTTAAAAATAGTACTTAGCATGGTCCAGCATCTTATTCTAATCTAGCTAACCCTCTTTGTAGTATTTGGGGAATGGGTAAATATGCTTATGTGCCACTTTGTACACTTTGCCACTTTGTTCTAGAAACATCCTTACTGTACCGACAGCAATATATTGTTTCTCCTTCTTCTGAGAAATATGCTCATTGTAAGTCACTTTGGATAAAAGCATCTGCTGAATGCCCTACATGTAAATGTAAATATAGAGGTAGCATAATCAAAGCCGAAATGACTGTTAAGGATGAAACTTGAACTGGGTGTCCTACCCTTGATGGGCTCCTCCGGTGGGTTCACTTGACCCCACAGGTTGCTCCCGTTCTTGCGCTTCTCAATGTTGTATCCCAGAAGGTTGGTCCCTCCCGTGTTGGACGGCGAGCTCCAGGCCAGGTTTATGCAGTCCTTGAAGGCACTGACCACCTTCGGCGTAGAAGGAGGACCAGGATAGGCTGAAGAACAACAAAAGTCCTGATATAAAATATCATACATATCTATTGATCAGTACAATCATCTAGTCAATTGTATTTGTATAGCCCTTGATCACAGGTACAGTCTCAATGGTCTTAACAGGCCATATAATTATGACACTGCTTAAAAAAAAAGAAATACCCCTTACAAGGAAGTTCCTCCACTCTGTAACACAGAGTGGAGGATCCCTCCTTCAGATTGGGGGATCCCTCCTTCCAGGGATGATCAGGAGTGCAATGGGTGCCATAGTTGACAGACATACATTCATACATACATACAGGCAAAGCATTTTAAATCGGTGATGGGGTGTTGGCCGTCACACGTCTCCATAGTACCGTGCTGACACTCACCTTTGGTTCCAGCCTGAAGGTCATCGGTCTCGATCATCTCACTGGTGCCCTGTGAGGTTTCAGCCTTGATGTGGTAGCAGTACTTCCTTCCGTGGTCCACGTCCACGTCTCTGTACTTGGCCTCCGGGCCGATCTTGCCTAGTTTCTTCCAGCTGTTCCGTCCAATCTGCTGGCGCTCCAGGATGTAGTCTGTGATGGGAGAGCCACCACCGTCCCTGGGAGGCCTCCACTTGAACTCAATGGCACTGGCGGAGCTTTCAATGACCTCCACAGGCCCTAGAGGTGGTGTTGGTTTATCTGTGAATTGAGACAGTGCCGTCGATTTGTTACTGTAGTTCAAAACTCTTTCCTGCTACCAGTTTGAATCATTGGTTTTCATCTGCAAGCCGTACCCAATACGTTAAGCTGGGTGATGGCCTCAAAGGTTCCAAACTCGTTCCTTAGCTTGAGCTTCACCTCCCCGGAGATCTTGCGCTGGCACTTGGTGAGCACCAGGCGGGTGCGGGTGGAGGACTTCTCGATCTTCACGTGGCTGTCCTCCAGCACCTCCTCGTCCTCGATGTACCACTGGATCTTCATGGGCTCTCGGCCCTCGAAGGGGATCTCGAAGGCCACGTTCTGTCCCACCTTGATGACCGATGGCTTGGAGAACTCTTCCACATCCTCGCTCTTGAATCTGGGTGGATCTTAGGGTAAAGTCGTCAGATTGATTTATTCAATATATTCAACCTTTAGATCATATAGGAGATGTTAGTTATTTACGCTATGGGTAAGGGTAGGATGGGGACTGGGATCATTCTAGACAAGATACCCCTTTATGCCACCTTATATTCAGCATGTTAGCAAGAATGCTGCTGTAATGTTTCCTTATAGTTAGCTATTCACTTTAGATACACATGTATAGGAACATGTAGTTACCTTCAACAGTTATTGCAGCCTCTGTTTTACGTCCATCAGCTTCAAATCTATATTTTCCAGAGTTTTCTTCCTTGCACTTTTTGATTGTGAGTTTGTGAAAGACCCCGTCTTTGCTGATGCAGACATCTTCTGTTGATGTTAACTGAAATCACCCAGAAAAAGACAAATGCTTACATTCCCAAACTCTCCTAAACTCTCCTAAATTTTGAATGTTGCTTTAACAGTTACTTCACTGATACCATTGGGTTATTTCCATGTAGCTAATTCACGATTACTACTAAGTATTTCCCAGATGCTTTCTTCATTATTAATGTGTCGAAAATGTTATGGCGGGGTCAGGCACCTTGCTCAAGGACGACTGCAGCCAGTGACTTTGGGATCAAACCCACCACATTAGAGTAAAACACCCTTTCCACCCAACTATCCGACCTCTATCTCTCTACCAACAGCCATTCCTCACCTCTTCCATCTCCAAAGTGTCCACCGCTTCTTTGTACCAGACGCCATCGCAGTCTGCGCTCAGCTTGCAGACCAGTTCAGCCTCTGTGCCAATCACAGGGCTCACATCCGAGAGACCTTGGGTGAAGTACACGCCTGGGTCTAAACATAACACACCATTGTTATCAGTTGGACTTCCAAATCCCTCACATTCTCTCATTCCTCCATTGTTGCCCTGCATCAATCGTCATCGTTTTCAATCTTTCTACGAGGCATCTCACCAATGACGGCTTCAGGAACCAGAGGGCCTTTCCTCACTCTCTTCTTCTTCACAGGGGTCTCTTCCCCTTCCTCTCCCTCCACCGGCTCCTTAGCAACCGTCCCTTCAGCATCCTCCTCCTCTCCTTCTTCCTCTTCTCCCTCCTCCATTTCTTCTTCTTCTTCATCATCTTCCTCTTTAGCTTCTTCCCCATCCGCCGTCGCCTCAGATCCCTCCTTTTTCACCTTCTTCTTCTTCGCGGCATCTTTCTTCTTGGGCTCCGTCTTCCCGGCCGCCTTCGCAGCCGCATCCCGTTCCTTCTTGGCGGCCAGCGCCGCCGCCTTCTTCGCAGCCATGGCCTCCGCCTGTCGGGCGGCCTTCTCCGCCGCCTCCGCCTCCCTCAGCGCCGCCTTCTCCGCCTCGATTGCGGCCGCCGCCTCGGCTGCAGCAGTTGCCCTGGCGATCATTTCCTCTCGCTCCTTCAGAACAATGGCGTTCTGCTCCGCGGCGATCTTCTGCAGGTCTGCATTACCTCCGCCTGCCCGGGTGGTCTTGCGGGCCTTTTTCTTACCGGTCCCGTCGGTGTCCGCTAGGAAGATGATCAACATTTACATTTAGGGCGTTTTGCAGACGCTTTGACCGCGACTTGCAACGGTTCGTAAGTACATTCACAGCAGAATCATCCATGCAAGGTGAGTCAAACTCTCTTAGCCACAAGGTAATCCTACTCCGTATTGAGTGTTTCCAGTCAGACTGCATCGGAAAGCGACAGTTACCTTCCACAATCAGCCAGGCGCAGCAGGAGTTCATGCCGGCCGCCGCAGCATAGATGCCCTTGTCCAGCTGCTTGCAGTCCTTCACCACCAGTGTGTGGATCAGCATGTCCTCAGACACCTCAATGTCGTATTTCTCTCC
Source organism: Trisopterus minutus (assembly GCA_027122715.1). Classification (NCBI taxonomy): domain Eukaryota; kingdom Metazoa; phylum Chordata; class Actinopteri; order Gadiformes; family Gadidae; genus Trisopterus; species Trisopterus minutus. The sequence goes on from JAOPUD010000027.1 coordinate 2,796,631, forward strand.
TTGCTCTAGTGGTGCGTTCTTCATCGTCCATTTGAGGGTTGTCATGGGCTTTGAGACGACGCACTCGAAGACCGCGTCCTCTCTCTCCAACGCCGTGACCTCCTGGATCTTCACCAGGAAATCCACGTTGGGCACTGCCGGGGAGGGGAGGTAAGCAGTCCTGGTTGGTTGTATTTAGCATATGCTGCAATGTGAAGGTGGAGCCACACTGGAGAGTTCAAATGAGGGCCTTACTTTTGAGGTCCGTTGAGAAGATCTTGACACCATTCACCTCGACTTGGTACATTCCAGCATCTTCGGGATCAACACCGTTGATGCTGAATACAAACTTCTTCCCTACTTGCTTCAACCCGTGTTTGACTTCTGTTTCAGCGTTAAAGGGGATCATGACTCCATCCTGCGCAAAAATGTGTTTATAATCTGTTTTATAATCATTGTTTTATGAAGTTGTTATTATCACAATCATCATCATTCATAAATAAGCATCATGATCATAATCATTAATGGGAAAATTATTGAGTGCGTGCAGTTGTATGGCACCGTGTGCATAATATAATGGATTGATCCCAACCAGGAGTTCCTCACCTTGAACAGGAAGATCTTATGGGCTGGGTCTTTCAGGGACATTTCAAGTTCAAACTCTGCCCCTCCGTCATCTTTCATCGCTATGGGTTTGAGGTTGCAGAGTCTTTCAACTACCTGACATGTAGAAATGAAAACCCTAATGAAATGCTTCGGCACACATGGCATGAACTCATGAACTCATGATTTGTGTCTCTCATTCATCTCTGGTGTGTCTGCCTTAGGCCGGAGATATTTGATGTATATCACATAGCATATATCATAAATAAATAATATATAACAGATCCTTTGGGTCCAAACATTGCATATTATTATGTTGATATTAACTCCCAGTCCCAGGCCAATAAAGTTTGAGAAGAACTGGTCGAAACAATGTCACAAAACCCCCAAACCTTAGACTGCTCTTCCTCGCGTTCTATCTTCTTCTCGCTCAGTTTGTTCAACATCCTACGGAAGTCGGTCACTCCGTACTGGAAGCAGATGCTCTCATAATCCTTCTTGTCTGCACTCATCAGCAGTTCCCAGAACCTCTCATCTATCTCCTTCTTCTCCTCCTTTGGCTCTACGTCCACCCTATCAAACAAAACGCCTGATATGAATCGCGTGAATGGCTTTGCCCATTGTAGTACATTCACATTTACATTTAGGGCATTTAGCAGACGCTTTTATCCAAAGTGACTTACAATAAGTACATTTGTCAGTAGAAAGAGAAACAACAAAATATTGCTGTTGATACAGTAAGGATGTTCATAGAACTAAGTGCCAAGCACTAACAATTGTTAGGTTAACCGCTTCCCTGTATACAACAAAGACCACTAGGATACAATGCTACACAATGCTAAGTACTATCTTTAAGTGCAAGGACGTACAACATACAATAAGTGCCTAAGAGAACTAGGTCGGTACTAACCTGGTTTTCAAATTCTTTTTGAAATCTTCTGGCATCTCCCGGACGGCTACAACAAGAGAAAAAGCGTTATGAAATCATACCATTATCTGTTTCTGATTACAACTGAGCGTACTTTAGGACTGTGTACCTGTCCTGGATTGTTGCAGGGCTTTGGTCTTCTTGTACCCAACTAATAGGAGAATGAACAGAATAAACACCTGATTATACTAGAAAGAGGAAAGAAGGCTCTCCATACAAGACTACTGCCTGGAGGTGATTTTGAAGCGTTTTACCTTCTATCACGTTGAGGGTAGCAGTGACAACCGCTCTTCCATATTCGTTTGTGGCAAGACATTTGTAGGTGTCTGAGTGTTCCCCTGAAACGTCCGGTATCTACTTAAATGGACCGAAATGAGGATGATTATTATCCGTGAGGCAGGGATTAATTCAAAGCAGTATTTATTTTTAAATGTACCATACATGTCTTACTTTCAACATGCCACTGTCTATCAACTACCCATTGGTTGAAGTATAGAAATACTTTAAGCCCCAGCTCATTCAACCAGGATATTTGTTTCATCTTTCTCTCTCAAGAATTTTTTTCAATTGAAGCAAAAGGCAGGAAAACAACATTTTAGAAACCGCTATGACTGAAGATTAGAGAGTGCTGCTCTGAAAGGGCCAGAGTGCGGTCGTCACTGGACAAACCTGCTCACCTGCAGCTGGTGTTCCCCCGAATTGGCATCAAAATTGATTCGGTACATTTCTGGATCGTCTAGTTCGCCGTTGTTCCTGATCCATGTCACCGTAGGTGTCGGGTTTCCAATAATGATCGATCTGAATATGGCCAATTTCCCTAGAAAACCAAACACAAAATCAACATCCTTATTCATCGCCAGACCGGTTTTGCTCCTCCATATATTTAATAATAACAACGATAACCACATTTAACATTCTATAAATGCACCTTTTAAATGGTACTTTAAATACTTTCTACTTTTGCAGAAAGCTGGTCTGATGTCTGATTAAGCAACCATGCAGAGGGTCTGATGTCTGAGTGAGGGACCATGCAGAGGGTCTGATGTCTGAGTGAGGGACCATGCAGAGGGTCTGATGTCTGAGTGAGGGACCATGCAGAGGGTCTGATGTCTGAGTGAGGGACCATGCAGAGGGTCTGATGTCTGAGTGAGGGACCATGCAGAGGGTCTGATGTCTGAGTGAGGGACCATGCAGAGGG
>JAOPUD010000027.1:2805509-2818629 GCA_027122715.1 Trisopterus minutus
GGGTGGGGCGGGGGGGGAGGGGCAGCAGAGACGTTAGGTAGGGTTGATTCATGGATGAGTGTGTTTTGATGTAAAACATATGTAAACACTCATAGAAGAGATGGACACGTAAACGCACACATACATGCAGAGACATGCACACATATACACATATAAACACAAACACACACGCATACGTACACAGACACACATACACACTGCTAGACACGCACGCTAGCACGGACACGTAGGCACACAGAAGCACAGACACGTATCCACGCGACACATACACTCGGACCAAAAGTGAATCCGAAAGGCACTGACTTCCTCCACACCGCACTTACTCGTGATGTTGTTCAGCCTTTTTGAAGTGGTATTAAAATAAATATTTTAATCAAATAGAACTGTTTCAGGGGGGAAAAAAAACAAAACATCTGTATTTGGAAATATTTAACACATTGGCGCATGACAGGAGCGTAGTGGAGCAGTGCCACTATTACGTTGTTGGCAGAGCACCATAGACACAGTCAGACAGTCAGACAGACAGTCAGACAGACAGACAGACAGGGAAAAAGGAAGAGTCGTAGCCATCTCCCCCGGTGGTCTGACCTGTGACTCTGATCTCCACGCTGAAGGACTCCTGGCCCACGATGTTCTTGACCATGATGGTGTACACGCCCGTGTCGGACCTCTCCGCGGCGGGGAGGAGGAGCTGCGAGGCACCCTCTGTGTTGCTAATGGTTACCCTCTTGGAGACGGGCACTCCGTCCTTCAGCCACTTCACCTCGGGCCACGGAGACGCCTTGGCACAGTTAAGAGCTTCGGTTAAGTGCTCCGCTTTTTTAGATTTGAGTCATTAGCGTAGTCACCCTTACCCCTAGAGTAATTCATGCATCTTTGTGCATTCTTGGCCCAGAGTGTATTTCACTGATGGGAGGAGTTTGTTGGATCTCCCTCCAACACCAAAAGACATACATGTTGGGTTAATACTCCTGCCATTGAGCAAGGCACCATGGTGATGGTTAAATGCTCCTAGTGCTGCTAGTGATGGCAAAATGATCCTAGTGATGGTTAAATGCTCTTAGTGATGGCAAAATGATCCTAGTGATGGTTCAATAATCCTAGTGATGGTTAAATGCAGTGATCACATTTTGTTGTGTTGTACATGAAAAATAAAGAATCTTATTCAGGCCCCCCGGCCTGAGAAGAGCTCACCTCGTAGTCGACGTTGAAACGCGCTGAGTTTCCCGCCCGCACCACCACCAGGCTCTTGATCTTGGTGTCGGTGAACCGCGGTCTCACTGGGCACGTCAGGAAGGGTTAAACAGATTTCAAATGAAAAAAAACAGGTTTTTGTCGTCAAAACACTTTCACACAAAATTGACTTACTATCGTATCGCAGTCAACTGGCACAATGCATCGATTCGATAAAAACATGTTATCATAGTCTACATTTTTGTTTTATTATTAGTATAAGTATTACTATACTTGAATGACTACTAAATATTTCATTTAGGGCACTTGCTTCTAATCAAAGCGACTTACAATAAGTACATTTGTCAGAAGAAGGAGAAACAACAATATATTGCTGTCGTTACAGTAAAGATGTTAGGTGGTTAGGTTTGCCCATTCCCTGTACATACAACAAATCTACAGCAGTAGACCAGTGGTGTTTCGTTCAGTAAGAGAGGGAGACGGTGTGTGTGCGGTGCTCATCCCTACCGGGCGGGGGCATGGCCAGGACGTAGTTGTCCAGTTCGCAGGGCTCTCCGCTGCCCCCCTCGTTCACGGCGATGACCCTGACCCAGTACATGGCCATGGACTTCATGCTCTTCACGGTGAAGCTGGAGCTGGTGATGAGGTTGTTGTTGCAGCGCACCCACTCTTGGCTCTCCGCCGGCCGGATCTCCACGTTGTAGGCCTTGGCCTCGTCCTGCTCCCCTGGGAGGTCCTTGGGGACGGTCCAGGACAGAGTCAAGGTGGTGTAGCTGGAGTCCGTCACCTTCAGGTCCACGACCTTACCGGGCGGCTCTGGAAGAGAGCGGTCATGTGGGGTTGGGGCTCAGCATTCAAGGAGTCCATAGGAGATACAGAACAGTCCTTTGGAAAGGGTTAGGCGTGTTTCTAAGCATCGCACACTAGGTCTACTGAATGGAGTCATGTGTGTTGCTAAGCATTGTGCTCCACAGGTATGGGGGTCTGCTGAATGGAGTCATGTGTGTTCATGAGCGATCTGGACTAGCTGAATTGATGAAGGTTTCAACATTTTATCGGAGTAAAGGGACCTACTTTTGGGGTCCCTGGCGAATACGAATTCTGACGGGTTGCTGAATTCTCCGGCCCCGGAGTCGTTGACGGCGGCCACGCGGAACTCATACTCCAGTCCCTCATTCACGTCTTTGACTCCGTAGCTCTTCCCTGTGAAGAGTCAGAGTCAGATATCCAGTTTAATCCAGTTTAAGCCCGCAAATCGTTTAGGTCAGTGGTCTCAAACTTTTGCTACTAGTGTACATCGTTTCCGCTGAGTACCCCCTTCACCAGCAGGTGAAACATTAATAATGTATGTGCGGTCTATTAGTCAGTGTAAACCTGACCATTAAAAGGGTGCTCACAATTTTATGAGAAACATGGGCCTGTGCTTTATGCAACTGTTGGCTAATTTCTCCCCACAAAAGAAGCCCAACGCCAGGGGAGGGTCAGAGCATGTAGTGGTGAATCCAGTGCAAATATATTCCTCCTGAAACTGATGAAATTTTGGTATTTCTGGATGCACTCTTATTTTTTCGTCCTTCTCAGATTTACATTTCAACCACTTTTTCTTTTGACGATTTTTCTTTTGTCTAGCTTTCACAATTTAAACTTGCTCAGGGTGAAAAATAATAAGTTATATATATATATCTATTACTTTTTTGTAAATTTGAGTACCCCCCTGCAGTGCTCCAAAGTACCCCTAGGGTACCCCGCGTACCCCCCATTTGAGGACCACTGGTTCAGATGGTACGAAGGAAGCCTCTAGGAGGTGAACACGGCCCATTACCCTCGCCATGTGCCCCCCCCGTGGTCTACTGTCGGAGGTGCCAGCCACGGACCTTTGACCAGCTGCTCCGGGGGGTTCACGGCGGCCCATAGGTTGCTCCCCTTCTTGCGCTTCTCCACGTTGTACCCCAGGATGCTGGTTCCCCCCGTGTTGCCCGGGGCGACCCAGGTCAGGTTGATGCAGTCCTTGAAGGCGCTGGCCACCTTCGGGGGCGAGGGAGCCCCAGGGTATGCTGGGAAATTGGAATTTGTGTTTAATGATGGTTGAAAAGAATGATGCTAACCACAACCCTAACTTCTAGTAAGGCTTGGTTCACTGGCAGGGACCTGGACATTTTCACCTTGGGCTGGGATAACCAAGTAAAATCACACTTTTAATGTAATAAGCAATTATAATAATTGTATTAAAAGTAATAAGTACGATAAAAAAACGATTATACGATATAAAGATCAATCAATTAATTAATTATTAACCAATTAATAATTTTTGAATTTACATCCATCTTTTCTTCAACTGGTAGAGCCTAAAAGTTCGCTGTAATGGTTCCAGACAGGTATGTGTGTGTGTGTGTGTGCGTATGTTTAGTCAAAACAAAGGTAAAACACTGAACCATGTCAAAGTAAGACTCCGCACGGTACCTTTGGTGCCGGCCTGGACGTCCTCGCTCTCCATCTGCTCGCTGATGCCCATCTCCGTCTCCACGCGGATGCGGTAGCAGTAGCGGCGACCGTGGTCCACGTCGGTGTCCCGGTACTTGGCCTCGGGTCCGATCGCGCCCAGCTTCTTCCAGGTGTTGCGCCCCACCTGCTGGCGCTCCATGATGTAGTTGTCTATCTTGCAGCCGCCGGCGTCCTTGGGCGACCTCCACTTGATCTCGATGGCGGAGGACGAGGCCTCCACGATCTCCAGCGGGCCCATGGGAGGCATGGGCCTGTCTGTGGGTCAGAAACACGTTCTTCAACACGTTCTCCTCTGTCGCTCGTCCTTTACGTTCCATCAGCCCAGTGATTAGTTAATGAAAAACTTTAGATATGTGGATGTGCCATGTTGTGGTGACTGTGACTGGATGCCTGGCATATCGCAGTGAATATAACTGAATGCCAGGACTCTCCTGACGGTTAACCGACCAGCACCCCATCACCAATTTAAAATGTTTTGCCTGTATGTATGCAATGCGGGCCAATTACGGCCCCCGTTGCACTCCTGATCATCCCTGGATCGAGGGATCCCCTACTCATCCCTTCTCTAGATGTCTTCCTTGCTAATTAAGTGGTTATTAAGGTTACTTTGCCCTCAAGCCCTTTGAGACGGTACCTGCGATTAAGGGCTATACAAATACAATTGAATTTAAGTCAATTTTATGTAGACTTTTGAAGACCAATACTATGAATCTCTGTATGTGGTAGAAATGGCATTTGGCACACTCACCCAGAACCACCAGCTGGCTGTACGCCTCGACGCTCCCGAACTCGTTCTTGAGCTTGAGCTTGATCTCGCCAGTGTCCTTTCGCTGGAGCTTGTTGAGGAGCAAGCGGCACTCGCCCTCGCTGTTGTCAATGCGGATGTGGGACTGCTCGGAGAGTTCCTCCCCGTCCAGGTACCACTGGATCTTCACGGGCTCGCGGCCCAGGTGGGGCAGCTTGAAGGTGGCCTTCTGCCCCTTCTTCACAGTGACGGGGGTTTTGAAGGCCTCGATGTCCTCCGCACTGAATCTGGGCGGATCTGAGGGCATGGCATCAGGCAGGTCGGTTTAACAGAGGAGGATTTGTGTTTTTTTTTGCGAATATGGTTGGGATCGCTGTTTTTGTTTTGTCGTTTTTTTTTTTTTCCCAAGTCAATTTACAGGGAATTCTGATTTGGGGTGCAAAGGAAAACTATAAACTCTAAACTGAAATATCGGAAAAATAGTATTGTAGTAATTTTCCAGCTTTAAAAGGTCAGCTTATTTACCTTCAACACTGATGACCGCTTCAGTCTTGCGGCCGTCGGCCTCAAAGCGATACGTCCCGCTCGTCTCCTCCGTGACCTTACTGATCTTCAGTCGGTGGAAACTTCCGTCTTTGGAGATGGTGAAATCCTCATTCGATTTAATCTAGAAAGGGAGAAAGGTTGACAGATTATAAGACATTGTGATGCAGTGTGGAAGTCAGTTTGGAAAACTATAATGATGAAGTGTGTTTCAATCATTAGTGTAAATGTTATGTTAATGATGAATGATACCATACTATTGAGTAGATAGTTTAACACAAAGCAGTTTGGTTTTGACATGTTATTTAGGGGTAGGTAGGGGTTGTTGCTCAAGGAAAGCCAGAGGGAGACTGTGGACATTGGGCTTCGAAACCAAGAACCTTTCAGCTGATAACACCCTAACCACGAGTCCAGCCTGCCCACTACTCACTAACCCTGTTAACACTGTGTTGTAACAGTCCGACCTGGGGCTCCATCTTTATGTTGACTATGATACCAAGGGCTCACCTCTTCTCCGTCCTTGTACCAGAATCCTTCACATTCTTCGCTGCTCACTTTGCACTCGATTTCCGCTGGTTCTCCGACGATTGCTTTGACGTCGGAAAGCCCAGCGTGGAAGTGAACACCTGGATCTGTGAGTAAACCAACGGTGGGTTAGTGGATTCGCAGCTTGGCAAAGTGAGAGTGAGTAAATGCATGTTAACTTTATACATTGCTGCATGGCATACACAGCTGCATGTGATGTACGTATGGGAGTAAATACGTATATCAGCTTCCCTCAACTCAAAAATCGATCAAACATCAGCCTTGACATTTCTTGCTGGATCCATGCTGTGTGTGTTTATAAATGCATGTTGAAGGTCAAAGTAGATGTTTGAATGCTCTTCAATAATTGAGAGCCGTTTGAAGTAATACTTCAAAGTTGATGTTTGAATGCTCTTCAATAATTGACACAAGTCATACTTTATGAACTTCTAGTTATTTCCTCCACAAGTGATTCCCTGTCCCTGTATCCCTTAATACACCTCACTTTGTCAGGGTTCATATTGTACCTCATCTTGCCTGATCTACCAACATTTGTCCATTCATTTACTTACTCAACACTCGATAACAAGCATTTTCTTAATTAACCTCCTTTTAATCTTAATACAATGGAGGGATTCATTTTGCTTTGTAAATGCATGATTGTATTCCCCTTCAAACTTCTTAGATATCTCTGTACTTATTGTAACATTTTGAAAATATCCACTTAATAGGCAACTGGAATCGCAAAAGCAGGAGCAAAATAAAAAAAGTACATAGGCCTATTTATATATATATATATATATAGGCCTATGTACTTTTTTATTTTGCGCTATATATATATATATATATATATATATATATTATTTTTTGATACATATGCGCACATGGTTTTCATCAACATTCCCTAAAGGTAATATCAACCTTAAAGCAAAGCTTGGCTCATATCAGTAATCTCTGCAAAAAAAATAAAAAAGCTCCATTTAATCTCCTCCAGAGATCAAATGTTTTCTCCTCGTGGTCTATCTAGCACAGGGGGAAGCTCACGCCTTCAAACGGCGCAGAAAGTCATCCGTTTGATCAGATGACTTTGCTGCGGGCCCAAGAGCCTCCCATGCGGGGCCTGGTGCCCTGCCCTGGGCCTTACCGACCACTGTCTCTGGGATCAATGGGTCCTGCTGGTCCCCTGCAGATTGCTTCCCCCTAAGGGAGGCCTTTCCCCCCCCAGGAGATCCGTCTCCGTCCCCCGTAGCCTGATTACCTGTTACCGTGGACAACCACCATCTTTTGGTTTCCATGGCTTGCTGCCATCGTCATGACATTTACATTTTATATTCATAATTACATTTAGGGCATTTAGCACACGCGTTTATCCAAAGCGACTTACGAGAAGTACATTTGTCAGAAGAAAGAGAAACAACAATATAATGCTGTGGGTACAGAAAGGATGTGGCTATGCAGAGTCTTGATGAACTCATTAATATCACACACTCATTGATGGCTGTTTTTTCCGCGGCTGCTGTCGATATAAGAAGATATGAATACTACTGGACCGCCTTACCATTAAGGATGCGAAAGTGAGGACAATTAGATGGAGGCACCAACACAATCATTACAAACAACCAACAGAGACTGGCGGTTAATGATATAACCAATCTTCTCTAGTGCATTTTGGGGAAATTGTGGAGTTGGTTTCTTGAATGTTTTTATTTTTAATAGGTGTTTGTTTTGTGCAGCTAACAGTGCGGGGGGGGGGGGGGGGGGGGGGGTGTATTTTGGCTGGTAGTTGCTGTTGCACCCTCTACATCGCCAAAATCAAACAACAATCGATCTCCAATCGATGGTGCAGAATGTACTCCTTACCCACGACGGTCTCCGGGATCAGAGGGCCCTCTCTGACACGCTTCTTACGCTTCCCTCCTTCCCCCTCCGCCCCGTCGTTATCTCCGTCTTCACCACCTCCATCGCCTCCCTTTCCGTCGCCTCCTCCACCTCCTCCTGCTCCTCCATCTCCACCTGCTCCACCTCCTGCTCCTCCAGCTCCACCTCCTGCTCCTCCAGCTCCGCCTCCTGCTCCTCCACCTCCACCTTCTCCTCCAGCACCACCTCCAGCTCCTCCTCCAGCACCACCTCCAGCTCCACCTCCCGCTCCACCTCCCGCTCCACCTCCAGCTCCATCCCCGGCTCCTCCAGCTCCACCCCCAGCTCCACCACCCCCAGCTCCACCTCCAGCTCCACCTCCAGCTCCACCACCCCCAGCTCCACCCCCAGCTCCACCTCCAGCTCCACCACCCCCAGCTCCACCTCCAGCTCCACCTCCAGCACCAACTCCAGTTCCACCTCCAGCTCCACCACCCCCAGCTCCAGCTCCTCCAGTAGCGTCAACAGCACCATCACCACCGGCTCCACCAGCACCACCAGCCTCCCCCCTGGCCTTGGCGGCGGCGGCAGCGGCGGCGGCAGCGGCGGCGGCGGCGGCCTTGGCCTCCGCTTGCTGGGCCTCCAGTTCCTCTTTGGCCTTCTTTGCGGCCGCCAGCTTCAGCTCCATCTCCTTCTCGTACTTGGCCTGCTGTTCCTTGGCAATCCTCATCAGCTCATCGTCGTTGCCGCCGCCCGCCACCGTGTCCTTGCGGGCGCCCTTCTTCCCCTTGCCGGTCGGATCTTTATCGGCTACACGGACGGACCAGAGCAAAACCACGATGGTCAATGTTTTGCTCTGACAATCTTAGTTTCATTTCCCCCAAAGTCTCCCACTTTGGGGAAGAGCAACATGAACGTTACACTTTTATGTACACATTTAGAGCATTTAGCAGATGCTTTTATCCAAAGCGACTTACAATAAGTACATTTGTCAGAAGAAAGAGAAACAACGTATTGCTTTCCGTACGGCAAGGATATTCAAAGAACCAGGTGCCAAGCACTAGCCAATGCATCAAAATCACTATTTTTAAAGTGCAAGGATGTACCACATACAATAAGTGCATAAGAGAGGTGTGGGGGGGGTAAGGGGGGTCCCAATTCCCCCCCTTCCTTAGATTTCAGCCCTATCCCTAATTTAGCGCGTTCCCGCGAAGGGGTATGGTGTCCCAATACCTTAACCCTAAGGGAGCAAAGGGGAGTGCTGTTTATCCTTTACAATCAACCCTTGAACGCTAGCCAGCTAAGGGCACTTAAAGCAAGTGTTCTTGTTAAGGGGAGAGAAATGTGAACTCTGAAAAAGTGAGTCTTGAGTTTGACTTTTGCGGAAGCTGGTGAGCAGCCCTGCGGCCCTGACCTCGGCAGGGAGCTCATTCCACCACTGCAGTGAACGTGAACCAGAGCACGGGCTGGAACTCACCCTCCACGATAAGCCAGGTGTTGCAGGATTTGATCCCTGCCACCGCTGCATAGATGCCTCCGTCCAGCGCCAATACGTCCTTCACGATCAGCTTGTGGATGAGCTTGTCCTCCGACACTAGGATCTGGAACTTCTCCCCGTCTTCGAGCGGGGCGGACTTCCCGAACCATTTGATCTCGGCCATGGGAGCGGTCAGGACGCACTGGAACTGAGCGTTCTCCCTCTCCATGGCCTTCACCTCTTGGATTTTGACCGCAAACTCGACATCGGGGACTGGCAGGGTGAAGGGCCGAAGAAGAAGATGAAGGAAAACCATGAATAGAGCACATGTGAATCCCCAGAATATAGCAAACGTTTACATTTAGCAAATTTTGCAACCACGCAAAGCAACAGCCAGCTCGTCGGGAGCAGTAAGGGGTTAAGGTGTCTTGCTCAGAGACACATCGAAACTCTGAGCTTGCAGGAACCGGGGATCGAACTGGCAACCTTCCGGTTAAATGTCAGCCCCACTCTACCTCCTGAAATACTGCCGCTAAGCAAACCTATCACACCTGAGGTGACTCACCTTTAAATTCAGTGGAGAAAATGTTGACACCCCCGACGTCCACTGAGTAAAGTCCAGCATCTTCTGCTCCCAGTTTCTTTATGGAGAACACATACTTCTTTCCAACCCGTTTCAAACTGTGCTTCAGCTCGTCCCCAAGTTCCTGGGTGAAGGGAACCATGATTCCATCCTGCAGGAAAGGGAACACGTTGTTATCAGACACACCGACAAGAGAGCCATCGCCCCATGAAGACCATCAGACACATGGAAAACATACTTATTGTTGGTTCTTACCTTGTAGAGGAAGACCTTGCTGTTGGGGTCTTTGAGGTCCATGTCAATCTCGATGGTGGCACAGTCGTTGTCCTTGACGTCAATGTGTTTCAGAGTGCTGATGTGCGACACAAACTGCAAATACCAGCAGAGATGAGATGAGAGATTGCAAAAGAAGAAGGAAACGTCTTCAGACAAAGCCGTAATCAAACAAAAACGGTCTCTCTGTGGTTGTTGTACATACCAGCCACTGTTCCTTTGAACGTGGCGGTAAACATTCCCTTTGCATTCCGGTGTCACACTATTTGTGATAGTTGGTATTTATCGCAAATGGACCATAGAATATAATTCACTCCTTTGAGAAAAGAGTCAGAGATAGAAATGTATTTTGTACTTTTATGTACTTTATCTTCTGATAAATAACTCTTCAAACATTTGCACATGCTTTACAAAACACATCAGTGTACGTTGTTCACGTGTGTGAAACCAGACCCATAAATGGGATGACGTTTGTATTGATCCTCAATACAAGCATCAGTTCTGTAATTTTGTCAATTTTCATGGAGAATCCATTTCATGCAGTCATGTAGTTTCCTGCAGTGTCTCCTATTCAATTCAATTTCAATTCAATTGTATGTGTAGAGCCAGGTACAGTCTAAAAGGGCTTAACAGGCCATATCTTTATGACACCCCCTGGCCATAGCCCCCCAGACGGCAAGAAAAAACTCCCTTAATTAGCAAGAGAGTAATCTTTAGAAGGATCGCAGAGTGGGGGGGGATCCCTCCTTCCAGGGACGGTCAGGAGAGCATTCTCCGTAGTGTACGCACACCTGTATCTGTTCTCCACCTATCCACCGTGCTCCCGTACGAGGACGTGTTGGGGGAACACAGCCCTACCTGCGCCACCTCCGCCTCCTTCTCCTTCTTCATCTCGCTCAGCCTCTTCAGCATGCCGCGGAAGTTGGTGATGCCGTACTCCACGCAGATGCGCTCGTAGTCTTTCTTATCAGCGCTGAGCAGGATCTCCCACACCTTCTCGTCGCTATCCATGGGCTTGTCCTCGCGGGACCCATCAGGCTTCCTGCAGCACCAGACGGCGTCTTTAACGCCTCTCACTTCGGAACACATTGGGCTGTGCTTTTTATGGCTCTGAGCAATTTAAAATCTTTTTTGTTAAAACTAAGCCTTTTTCGTTCACATTATACATTTTAACTGCTGCCAACTTTGTATTTTAGGCTTTATTTTAGTGTAGGTGTTTAAGGCCCTGGTTAAAATCATCACAACACTGTGAGGTACTGTGTTTTTGCCTACCGTTTCTTCAGTTGTTTTCTTAGTTCTAAGGGCTCTGAGAAATCATACAGACAGAAAGGAAAGGTGGGTTATGTATTCATGCACGTCACATAGTTCATTTTAATTGTTTTCTTGTAATAAAACGCATATTGTCTATGATCTCAGAGCACACATTAAAAGATTGTAGTAACCATGGGGTAGAGGTAATTATTTTTGAGGAAAAATAATTAATATCATCTTTTCTATTATTTTTTGATTTAAATACAAGCTCACCTTCTACTTTTTCTTTTTGAAGTTCCTTGTCCTTACGGAATCCAACTGGATAAGAACAGTATATACATATCAAGTTTAACTATTTCTACAGTCAGCAAAATTGTAAAAGACCTATTGAATCAACAGAGTAAAGTCTGTATTTGTATACAGCTTCACATAAAAAAATGAATAAATGTAATATTTACATTTTACATTTAGGGCATTAAGCCCTAACTGTAACTTTCAATGATAAGATTTGTCAGAAGAAAGAGAAACAACAATATATCCCTGTCAGTACATTAAGGATGTTCATAGAACCAAGTTCCAAGCCCCAACAACCACAAGGTTAACCCCTTCCCTGTATACAACCAAAGACGTGCAACATACAATAATAATATGTAATTGTAAACGGATCAAGTCTTTCCCGTGCTAATTCTAAAGGATTCAGAGAGATGAACGAGTTCCTACCCTCAATGACGTTCAGCACCACAGTGCACATTGCCCTGCCGTGGTCGTTGGTGGCAAAACACTTGTAGGTGTCTGCATCGTCCGGGTGCACCTTGGCAAACTGAGCACAGTGAAACGTGTGAGGTTAACCCTAACCCTAATCAGAATACCTTCACTTCAGAGAGCATGTTATATTCATACAGAGACAACTACATTCCCCTGTGATCATAGCATGCCACCTCCCCTTAAAGAAAAATTATTATCTTATTTAAAATACAAAGACATTAAAGAGTCAAGTTCAATGCATTTTAGAAAGACGCAATACACAACATACACAGAAAATGATGTTTCTGCATGTTTGTCGGCCGATTTATCAATGGGTCAGCTTCTATAGGGTGTGTTTGTACGTGCAGGCTCACCTCGATGGTGTGCTCCCCAGACACTTCGTCGTACTTCTGCTGGCAGATCCCCGGGAGGTAGAAGATCTCGCCGTTGGCCCTGCTCCAGCTGATCTTGGGGCTCGGGTTACCCACCACCTTGGCTTTGAACACAGCCAATTTACCTGGGGAGGGGAATAACAAGTCAACCCTGTAGGGTCAGGGTAATAGTGGGTTGGGGTACCGACCCTGTATGGTCATGGTCGTAGTGGGTTGGGGTACGAACCCTCCTGTATGGTCAGGGTAGTAGTGAGTTGGGGTAGCTACCCTGTATGGTCAGTGTAGTAGTGAGTTGGGGTACCTACCCTGTATGGTCAGGGTAGCTACCCTGTATGGTCAGGGTAGTAGTGAGTTGGGGTACCTACCCTGTATGGTCAGGGTAGTAGTGAGTTGGGGTACCTACCCTGTATGGTCAGGGTAGCTACCCTGTATGGCCAGGGTAGTAGTGAGTCTGGGTCTGTACCAGGGTGTGAGTTAGGGTACCTACCCTCCTGTATGGTCAGGGTAGTAGCGAGTTGGGGTAGCTACCCTGTATGGTCAGGGTAGTAGTGAGTTGGGATCGAGGTAGTGGTGAGTTGGGGTACCTACCCTCCTGAATTGTCAGGGCGATGGGCTTGCGTGTGAAGTCCGGGGTGGAGGCGTCCTCGGGAAGCTCCTCCAGGAACTGGGTGATCATCACCCCGGGCACCTTGGACTTCTTCCGGATTCCTGGAAACAGGAGGACACGCTACAGGGAACGCCGGGAAGGGGTACAGAGTAAAGCACAGGGAACGCAGACAGGCCATCGCAGTAGAATCAGGCTGCCGTCCACAGTGAGGGTTAGGGAGGCTCACCGCTACTGTAGCCTCATGTTAATACAGACTAACATGTTTAGTAAGAAAATTATTTAGATTATGATATACATAATCCTTATAATCATTATTAATATGAATATGATTAGAATATCAATTCTTAAAGGAAGTTTTAATTATTCCTGTATGTTAATATTCTTCATTGTTTCTTTTCTGTTGCCCTCAATGTTAATACAAACTATC
>JAOPUD010000027.1:3340949-3353723 GCA_027122715.1 Trisopterus minutus
ATATATAATAATCAGAATACATTTAATTTTATATAGCGCTTTTCTAAATACTCAGACACTTTAAAGAGTGAACAGAATATAAAATAATTTAATAAGAATATATACTTCCTATATCCTACAGCTACATCCAATTATATCTTACCCCCTGTGTCCTACCTCCTCCATCAGGGGGAGGTTAGAGGAAGACAGCCAGCCTCGTGTAATGAGAGAGGGAACCACACAAGGGGCCGAGAGGCAATTAACAGATGGAGCCTGGGGAGTCCTCCCACCTCCCAGGAGAGGGAGGAGAGGGGAGGGGAGGGGAGGGGAGGAGAGAGGAGGAGAGAGGAGAGAGTAGGAGAGGAGAGGAGAGGGGAGGAGAGGAGAGGGGAGGAGAGGAGAGGAGAGGAGAGGAGAGGGGAGGAGAGAGGAGGAGAGGGGAGAAGGGAGGAGACAGGAAGGGTGGAGAGAGGAGAGGAGAAAGGTCTACTGGAAGAGAGGAGGTGGAAGGGGAGGAGAGGAGAGGGGAGGAGAGAGGAGAGGGAGGGGGGAGGGGAGGAGAGGGGAGGAGAGGGGAGAGGAGGGGAGGAGACGGGATGGGAGGAGAGGAGAGGAGAGAGAAGAGGAGGAGAGGATCTGGGAGGGGAAGAGAGGAGATAGGAGAGGAGAGAAGGAGAGAATGGACAGGATAAGAAAGGGGAGAGGAGGGGGGGAGAGAGGAGGCTGGGAAGAGAGGAGGTGAGTGGGAGGGGAAAGAAGAGTGGAAAGAGAGGAGGGGAGGGGGGAGGAGAGGGGAGGAGCCTTACCTGTGTTGGAAACCTTGACTCCTCTCGAAGGAGCAGAGGTTATCGGGAGACTCTGAGGACGCACACGTCTCCTAACACCTAGGGTAGGATACAAGGAGGCTTGGACACAAGGGGGCTAGGACAGAAGGTGACAAGGACACAAGGTGACTGGGGGACAAGGGGTTGGTGAGGACCAGAGCTGGGCCTACAGAGAGATAGGCAAAGGGAGGCGGACCTCCCTGCCTCTCTACCTGGCTGTCTCTCTTCCTGAGTGTCTAACTGTCTCTCTACCTGTCTGTCTGCAAGATGAGTCGCTGGCGGCGGTCGGTGGACGAGCTGCAGGTGAGACGACGGCAGCTGGGTGAGTGCGAGCGTGGACAGGAAGCTCTGAGCCGGGTCACTTCCTGCTTCCAGCAGCTCTCGTCTGCGCTGGGCAGCAGCTGTGATGGCAGCTTCTTGAGGGAGGAGATGGAGGAGAGCAGAGTGCTGGCCTACAAGATCTGCTGTGGTACGACCTGTCTGTCTGTCTGTCTAACCTACAAGATCTGCTGTGGTACGACCTGTCTGTCTGTCTGTCTAGCCTACAAGATCTGCTGTGGTACGACCTGTCTGTCTGTCTAGCCTACAAGATCTTCTGTGGTACGACCTGTCTGTCTGTCTACCTGGCTGTCTGTCTAGCCTATAAGATCTGCTGTGGTACGACCTGTCTGTCTGTCTACCTGTCTGTCTAGCCTACAAGTTCTTCTCTGGTATGACCTGTCTGTCTACCTGTTAGAGGTTAGTGTTAATGTGTGTCTGTTGCAGACAACGTTCTATGACACCATACGTTCCATCGGTACATACGTCGTTCTATGAGTTTATAACCATTATTTCACACTCAACACTTAGTGGATGGTTCTGTGTTGACCTTTGACCCCACCGTTCCCAGGGTTGTCCCGGCGGCTGGTGGGCCTGCTGGCCGAGTGTGACCCTAGCTCGCCCTTGCCGGGGGAGAGAGAGAGCGCGGAGCGCATCTGGGTCCTCTTCCTGTCCGCACTCGAGCACTTCCTGTTCGACCTCCAGAAGGCCAACTACCTGATTGGACGGTTTCCACTGACTCAGCGCTGTGATCGACGCGCATTGGTCAACACAGGTCAGCCCGCCATTGGTCAACACAGGTCAGCCAGCCATTGGTCAACACAGGTCAGCCCGCCATTGGTCCACACAGGTCAGCCCGCCATTGGTGCACACAGGTCAGCCAGCCATTGGTGCACACAGGTCAGCCAGAACACATACTGTTCATTACTGAGGGATGAACACCGATGGGGTCTCAGTTTAAATAAGGGGCCACCCTTAGTATAATATGTTCTATCTAGGGTCATGTGACTATCGCACGTTATAACAGAGCCATGTGACTACTAACAGGGTCGTGTGACTACTAACAGGGTCATCCGACACCATGGCGGGGGTGGCTGCGCGTGCGGCGTCGGTCCAGACCCCCTGGATCGCCGTGGAGGAGCAGCCAAGCCCGGGGCTGACCAATCACATCACAGGATTGGAGGAGCTGCTGCAGGACATGCAGCTCAAGGTAGAGTCCTCCCCCGACCTGGGTCCAGATCTCTGGTTCTAGTCCTGGTCTGTGGTTCTGGTGGTTGATCAGGTTCTGTGGTTCAGGTTCAGGTCTGCGGTTCTGGTAAGTCCAGGTTTGTGGTTCGGGTCCAGGTGTACAGTTCTGGTCTCTCTGGAGGGTCTGTGGGTTTTGTGGTTCCAGGACTGTGGTTTTGGGCTGTGATTTGGGTGCAGGTCTGTGATTCTTTTGGGTCCAGGTCTGTGGTTCTAGTAAGTCCAGGTCTTCTGGTCTCTGGTTCTTGTGGGTCCAGGACTGTGATCTGGTAAGTCAATTTCTGTGGTTCTTCAAGGCCCAG
The DNA here is from genome assembly GCA_027122715.1 of Trisopterus minutus. Lineage (NCBI taxonomy): Eukaryota > Metazoa > Chordata > Actinopteri > Gadiformes > Gadidae > Trisopterus > Trisopterus minutus. The sequence continues at coordinate 3,343,618 of JAOPUD010000027.1, forward strand.
GTGTGTGGTTCTGGTTCCAGGTCTCAGTTCCCTTCTGGTCTGTGGAGTCGACCCAGCAGGCGTGGGCAGAGGCTAAGGACCTGATGGAGGACAGCATGGAGGACCTGATGGAGGTGGAGGTTGTTGCCAATGACAACAAGACGAACACCTGCTGCCCTTCCTGCTGCCGCCTGGGCTGTCTGCTCTGTGTGCTCAACTAGCCAATAGGATCCGAGCCTGGGATCACCTAGCCAATAGGGTCAGAGCCTGAGATCAACTATGAATCGGATCAGAGCCTGGGGTCAAAGAGCCAAGAGCCAGGAAAAGAGCCAGGGATAAACAAGCCAATAGGATGGAACACTACAGATGGCGTCACAGCACAAATCCGACCTTAGTCGGTTAGCTTGTAGCTGACAGGGAGCTAGCTGTGGTTAGCTTGTAGCTGACAGGGTGCTATCTTGGGTTAGCTATGGCGTTAACTCAAACAGTTTGAGTCGATAACAAATTATATTGGTGCAGAACAGCTGTTTTAGTGAAGCCAGGAGAGACAGTTACCATCCTTTAGTTTTTAACTGTTTAGTTTTTAACTTTCTTTAACTGTCACCAAGAACCTCAAACAATTTTGCTACAGGAACTACATGCTACTCTCTACCACTAGCTACCTAAAGGCTGTTAGAGGAACTACATGCTAGTCTCTAGTGAACCACCTAGAGGCCGTTGGAGGAACTACATGCTAGTCTCTACTGCTAGCCACCTAGAGGCCTTTAGAGGAACTACACGCTGATCTCTAATGAACCACCTAGAGGCCGTTAGAGGAACCACCCAAAATGTATAAGTCATTTTAGGGTTAAAGAGACAAACACATACTTATTAATGGTTATTTCAGCACTGCTTCACATACAATAATAAAAAAGTTTTTACTATAACGTGTACGTTTACTTTGTACAGGACCAATTAACAAGAAATTGTAAAATGGATAGTGGTGGTGACTGTGCACATGAAGTACTGCACGTGAACACTCCAAGTAAATAAGATAACACTTTTGGCCATGATTTATTTGTTTTTATTAGCGGTTTACTCCAGAGATAGCGAACCCATCAAATTGCGCCATTTTAGGAAGTTCACGTGTAGCATGTACTAATAGTAAATGGCAACCATTGATGTATAAAGCTCACCTATTTTAAATCTTTTACCTTCTCAAACTAGCAACATTTTTACTTTTAAATGGAGTGCTTTAGAGGTCACAAGACACCAAGTACTATCTTGTTATAAATATCATTTTTAAAAGCAAAACATCTCCGCACTCTTTACATTTATATAATTATTCTCTAATTGGGCCATGGGTAATCACATATCCTGCCCCAATGATCGAGAATATTTCCCCCCTAAAACCATTGGTGGCACACGTAAATAATAAGGTCTCATTTGATCCTTACAAATAATTATAATAATGCTCATAAAATAGATGATATACTGTGTCTCTCGCATCACACAAAAATCATAGAGCTGGTCAGTAAGTGGCCTTATATATAATAATAATAATAATAATAATACATCCATCAGGGGTGTGGTAGAACAAACTAATCTTTATTGACACAGGGCAAAAAAAACATAAAAATATTGTACAAGCGCATACACACGCGCACAAACACACACAAACACACACACACTAGCCCACAGGCTGCTCACACTCAGACAGGACGAGACAGGGCGGTTCAGCTCTGGAAGGACGAGTTCACGTGGGCTTTGAACGCTGAAACGAGAGAGACATTTATTCAGCTTTACAGCGTATTTTAATACAATTACATTTAGGGAATTTAGCAGGCTTTAATCCAGAGCAGTAGTTGACCAGACTAGAGCATATTAGTCGTTGACTAGAGCGTATTAATTGTTTATGACTCACCCTCCTGGTTGTCCCATAGTTCCGCAGCGGCCACGTTCAGAGGACTGTCGTTGTTGGGCTCTGCGAAGAGACCGTTTAAAGCAATTATCCAACCGCAGACTTTGCCCTACTTGTGACCAACCTGTTCAGCACGCACCCGAGGGGCGGCCTGCTAACGGTAATGCATGTGGATCAATAAACCATAGAACATGCAGGCTCTTTGTTTGGGCAAAACGTTATTTAACACCCGCGGTTAAAGTCGGGTCAAATACTCAATCCATGCCTCAAAGTAACGAGTGTTACCTCCTAGCAGTATGGACTAGTGTTACCTACTAGCAGTGAGTGTATGGACCAGTGTTACCTCCTAGCAGTGAGTGTAGGGACCAGTGTTGACTGTTTGGACTAGTGTTACCTCAGTGACTGTATGGACTCGTGTTACCTCAGTAGTGTTACCTCAGTGACTGTATGGACTAGTGTTACCTCAGTGACTGTATGGGCCAGTATTGACTGTATGGACTAGTGTTACCTCAGTGACTGTATGGACTAGTGTTACCTCAGTGACTGTATGGACTACTGTTACCTCAGTGACTGTATGGACTAGTGTTACCTCAGAGACCGTATGGACTAGTGTTACCTCAGAGACCGTATGGACTACTGTTACCTCAGTGACTGTATGGACTAGTGTTACCTCAGAGACCGTATGGACTAGTGTTACCTCAGTGACCGTATGGGCCAGTATTGACTGTATGGACTAGTGTTACCCCAGTAACTGTATGGACTAGTGTTACCTCAGTGACTGTATGGACTAACTAGTGTTGACTGTATGGACTAACTAGTGTTGACTGTATGGACCAGTGTTGACTGCATGGACCAGTGTTGACTGTATGGACCAGCGTTACCTCCTAGCAGCGACTGTATGGACAGCAGGATGGACCGGACGTCGTACAGCGCCGACCACTTGTCCTTCAGGATGTCCAGGCAGATGAAGCCCTGCTCGTCCACGTTGGGGTGGAAGCAGGACGTGACGAACTTCACCCGCGGCGCCTTGTAAGGGTAACCGCTGGGGAACTCCAGGGACAGCTTGTAGCGCAGCCCCTCGTACACCTGGAGCACAACACCGCCGGTGAGCACGGGTTACAGCTAGGTACAGCACATCACCGCTGGTTGGCATGAGTTACAACTACGGTACATCGCCACTCGTTAGCACAGGTTATAGCTAGGTACAGCACATCACCACTAGTTAGTGCACATAACCACTAGATAAAGAACATGACCAGTGGTTGCCACTAGATACAGCCAATTGCCGCTTGTTACAGCACATACCTAATAGTAACCACTAGTTACAGCACATCCCGACTAGATGCAGCACATCACCACTAGTGAAAACATGTTACCACCACTAGTAACCCCTCATTACCACTAGGCATATTACCAGTTCACCATCACCTACGGTGTGGAACGTTACCAGTATAATATCTACTAGTCTACAATGCATTATGGTACATTACCAGGGTAATATCTACTACAGTCCACAATGCATTATGGTACGTTACCAGTATAATAACTACTAGTCTACAACGCATTATGGTATATTAACAGGGTATTAACTACAGCATTAATTCAAATGAAGGCCTACCGTTCCTATGGCTCCATCGATGGTTCCGATCCACTTGAATAGGTTGTCCGACTCCGGGAAAGCCGAGATTCCCTTATCACCCGACATCTGAATTCACGTGATCCAACATCAGTTCATCTGAATTCACGTGACTCTTCATCAGTTCAACTTAACTCACGTGACTCTTCATCATTTCAACTTAATTCACATGATTCAACAATAGTTAATCTGAATTCACATGATCAAACATCAGTGCAACTGAATTCACGTGATCCTACATCAGTTCATCTGAAAATACCGACCAAATATCAAACATCTTTGCCACAGTTCATGTCAAGGAATGATTTAATCCTTTCACTTCTTCACCTAAACATACCCCGGTTACCTTTCGTCATTGACACACGATAAATAGTAAATTACACCTAAACAACACAGCTAACGAGGCTTCTCTGCAATGAAACAGTGAATGCTTCAAAGATAATTCAAGTTACATATTTATTTCTACCAAGAAGATTAAGAAAACAAACATATACATGTTAGTCACTAGGTTTACGTCATTAACTAATGTTAGAATCCAAGAATCAGCCATTTACCATAAGAGTCATCAGCTCCTGCTGTAATCTGCCAATGACGAAAAAAAAACAAAAACACAATAAATACCAAACCTCCTGGCCACAGCATATAAAACGATATCTAACAGAAAACATTTCAATATAAAACATCACACAGACACCAGTGTGTTGTATAACTTCTTATACTATAGAAATATCATATGGTATACAACAGATTGTTCAATGACACAATTATGTTATGTATTATGTAATGTGTATCATATATCATATATAATGTATATTAATACGTCATATGTATCGGTTAGTGGGATGTATAATGTCATGTATGTCAAATGGATCTCCTTTCAGTATAATCACCACTAGTGTATCATATAATGTATAATAATATACAATATGTATCGGTCTTATTACAGTATAATGCAATGTATGTCAGATTGATTTCATGTCAGTCTAATGTAACGTGTATGATATGATGTATTTGATAACAATTTGACTGTATGGCATTATGCATCGGAGGCTGGTTACCTCTTGGTCACCGAGCCTCGGGCTGCGCTGCCGCCGGCCTCGCTGCCCTTCAGGGCGGCTGTCGAGGCGGCGGCGGCTGGGTCCGTGTTCTGGGAAGACATTTTACTGGAGGGATCTGAGGAGCACAGAGACTTTGAATCAGGACAGACTTGGAATATTAACATATTTTCAATTTTTGTGCAGACAATTAGTTCCATAAAGAACATAATCAGTGTCATGGGTTCAGCGTTAATAGAAAAACATTAATTTGTCAAATACATGTACGGCGGCGATGTTGTGGTCATTATATGGCAGTATATTCATTACATTGTTAGCTAACGTTAGCATATAAGTAAGTATAACACTAACTAACGTTACCCACTGATTTGCCTAGAGCTGAAACGTTACCAATACATGTACCGTTAGATTATTACATCAAAAATGATCTTTATAAGGACAGTCGTTATATTCCGAACCTTAAGGATGAGTACGCAGTGAATAGCTAGTATTTAACATCAATATATCATAAGAATATAGTGAATAGTTAGCAGAAGTGTTCGTAAAACTTACAGCTGGTTGAACGACGACGCAGTGCAGGATTCAAACACTTCTCTCTAGGACGAGATCCAATCAGCGATCGGGTTTTTAAACCTGATCCAGGTCTGATTGGTCAACTGGAAGCATGCGCAACCACAACACAAGCACCTCATTGGTCGGAGAATGATCCCGGAATCGATTACGTCACTACTCCGTCACTGCCGTGCGCCGCGGTATAACACCGGAAGTCGTCACTATTTGTGTACAGAATCCTACCGCGCCGGGCTTTCTCCCATCACTTCTATTTAAAAAAAAATCAATTAATCAATAAGCATAATATAATTTTAATTGTAATAAAATGAACGCGCCTCCAGCCTTCGAGTCGTTCCTCCTGTTCGAGGGCGAGAAGAAGATCACCATCACCAAGGACACCAAGGTGCCCAACGCCTGCCTCTTCACGCTCAACAAGGAGGACCACACGCTGGGCAACATCATCAGAGCGTAAGTACCCCCTTACTAGTACCACTAGTCACTAGTAGAACTAGTACAACGAGCACCACACGCTGGGCAACATCATCAGAGCATACTCACTAGTTCAACTAGTACTACTCACCAGTATGACTTGTGCTACAACTAGCGCCGTTCACTAGTAAACTAGAACTACTCACCAGTAACTATCCCTCCTTCCTCGCTAGCTGAATGTTAACAGCTGTATGCTAAACTAGGTTAGTTCTAATGTTATTCTCGTGTTTAGTATACAAAGCCATGCGATTTGTATTTTTGATTAGTAAATGAATATCAATGCATGAGACTTCTAACAATTGATGTGATTTGTATCGTGGATTCCCACAAGGCACGTCACACTCTATCGTGTTTTGAGTAATATTAAGTGTGTTGTGTGTTTGCAGGCAGCTGCTGAAAGACCCTCAGGTTCTGTTTGCGGGTTATAAAGTCCCCCACCCCCTGGAGCACAAGATTGTGATCCGGGTTCAGACCACACCAGACTACAGCCCTCAGGTAACTAACTAGTCACTATAACTATACCACCCACTGATAGGTCACCAGGGTTCATGTAACTAGCCATCCTAGCAAGCCCAGGTTAGTAACTGACCCGTCTGTCGCCTGGCTATAGAGAAAGGTGCAGACTATAAACTGGTGACTCCCACTAGTCTTAATAAGAGAGGAGGAATGACAAGTACAAATGGAGGTGGGACCAGTTGTCGTGGGGATGAGACCTATTGTCATGTTGACGAGACCTGTCGATGAGTTGTGTAGTCATGGCGGTGAGTGAGACATGTTGTCATGGTTATATGACCTGTTTACACAGTGATTGAAACAGATACGGATCAGGATGGCGGGTGGAACCAGGGTAGGCCCTGTTTTTCCTGTGGTCATGTTAACAAACTGTGTGTGTGTGTAGGAGGCGTTCACCAACGCCATCACAGATCTGATCAGTGAGCTGTCTCTGCTGGAGGAGCGCTTCAGGGTCTCCATCAAGGACAAACAGGAGGGCATCGAGTGACCCCACTCCTCCAACCTTCTCCTCCTCCTGCCCATCCAACCTCCTCTCCCTCCAGTGTAAATATGGAACGATGTCCACTTTTCTAAATAAATATTAAATATCATCCTCCCTGTCTCTTATCTCTACATCTATATTTATATATATATATATATATGTAACTACGGCTGAACCATCAGTAAATGGTCTAAATCCTTCCAGGACAAGTAGAAATACTGCAGGTTTTAAGTTAGAAAAAGTTTAATACTAGAAAGGTAAATAAACAATAAAACCTTAAAAACCACCACATGACACGCCCCTCTTCACCTCCCGGCTGTCAGAGGGCCCCTTAGCATCTGATTGGCTGTCAGAGGGCCTCTGAGCGCTGGGCCTCCATGGCTCGCTGCATCTTCTCCACCATCCAGATAGGAACGGAGAACGGCTTCAGCTCCTCCATCCTCAAGTCTGGACACTCCCTGACACACACACACACGTTATACACACAAATGATATACACTCTCACATACATATGATATACACACACATCATATACAGACACGTGATACACACACAAGCCTTACTTATAGTCGTCGCTGCGAGACAGGTCCTGGATGTCCTCTTCTATCAGCAGGTAGGCCTGGACACACAAACACACCTGAGTGCACCTTAACACATACTACTAACCCCAGGGGGGTTTGGAATGGTCATGTCCTATCGTGATCATAGCTCATGTTATCGTTGATCATAGCTCATCCTGTTATCGTCTTTCTTACCATCTTCCCTCCGGTAGCTCTCATGTGCTGTCTCTCTGCCAGCCAGTGTTTATCCTGAGCATCTGCAGCATACTGGGAACACATCACACACAAATTACACACACATTACACATCCTATGTATGGATGTACCACCGAACCACTATAACCATCAACTACTTAAACTTCACAGCATTAACTATTATAGCCATACACAATTATAAAAAAACTAATTAAAGGCGTGTGTGTGTGTGTGTATGTGTGTGTGTGTGTGTGTTTACCTTGAACAGGCCAGAGTGTTTGATGTAGATTCGTCCTCTGGTTCCTCCCATGCCCAACGCCCTGAAAAACACACCTCCTTTAGGATGCTTCCTAGGACCTTGGTGCCTAGCTAACCTTCAGCACCCTGGGACCTTGGTGCTAGGAAGTAATATCTAATAATAGCACCTGTAATACTGTATACTATGCACTATATCTAGTAAAAGTACCTCTTATACTGTATAATACGCACATCAGCTAGTATTAACTGTAATACTGTTTACTAATCAAACTACCTCGAGTTCTCTTCAAAATGTTCTACTCACTTATTGGCACGTGAACCCAAGACGAATGTGCTGCCATCATTGAGTCTGTTGGGATCCCACTACAAAGATATATAGAAAAATATAAATAATATATAACAACATTACAAAGATCTATGGCAATACATAAACAATAAAGACAGTGTGTTCAGTGTGGCTCAACAGGGTGAGGGTTGGCTGGGAGGATGTTCTTACCTTGGGTCCTTCTCTTCTTACTGGCTCCGAAGTTTTGGGTTTGGAACTAAACCAAGAACAAGGGTTTATACCACAGCGCTGTTAAGCACTTGATTCCGATTGACCAATGACGTTCCAAGTGTGTGCATTATTTCATCCTCTACTTTTTAACCTTTCCGAATCAACGCACTGCAAATCCAACATTCGTAACAATGGTCCAACGCTCAAAGCAGCCCAGATGAATGTTTCAATTTAAGCTGAACAGGTTGATAAAAAATCGACACAATATTATTAGATGAAAGTAACTAATAACGAAATTAGAAAAGGATGCATGAGGTGGCTTACCAGCGCAAAAGTGGTTGATTATTTTTGTTGTGTTTATTACGTAAATGTGTTGGGGAGGAAGAGGTAAATACAGAGTCGACTCACGGTGCAGAGTAGGTCAAAGATCGGTCAAAGGCCGTCGCAGGGGCACAGGGACGACCTTTCCTCTGGAGAACACAGCACAGGGTCATTAAAGGTCAGAGGTTAAGGGTTACGGGTTAGATATGACAGGTATCTTACGGGTAAGACACATGTTAGAGGCTACAGATTACATGGTGCAGGCAGGTAAGTGGTCATATGTTACAGGTTAGCGGTAAGAGGTACCTTCTTAGGGATGGGGCTTCCTCTCTGCGTGGAGTCGTCGTCGGTCTGTCTGGATCTCTGAGGACAGAAGGAGGGCAGGTGAGCCTACGAAAGGTGCAGCAGAAACAGTGGGCAGTGGTGGTGGTGGTGGTGGTGGTTCCTCACCTTCATGCTGGCCTCCACCCCCGGACGGGCTAACTTGGAGTCTGCCTCAGGGAACATCTGTTTGGCCTACAGACAGGAAACAGTCAGATAGAGACCAGTCGGATCAGAGGACCACTCATACTGCAGACAGAAAACCAGTCATACAAAATCTAATCTAATCAGAAAACATGTCACATCTAATTGAAGAAAGAGAATCAGTCAGATCAGAGGATCAATCATACTGCAGACAGGGAACAAACAGAAAACCAGTCCTAACAGAAAACCAATCATATCAGAGAACCAGAGAGACAGAAAACCAGCCTGATCAGAGAACAACTCATACTGTAGACATGCTACCAGCCAGCTTGCTAGTGAACTGATGCTAGTTAGCCTGTAGCCTCACCTGCTCCAGCAGGTTCCTGCAGGTGTCTGTGATCAGGAGGTCTGTCTGGACATCGTCCCCCACGTTGTCCTTCACGTTCTCTGCTGCCTTGTCCAGGAACTGAGAAGATCAACCAACGACATTACAACATCAAACTACATCAACACGTCTGATGATAGATGATAGATACTTTTATTGATCCCCAAGGGGAAATTCAAGACAAAGGGAAATTCAAGATGAACCCCTCCAAGCGGGTAGAGGGGAGATGCTCAGGATAAAAAACATATATAACAGTGTTGTGTCCTCTATAAGTGCTTTGATTTTGATTCGTTGTATCACTTATAGGATGTGATTTGATTCATAAAATCATTGAAATCCTCATCGACTCATGAGTGTGTGCGTGTGTGTGTGTGTGGGGTCACCTGCTGGTACTTCCTGAAGACGGCCATGATGTCATCGTTGAAGCTGGGCTGGAGCACCGCCCTCAGGAGGTCCATGGAGACCACAGGGTCTGTGAAGCTAACACACACACACACACACACACACACACACACACAGTTTCACATCACGTCACACGCACACACCTCAGCATCAGCAGGTCTGACCTCCATGACAACAGGACTCATCATGGTGACATTAGGTCTTATCACTATGACAACAGGTCTCACCACCATGACAACAGGTCGCTAACCCATGACAACAGGTCTCACCTCACCACCATGTGAGATCTTCTTCCTCTGCGCTGCACCTGGCGGTGCTTAATCATGAGGTTCCATGGGTTCTGCTGGAGAACACACACACACACACACACACACACACACACACACACACACACACACACACACACACACACACACACAC
>JAOPUD010000027.1:3368559-3382438 GCA_027122715.1 Trisopterus minutus
ATAGAACATGTATTAGAGGGGTGAGGGTTAGATGTTATACTACAGAACATGTATTAGAGGGGTGAGGGTTAGATGTTGTACTACAGAACATGTATTAGCGTGGTTAGGGTTAGATGTTATAGAACATGTATTAGTGCGGTGAGGGTTAGATGTTATAGAACATGTATTAGAGGGGTGAGGGTTAGATGTTATAGAACATGTATTAGAGGGGTGAGGGTTAGATGTTATACTACAGAACATGTATTAGAGGGGTGAGGGTTAGATGTTATAGAACATGTATTAGAGGGGTGAGGGTAAGATGTTATAGAACATGTATTAGAGGGGTGAGGGTTAGATGTTATAGAACATGTATTAGAGGGGTAGGGGGTCCAGGGGGTTTGTCAGTGAATTCCTCAGAGACCAGTGAAGCTAAAACAACAAAGTGAAGAGAACTGGAGCCAGATTCCCTCCTCCTCCTCAAACACAGGAGGAGGAGGAGGAGGAGGAGGAGAAGGGTCAGTTCTGTTAGCATTGACACACACACACACACACACACACACACACACATACACACACACACACACACACACACACACACACACACACACTTGAGAGAGTTGCTTAATTTCTCAGTAAGAAGAGAGGGGAATGTTGCCCCTCCTACTGCTGCCCTCCACCTATAAAACCCCTGACCGAGAGACAGAGACACACAGAGAGGGGGAGAGAGACACAGACAGAGAGGGAAAGAGACACAGACACACAAAGACAGACACAGAGAGAGGGAGAGAGACAGAGAGAGAGAGAGAGAGAGAGAGAGAGACACACACACACACAGACAGAGGAGGAGAGGGGGAGAGCGACGGACACAGCCAGACACAGAGACAGCAAGAAAGAGAGACAGAGAGATAGACATAGCAAAGAGAGGGATAGGGAGGGAGAGAGAGAGAAAGACAGAGAGGGACAGAAAGAGAGAGGGAGAGAGAGCAGGAGAGGGAAAGACAAAAACACACAGAGGGAGAGAGAGACTGGACTAAAATACAGACTCGAAAAACAGTGGATGGTCCAAAAGGTACAGTTTAACACATACACACACCAACACACAACCACACACACTAACCTACACAGACATACACATACACACACCAACTCACAACCACACACACTTACCTACACAGACATACACATACACATACCAACACAGAACCACACACACTAACCTACACAGACATACACATATACACACACAAACCCCCTCCCCCCCCCCCCACCCACACACACACACACACTTGTAGAATATAATCAATGTATCTTTGTTAATATATCTGTGAAAGAGCTGAATACTGTGTGTGCGTGTGCGTGTGCGTGTGTGTATACAGTGGGAGTTTGAGGTTAAATTCCAAGAAACGTTTGTCTCACCCACACACAAACACACACACACACCCTGTGGTTTGTGTGTCAGAGGGGATGAGGAAAGTGAACAGCTTGTCCTGATGGTGTGTGTGTGTGTGTGTGTGTGTGTGTGTGTGTGTGTGTGTGTGTTTCCCAGGTTCAGGATGGTTCTCTACCTGTGGTCCCCCCTTCTCTTTGTTACCATGGTAACCTGCAACAGGCCGGAGCCAGCCGGAGTCAGAATCCGCATCACCGATAAAGGGCTGGAGATGTGTAAGATGTTCCGCTGTCACACCATAGCAACACAACATAAACACAAAGAGAAGGACTTATGATGACGTTATGTAACAGTCTTTTTCTTTGGGGAAAAATTAAAGTACATCGTTTTTGTGATGTTTTATTGAAGCATGTAGTATTTAATACAAAGTATTTGTGACGTTTCAGTGAAGTACTTTGTATTTAAAATAAAATATTTGTGATGTTTCAGTGAAGTTCGTTGATTTATTACAAAGTATTTGTGATGTTTCAGTGAAGTATGCAGTATTTAATACAAAGTATTTCTGATGTTTTAGTGAAGTATGAAACTCAGAAGTTCGTGGAAGAGGAGCTGAGTAACATCTCGATGCCCGAGATGAAAGGGAAGGAGGGACGCTTCCAGTACACCATCACAGAGTAACGTTTTACTGAATATACATTATACATACATTATTGGAGTACTTCTACAGTACTTTGTATCTCAACCACACCATCAGTGTAATATATTACTGTAGTACTAATACTTCTATAGTACTTTGTATTTAACACTACACCATCACATAGGAATATACTACTGTAGTACTAATACTTCTATAGTACTTTCTATTTACACCATTACAAAAGAGGAACTATATAATGTATAATATATATTGCTATCTTACCCTCTGACCCGACACCATCACTGAGTAGGAACAATATACAATAGTACTGCAGTACTTTATACTTACCTGCAGATGTTCTGTGAGACCAGTCTCTAACGCCTGGTTCCTCTGCTCAGCGTGAAGATCATGGAGCTGAACATCACCCAGGCAGACCTCCTCTTCCAGCCTGAACTGGGTCTCCTGTTCCAAGTGCAGGACTCCTCCATCACCCTAAGCTTCAAGAGACAGATCCTCTACTGGTTCTTGTGAGCCAGCTTAGAATACCACTTTACCATGTTCCCTACTTTACCACAGCACCACCTACTCCACCACAGCACCACCTTATCTACCACACCTCCACCTCCTCTACTACACTGCCACCTTCTCTACCCCAACACACCTACTCTACTGCACAACCTTCTCTACCACACCTCCACCTACTCCTACACCACCACACCACCACCTACTCTACCCCAACACCCCTACTCTTTCTATATTTGGTACATGGTATGTTGTTACATGTTAATCTTCTGTCAGTTATGACACAGGAACCATCAACGCCTCAGCCGATGGCGTCAACATCCACGCAGCGCTGAAGCTGGTCCGAGACGACCTGGGCCGACTGAAGATCAGCAACATCACCTGTGATGCCAACATCGCCAAGATGAGAGCCCAGTTCAGCGGCACGCTGGGGTCAGTGCAGGATCCGTCTGCCTGTCAATAGACAGACAGACTGCCAGTTAATGATAATAAACTACGACTTAGCACCATCTAGAGGTTCAATCAACTATAACCTGGCACCAATAATCTACAACCTAGCGGCATGTTAAATGGACTACAAGTTAACCTCATCTTAGATAAACTACAACCTAGCGTCATGTTAAACTAAATGCAATCTTACTTCATGTCAAACAAACTACAAACTAATGCTATGTTAATTGAACAACAGGCTAACCTCATGTTCAATCAACTACAACCTGGGCATCATGTTAGATAAACGACAACCGAGAAACCAAACTCCTATCATAATCTCAGACGAAATCCCCAAAGGTTAGCTTCTAACTGATGCTGCTCTACGTTTTCAGGAGGGTTTACGACTTCGTGGCCACCTTCATCACCACAGGGATGCGCTTCCTGCTCAACCAACAGGTCTGACATCATTAATCCATTCATGCATGAAGGAATCAGTGAATCCTAGCTGTAGCCCTAAGCCCTGTCTATCTGTCTGTCTGTCTGTCTAGATCTGTCCTGCTCTAAACGATGCGGCCTTGACTCACATCAACTCCATGTTGTCCATGATTCCAGGTAAACAATCAATCATTACATCAATATCCGTAATTAGCACTGTATCATCACATTTCACTCAGATTTCAGGGAGCATATTAAAGTCTGGGTGGGAGGGGCAAACTCTAGTGGGAGGAGCCTGTCATGATGTTTGTGTTGACAGTGAGGAGTGAGGTGGACTCCTACATTGGCATCGACTACTCTCTCCTCAGTGACCCCGATGTCACCTCCAGGGGCATGGACATGCACTTCAGGGTGAACCCCCCTGCTCTGATGTTATATTCTGCTCTATTCTATTCTACTCGGCTCTATTCTATCCTGTCCTATTCTCATCTATTCAGTTATGCTCTATTCTATTGTGTCCTATGTCCGTTTACTCGGTTCTGTTCATGATGTCATGGCGGTGGTTTCAGGGGATGTTCTTCGAGCTGGCCAATCCGAACGTGAGCCTGGAGAACACGGCGGTGGCCCCGATGATCCGGGAGAACGACCGCATGGTGTACCTGGCGCTGTCCGAGTTCTTCTTCGACAGCGGCATGTTCTCCTATTACAAAGCAGGGATCTTCCAGATGCACATCACCCATGACAGGGTGAGGAAACCTGCCATTGTCTGTACTGCAGGTGATGGATGGTTCCCTGTAGAGTAGACCTTTACACCAGGACCTCCAGGTGATGTTCTCCTGCTGTAGAGCAGATGTTCAGGACCTCCGGCTGATGCTGGCTCTTCTTCCCCCAGATGCCTAAAGACATGCTGATGTTGCTCAGGACCACCTACTTTGGAACCATCATGTTGCTGGTGAGTAGACACAGATTAAGACGACGACGATGATGATGATGAAGGTGGTGATCATGATCTTGATGATGATGATGATGAAGGTGGTGAGGATGACGATGACGATGTGTTCCTCAGAATCCAGCTCTTATGGAAGCTCCTCTGTCGCTCCAACTGGAGGTCACGGATCCACCCAAGACCTCTGTCAGGACCTCCGGGGCAACCGTTGCCGTGACAGCCATCGTCACGGTGATGGTCCTGCCACCCGGGAAGCCTCCCGTTCAGCTGAGCAGCATGACTATGGTACACACACACACACAAATACATATTATACATCAATACATGCACACACACAAATACATATTATACATCAATACACACACACACACACACACATTAACTATACATTTGAGTGCGAGTGTGTTTCTGTGAGATGGAGTGATTCTGTGTTTGTGTGTGTGTGTGTGTGTGTGTGTGTGTGTGTGTGTGTGTGTGTGTGTGTGTGTGTGTGTGTTTGTACCTACTCCTTTGACTGCAGGAAGCCAAGTTCAACGCTAAAGTCTCCATGAAGGGAAAACGGTTGTCTGTCCAAGCTGACCTCCGCAGGTACACACACAAAGACGGTGGGACAGGGACAAGTCGGAGTCTGAAAGGTGGGGTGAGACAGTGACAGGTTGGATGAGACTGACAGATGAGGTGAGTCAGGTAAGGGTGTGAGACAGGTCAATTGTGCGATTCTCATGGTTCTTTATTTTCTTCCAGATTTAAAATCTTCTCCAATCAGTCGGCCCTGGAATCCCTCGCTGTAAGAACCGTCTCTCTCTCTGTGTCTGCCTCTCTCTTTTTTTGCCTCTCTCACAATCTGTCGGTCTGTCTCTGTCTGTCTACCAGTATTTTATCTAATGTCTGTGTATGTGTGCCTGCGTGTGTGTCTGTGTGTGTGTAGTTGATTCCCCTCCAGGGTCCTCTGAAGACGATGCTCCAGATCTCCATGGTTCCTCTCATCAACAGTCAGTTTCAACACTAATTCATAATTATTTTCATATTAACATTAATACTAAATGTTAGAATATGAATATTAAATGTTGTGCCTGTGCATCTCTGCATGTGTGTGTGTGTGTGTAGATTGGACTAAAAGAGGGGTTCAGATCCCCCTGGCTGATGGCATGGATTTCGTGGGGGAGGTGGTGGAGTATCACAATGTGAGTACAATACTATATATACAGCATATACTATACATTATATCACTAATACTACAATACTACTGTGTGTACATTATAACTAATGCTACTTTATACATTATAACACTTAATATAATATACACAAACTATATTTTACTTACTAGTTACATGCCAATATTAGGAGAATCTTTTTTCCATCTCCTCCCCTCTCCTCAGGGTTACATCGTGATAGGAGCCAACCTCCACTTCAGCCGAGGGCTGAGGGACATGATCCAGAACAACATCCGTTCTGGGAGCGAGGAGACGCTGTGAACCACCAAGACCAGCAGACCTGGCCCGCCACGAGCCAGGCCCCCCCCCCCCCCATAATGACCCAGCTGAGCCCAGACCTGGACCTAGCACAGACCAGACCTGGTCCAGCAGAGCTAGGACCTAGAACCCCACGACCCAGCATACCCCCATAACCCAGCCCTGGACCTAGCACAGACCAGACCTGGACCCCCACAACCCAGCAGAGCCTGGATGGGTCATAAGTTATATACACATTATCACACTCAAACTAGTGCAATAAAAACGTGTTCAATAAAAATGCAGCTTGTGTAGCGTCGTGTTTGAACCCATATCTTTAAGGTTCTCCACCACTAGGGAGAACCTTAACCAACCCCACCAGTGGGAGTACAAGGTGAGGTAAGGAACCTCAACCTCCTCCCACCTTTAGGAACCCCACCAGACAACATTGAGGTAGAACAGGATGATTCTATACAGTGTTTTTCATTATTGTGGAGTTTATTTACAGAAAACGAAAACCAGGAAGACAATCAGAGCTACCGAGACATTCATCGTCGCTGATAGTCTCATTTCATTTCATTTCATTCAGTGAGGTGATCCTAAGGTGGTCCGGTCCATGAGTCCGGTCCGCAGTTCAGTAGGGCTGTTGCAGCAGGAAGCGGGAGAACATAGTATAGGCGGCGGCAGGCTTATCAGAAGGGACCATGTGACCCGAGCCCTGCCAGAATAAGAACACAATAAAGTCCAGTTAGTTAATACTACCTTAGCATGTAGACCACCACCACCAGCAGCAGCTTAGCAAGTAGCCATCAGGGGCTTAGACCTTTACCTTAACAGTGAGGAAGGCGAGGTTGCTGAACTCCTTCACGAACCCGCCCACCTGGAGCCCCTCCTTGCCCTGGTAGGTCCAGGGCCTTCGTTGCACCTCCACCTGAAGGGGGGGGGGAGGTTAGACCACTATACCTGATGTAGCACCATCTATACCGTCTGACGTTAAACCAACCACATGATTTAAAACTTGTTTTCTTCATGATTTTATTGATGCATCCATTTGAAAAGATATACACCTCGTGATAGTAAACCATCATTCATCCTGATTTTAAAGCTCTATGCCTCTGGATGTTGCCTCTATAATGTTTCATAGTGGAGGCTTTACACCTCCTGATTTCAAGGCCTTACGCCTCCTGATTTAAATCTCTGGTTATTAAAACTACCTTCTGCTGCAGGGACTCCACGAACCACTCGTCTCCCATGAAGTTACAGGCCATGTCGACGTCCCCGTTGTACACCAGCACGCGGTATTGCTGGGGCACAAACCAAGACACCAAGTCATACACGGGAGCGATGGGCTTGACCTAAAAACAGCTCAGGGAGTAAACAACGCTCGTCAATGAGGCTAGCGATACCTACCAGGGCTCCTAGCAGCTTCAGGTACTGCTTACTGACTTCTGCGTACAGACGCCCATAGTTGAGGTTGACCACCGCGCTTTAATGAAGAAGACGGAAGCAGTCTGTTATGAGGGTCGTCTTGACGTCAGGTTGGGATAGCTAGAATGCTAGCCAGCTAGGACCTAGCCCAGGTCTACAGGATGCAGCCCGGGTGCGTTACCTGCAGATGACCCAGGGAAGCGCGTCAGGAGAGATGTGCAGAGCGGCCCTGACGTAGGCGTTGTTGAGGTAGATGGTGGACGGGGTGGAGTTGGTGCAGGGTGGGTCCAGCCGGACCGTCTTGAAGAGAGACGCTACACCACGTAGCTTCTGGAAACAAATCCTTCCATCAGCACAAACTATAACCAATACCTAACTATAACCCCATACCCAAACTAGGACCCACCTCGTTCCACTGTTGTGTCGAGGCGTGTCTGGTGAAGCTGTTCCCCAGGTCTCGGAGTACCAGACTACCTCCATCCATCCTGGAACCACAACAAACCGGGGTTAGTCAGTCAACCAACCGTCCCACCAAAGGACCTGTCCGTTCAGCGGGTCTGGACTCACCCCACCCTGTCGCCGACACCCCCAGGACATGGGGCGTACAGGTTGTATATGTTCAGTCCTGAGCTGTACACAATGGTCTGCACCTCATCCAGCTGCAACGCACCGGAGGAGCATCATGGGATGGAGGGAAACACCAGAGTTAGAGTCCATGCAGAGCAGAAATTCCCAACAAGCAAAGCACAACACTATTGGGGGACATGAACATTTACATTAAGCCGATTCTTTTATCCAAAGACTTACAATAAGTAAATTTTTCAGAAGAAACAAACGATATATCGCTGTGGGTACAGTAAAGATGTTCATAGAACAAAGTGCCAAGCACCAACATCGCCATGGCCATGGGTAGCGGGAACACAGCGGGTTCTAGTGAGGACGTACGTGGTTGGAGCAGGTGGCGTTGTGGTTGTTGTAGAAGTCACACTTCCCTTTACTACAGCAGAAGGTCTGCAGCTTGGTCCACAGCTGGTTGCCTAGGAGACCGTGGTAGTACGCAAAGTACACCAGAGAGTTGTCGTTCATCTCATAGCTGGCCATCCCGTTTCCAACGGCGATACCCTGGGAAGAGAGGGATCATCAACCTCCACAAAAGGGGAGCCATGACAACCGTGAGCCGCCATGACAACCCGACAGGAGCCATGAACACAGGGAGCCGGAAGGGATCGTTACCAAGGCACACGTGCTTGCGTCCATCGTAACATCTATACCAAATTATAACATCAACACATAATACATCAATCAATTACACATCTTGGAATCACAAATCATTAAATCCATATCATGAAACAACCACATCTTTATCATAGCATCTACACCACACAGCATCTACACCAAACCACAGCGTCGCAGAGCAGCAGAGTGGAGGCACCTGGAGGTTGAGCGCCGGGTCCTCCATCACCCTCTCGGCCAGGGTGGGGATGTAGATTCCTGCGTAGCTCTCGCCGGTCAGGAACAGCTGGTTCTTGCTGTACTCCGGGAAGAGTGTGAAGAATCGCTTCAAGGCCAGGTAGTTGTTCATGGACACCTGGAGGAGCAGACACGAGACCCGTGACCCTGCTGACCACACCCGGAGCACGGGTAACAACCATGACCGCACCGGGAGCCTTGCTGCGACGCATTGAGGGACTCAACATCCGCACATTTGTGCAGTGGCCCTGGACTTTAAGAGGTACTGGTCGAAAATACGTCCTTGAAATCCAGAATTGATTTTAAATCTCATCATGAATCTAAATCTCAACCGTGAGATCCTGAACGCTTCCCCAACCCCCGCTTTGGCCCAGAGCAGACATCGTGATGGAAGAGCAGACTATTCATTACATTGAACTACAACTTGCTGAAAGTCATACGTTGTAGTCATTTATCTAATTTTTTGACAAGACCACGGATCTTACACTTCCTTCAGAACAGGAAAAGGAAATTTACCTCTGTGTCGTTGGTGACGTAGTTTTTACTATTGGAATAAGAAAAGCCGACCCCTGCTGGTGACTCCAAGTACAGCATGTTGGAGATCTGAAGGACAGAAAGCTCAGTTAAACTCTTTGCGAGGAAGAGGTCATCATAGAGGTCAGTCGGAGTCAAAGGTCAACTCACTTTGTTCCAGGAGTAGGGGTTGTACTCCAGGGACACGCCGTCATCCTGGATCTGAAAGAAACCACCACATTACTCCTGGTACACTGGTCTGAGGTACACTGGGAGGAATTAGCCCCAGGGAGCATGGCACTTATATTAATCTAGGAGGGAGCCAGGAGCGAGCAGGGAGCTTCGGAGGGATCTAGGAGGCAGCAGGGGTCTAGGAGGGTGCAGGAAGCAAGGAGAGAGCTAGGAGGGAGCACGAGGACTCACCAGGAAGGGGCCGTGTTCGGTCAGCATCCCGTCCAGAGAGCTGCAGCCCGGGCCGCCGTTCAGCCACAGAACCACCGGGTCTTTTTCGGGGTTCTGCTGGGACTCCACGAACCTGTGGGAACCGAATGTTTCAGTGTTCTGCGCAGTATTGCAGAGGGGGTGGTGTGTGGGTCTGCCTCTACTCCTACAGTCAGGTGTCAGTCTTGACCCGTAGTGGAGGTGTTCTCCTAGGGCCAGGTGTCAGTACTGGAGGTGTTTGTGTTCTCCTAGGGCCAGCTGTCAGTACTGACCAATAGTGGAGGTGTTTGTTGTCTGCTACGGTCAGGTAACCAGAGTACTGCTTGAAGGCAGCCTGCTTGCTGAGCCCGGGGAGGTAGAGCACCTCGTCTCCCTTGGGGGCCGCCTCCGACCCCAGCAGCAGCAGTGCCAGCAGCAGGACGCACATCTGGATCATCTGGGACGGAGAAACACAGCAGCAGGAACCATATCGTTAGCCTCATATCATAGTGGCCCAAGTCATATTTTAAGGTTCATCTTGTATTTAGAGTAAAAATTGCCCAAGTCAAATAGCTGGCCTAGGAAGATGGTGATTATGGAATGTAAAAAGCACTCTGATTGGCTTAGGATATAGCCAATGAGGCACAGTGAATCAGCAACGTTAGGAGAGTAGAGTTAGGTTAGATATCACAATTTGGACAAAATATGATATGGGCATAAGACTATGAGCAAAGTTTGGTTTAGATACATGAAAGCCTTGCAGAGATGGGAGCCGACTTCCTGTTTGACGTCCCCCTGAGGTCAAAGGTCACCAAATTTAATGAGTCTCCCCATGATGAAGTCATGGGTCCATGTACCAAGTTTGGTTATGATCTGTCTGGCTGCTGAGAACTTGGCGAACATCCTGTTTGGCGACTTCACGCTCAAAATTTGATTGGCTGTTGCGGCCTGTTGGACAAGTTTTATGGCACATGATCTGAACATCATTTGCGGCAATTTGAGATGATTGGACAACATTTGTGATAGGGGAATCATTTTGAAGGTTTTTGACATAAACCAAGATGGCAGAAGATGGCCTGGGTATCAAGGTATCATTTCAATGATACCTTGTTTGTGAATATTGGATGAATGGGTCAAAAGTTATAAACATGAATGCATGTCCAACTTTGACCCGTTGGTGGCGCTAGAGCTCATCAGCTAGCGACCTCAAATTTGCTGTAAGGGCTTATGAGCATGTCAGGAATCAGTGTGCCAAATTTCACAACTTTTTACCATGGCGTTCTATGGGCTGCCATAGACTCCCATGGCAGGATAATAATAATAATAATAATAATAATAAGAAGAAGAAGAAGAAGAAGAAGAAGAAGAAAACGCAGAACAATAGGTTGTCTCGCAGCTTTGCTGCTTGAAACAAAATTATGTTATCAACTCCACCATTTCTAAGCGCTGCATGTCATCATCACAGACCCGTGAATCACAGACCTGTGTTTCACAGAACTGTGATTCACAGGCAAGATGAAAGAAAGACAAACACGGAAGAGATGCTCTGAGGCCCAACATTTAACCGGAAGAGATGCTGAGGCCCAACATCCAACCGGTCTTAAACAGTGCGGTGAGCAGTCAGCAAGAACATAATCTCACAGAGCCGTTGCCTTTTCATCACTAATAGCTGACGGATGGCTTTGGCATTTCTAACACATTGCACGTCAACACAACTCTTAAAAATCGTACCTGCAACACCTTTAACCACCTTAGTGTGAAATCACAATTATATTACAACAACGTAGACCAGGTAGAGATCTGGCGGACTGGAAACAATTAAAGTGTTTTACATTGGAAACTGTTTAAGTTTAGAAATTCCGGAAACGCGGCCGGTAAATACATTTGCTACTGAATATGCTGAGTTAACAGTTTAAAGTGTAGCATTAATAGTAGGTAATATGTCCGCTTTACCTCTCAAGCAGCACGCTAAGTCATTTAAAACATGTTAATAAATGTAGAAAGTTTTCCTCCGTCCTCTCACCTCGACTCCGAACTTCCTCATGTGCACAACCACGAATCACGTGACCGATTCAGGTCAGCTGACGTTTATATCACCCACGTGATCAAGCGTCCAGCTGGGTACACAGCAACCACGTGATCAAGTTTCCAGCTGCTCCAGTCAATCACCTACAAAATTGCTCTGATCTGCTAAGGAACCACGTTATCCAGCAGTCACATGACTACGGAGCCTCCTTTAAAGAATATTTCGTTTTGTCAGATTCTCAGACCAAAGAAGATACTATTATTTTATCAGCTTCTCCTGTCTGCCTATCTATGACTATCTGTCTATCTATCACTATCTGTCTGTCTGTCTGTCTGTCTATCTATCACTATCTCTCTGTCTGTCTATCTATCACTTTCTGTCTGTCTCCTCCTCTCTATTAAATTGTAATTGCTTTATTGTATTGCCAAAATATACAAAAACAAGGACATGGTCATTATCTATTCGATCAATCTTTCTTCAGGTAAAATAACTGCAGGAGGTACACAGTATTTAAAAACCTTAAACACAGTATTTAAACTTTATTCATAAATCAGTAAAACATGCACCTCAGACAATAATGTTTAACACCACCCATACAGAATGGAATCATGTTATTATTTTTACATAATTAATCATTTAACTGAATAAGTTTGTTCGCTGGTGTGTTGATTGGAGGGCCAGTATCAGAGACAAACATGTACATACAATTGGAGCTCACGATAGCTGTGTTAATAAATAAATATATATATATATATATAGCAGAGTGGCTTTTCAAGTAATGTTAATAATTGTATATGTATAAGACTGGCTTCTAATGCAACATTGAGTCTCTTTACAGTCCTGGACCATCATATGGTGGTTTGAGCACTTGTTGGAAATCATAACACACCCAATAAATCACTAGCTAATTAATACTATTATAAATGTTTCATAGAGCTAGCCACCGCAAGGCTACTAGCAAATAGCAGCTAGGCCCTGCTAGCTGCTGGCCGCAGCTAGGTCCCGCTAACAGCTGGCTACAGCTCAGCTACTAGCTAGTAGCAATTAAGGTCCTGCTGACAGCTAGCCAGGCTTCCAGCTAGTAGAAGCTAGGTCATGCCAATTCATAGCCACTAGATACATATCATATTTGTGCTTGTTATACAGATGTATATATTCAATTATAATCCTTGGTGGTTAAAATTATTCTTGTGAAAACACAACTATTAGACCGATGATTTAAAAGGTGCATTCTTAATCAGAATCCACCGTTTCAAATATGACTTGAATATTAAATACAATTTACATCATGCAAACAAAGATGTTACAGCAGGTCTTACTTTAGACGCTCATCTTTTAAAGTCAGTTGAGCATGAAAAATAATATAAATAAAAACAATTTGGCCAGTTTGGTGCCCTCCCAATGGTATCATGTGGTATATATATAGTATATATATATACACACACATATTCATACATACATACATACACATATATATATATACATGCATACATATATATTTACACATGCGTACATATATATATACACATACATACACACATATATATATATATATATATATACACACACATACACATTAAGACACCCAAAGACACATTACAGAACAAGATAAAATACAGGAATAAAAACAAAAACAAAAATCAATAAAAGGTTACATAAAAATATTTAAAAGCCAACACAATACAATACAAATGAAGAGGCAGAAATAGGACCATATATATAAAAAAAACATTTATACACCCCGTTATTAAAATAATCCAGAAAAATGTAATTCAAGAGAAAATGCAAGTGCGTTAACATCGCCCTAAATACATTTACTAATCACAATGAATGACCATTAGACTGCTCTAGACAGCAGGAGAGTACTGCAGTACCTGAGTATGGTGCTCATTGGCATATTAGTGTTAGCTGATGTTCCTATGATGCTAGCATTCCTGTTAACATTCGTTAACAAACATCGTCCTTGCTGGGGCAAGGGGGTGTGTCCTGGAGTCAGGGGCGTGTCTGTGAGGAGGAGGCGTGTGCTGTTGACATTTGTGCCATGTGTAGATGCTTGTCGGTTAAGAAGGTGTGTCCTGCATAGGGGCCCGTGTTCTGTGGAGTGGGTGTGTCCGGTTGAGGGGCGGGACCTGCGGACGGGCATGTCTGTGGAGGGGGCGTGTTCTGTGGAGGGGGTGTGTCCTATTGAGGGGCGGGACCTGCGGACGGGCATGTCTGTGGAGGGGGGGTGTTC
>JAOPUD010000027.1:3429747-3440086 GCA_027122715.1 Trisopterus minutus
TGGTGAGGGAGCGTGTTTACGCAGTAGGTGCTGGACTAGTTAACCCCGGGTAATCTGGTGAGGGAGCGTGTTTACGCAGTAGGTGCTGGACTAGTTAACCCCGGGTAATCTGGTGAGGGAGCGTGTTTACGCGGTAGGTGTTCTGCGGCTCCATGGAGGTGATGACCCCGTCCTCCGCAGGCGAGCTGCTGTAGCAGCAGTTAGACGAAGCGTAGTCCTTAAACGCCTTCCTGGCCACCTCCTCAGTGATACAGGGGATACTGCAGCACACACAGGCACACACACACACACACACACACACACACACCACACACAGGCACACGTTCACACACACACAGGCACACAGGCACAGACGGACAATTAATTAATAATTCAGTTAATTAACAGTCCCTAGTTGTTCTATATATGAGAGTATTATTGCGTTGAGTGCTGTCATGTGGAGTACTATGGTGTTCTGGTGTGGCGGTGTTGTGTGTTGTGATGGTATGTGTTGTGTGTTGAGTTTTGAGGGCTGGGTTTTTTTTGGTCGCATGCTATGTGTCGAGTGGGATAGGACTTGAAGTGGACCTTTGTGGTGTTTGGTGTTGTGCGGCTGAGTTTTAGGGTTGAGTTTTTGCGTGTTCGGCGTTGTGCGGCAGAGTGTGGATGTGTTGGGTTTTAGGGTTGAGTTCTGGGTCTCACCTCCAGTCCCGCTGGTCGGAGGGCGGGGCCACGGGGGCCAGCGGCTGGAGAGGCACCGGGGGGGGGAGGAAGCCACCTGCAAGACACCATCATCATCATCATCACCATGGGAACCAGGGTGGTCCTGGGGTACTGGAGTAGGGTTAGGCTAGGATAGAGGAGAAAGGACAGAGAAGGTGTGGTAGGACAAAGAAACTAAGATAGAGGAAGTGTGGAGTTACGACAGAGGAAGTAGCTAAAGGGAGAGGCTCTAGGATAGAGGAGGTAAGGGGAGAGGCTGTAGGACAGAGGAGGTAAGGGGAGAGGCTCTAGGATAGAGAAGATACGGTAGAGGAGATAGGATAGAGGAGGTAAGGGGAGAAGCTTTAGGCTAAAGGAGGTATGGTAAAGGAGATAGGAGGTGTGGTAGGACAAAGGACAAAGGAACTAGGATAGAGGAAGTGTGGAGTAACGACAGAGGAAGTAGCTTAAGGGAGAGGCTCTAGGAAAGAGGAGGTAAGGGGAGAGGCTCTAGGATAGAGGTAAGGGGAAAGGCTGTAGGACAGAGGAGGTAAGGGGAGAGGCTCTAGGACAGAGGAGGTAAGGGGAGAGGCTCTAGGACAGAGGAGGTAAGGGGAGAGGCTCTAGGATAGAGGGGGTAAGGAGAGCGGCTCTATCCCAGAGGAGGTAAGGGGAGAGGCTCTAGGACAGAGGAGGTAAGGGCCCGGGGAGAGGCTCTAGGACAGAGGAGGTAGGGTAGGATAAAGGAAGCTTGCCTCCAGCCATGTTCTCGTAGCCGGGCACGTTGCCAAACATGCCTGGGGGCGGGGGTGCGCCTGGCGCGTAGACAGCTGCAACGTAAAGATAGAACGGTAAATCAACACCGCCGGCGGATGCCAGACTCAAGTCAGAACACATCCAGCTGAGCCGCCAAAGGCCAGATCCTGTGCAACCAACCAATCAGATAGCCTGACATCTGTATGTATGTGAGGCTAACGTTACGTTAATGTCTACGTTTTATTATTTATTAATTATATGATGGTTAATTACCCGTGTTTCATAAATACGGGAAAAAAGGGATTTTCAAAGTGTGTTTAATTTTTTTTTTTGGAATATTACCAGTAGGCCTACCACTGACTCATAATACTGACCAAATCCTAATTATACCCAAATAAATACATACGTACATAAATACATACACACACATATATACACACACACACACACACACACACACACACACACACACACACACACACACACACACACACACACACTTGATCACTGGGCCACTTTTTGTTTTTACATTGCATTTACACAAGTTAATATACTGCGAATGATGCTGCCACTGGGCCACTTAACAGTTTGTTTGGTTTATCCTTACTTTAGCATTTTTTTTAGTTTTCCATAGCATTACTTTAGCACTTTGTACTTTTATTGTATTACATCTTGTATCTCTTGTTTCACTGATGCTGTGCTGTACCTCAAGCATTAATAAAGTGTTACCTTCTTATTTGATCAACAGTGGTAAAGGGCGGCGCCTGCTGGCGGCGGGCGGTACTGCACCCACCTCCAACGCCGTCCGTTATTTTGAAATGGGCGAGACTAGTCGACCTCAGTCCAAATACCCACGCAACATTTTGCATTAGTTCCTCTCCAAGAGCCCACAATCCCACAAGCATGAGGTAGTAATTACGTAGGACTTCCTCTGCACTATATTGTGATATGCTTCTGAACATAGTAGTAGTCTTCTAACTAAATCACCTCCATATAAAAAAGGAGTTTCATGCCTTCAAAGAATGCCCCCTATCATGTAAAGACATGGCCCACCCGAAGTGCCCCTGGCCCTTCCTCATTCCTCGGTCCACCTCCCCCAACCAGCAACTGGTCCTGGCCAGCAGACTGAGGTTTACTCAGTTTAAATTCATGCCGCGGTTCCAAAAGGCGTGACAGCATCCACAGTTAACTAAGTCAAATCGGTCCTGATGCAGAAAACCAAACCTCTGGTTTTGCAACTCAATTGAATCTGAACCAGTTAGCATCGCTAACCAGGGACCGCACCTCATCGCTTCTCTTCAAAGGTCTCTGATAATCTCTGAATCCGAAAACCGAGTTGAAGCATCGCTTCTTCACAAGTAAATTGTCACTCATACCTGATCCCATGGAGGGGTTAATCATCATCTTCTGACCGGATCAGTCCCTCCTGTCGTAAATAAAATCTGTAGATCAGTTGCTGCAGTGTACAGAACACATTTCCCGCATACTCCGCCTGGACCCGGGCACTAAGTGGGCTTGGAACACTCCCTCCACCTCACCCTCTTCCAACCACATCAGCGCCTCCCGACGGCCAAACCCCGCCCTCTTCCAGCGCATGACAATGCAGCGAAACCAGAGCATGTGGTTGGCATACACCAGAGAAGAGGTCAGTGAGGTTACTTAATTTAACTCTTAAAAAAATCTGCTCAAAAGGATGCTGACGTCACTTCCGGATGCTTTCTGAGTCCCTTTGGCACTTATAATATATATATATATAATAAATATATAATATAAATATATTATATCAATTATATATATACATAAAATATATAACAATTAACTTCGACGGAAAGTCCTCCTTAAGACATTGTTTATGATTCTGCTTCAGCTTCAGATGCCATCAAGAGTGGCCTCGGGTCGTCCGTCCCTGACCAATCAGCAGCGTTCATTTAGCAGAACGCTGTAGCGTGTGCGGCCAACAGCGGCCCGAGCTGAAAGAAATCCAAAGGACGTAAGTAGTAGTGCTCTCTGAAACACGGGACGATTGAAACACAGCGATTTTCTCGAAAACCACGCAAGTCTGACACATTTCGTCAGTACGTTCAGCATGCAAGAACTGACCGACCCCGGGAAATCTCGTGCAATTACGTCATTCCATTCGACTGTTATCCCACAAACCTGTTTTTGTTTTTGAGATAAAAGAGGGATGGAAGGCAATTAGGTTGAAAGAATGGCGAAATATCTGTTAGTTGGTTTCGCCCACTCACTCACTTCCAGGGAAACAGACTTGCTGGGAAGTCAAGCCCACAACAGTGAAAACCCAACCCCCAGCACTGGACCCCTACTATCCCGGGTCCCCCTATCACTACCACCATTATGGGGTCCACTCTTTCCAGTGTTTCTACAGCTAAACAAAAAATCTGCAATATAAGCAGAAAATCATGATCACAGCTATTACTTAAATTAAGGGCTGAAGCAGCTTTCGCTGGTCAGGAGAATGAGCTAAGGCTTAAGCAGGCATAATTGGATTTACAAAAGACAAATTTAGAAATAACACTGAATACTGTAGGCCTAGAGAAAGGACTGCAGCTGCGATGGCCAAAGCAGAGGTCTTAGTAAGGAAGAGGGTTCTGGGGTCTGGGGGGTCTGGGGTGGTGTTTCTCACCACCAATCAAGCTGCAGTCAAGGTATGGAACCAGGGTGCCTTGAGCGTGTTGTTTCATGGCGGTCGGGGGAACTCCAGTCGGAGGGTTGTGTTGGACCGTTGTCGTTCATGTTGGGTTTGATTCAGAACTCTTCAAAGGCAGAGGAGATCAGGTACGGAAAAATAACTCTTGAAACCTTATGGACCAGTCCGTGTATCAAGTATTTAGCAGCTGTGGTTCAATGTTATGCTTACCGGCTTGCCTGTCTGTCTAACTATCAATCTGTCTGTACCTGCCTGCCTGTCTGTCTATCTGTCGGTCTGTCGACCATCTGTCTGTACGTCTGTTTGCCTACCTATCTACCTGTTTACCCCTCTGTCTGTCCATCCATTCATCTAGTTTCTAGATGTGTTCTCTATGCTAAAAAGCAAGGTACCTCAATCACACACACACAATTACACAATCACACACACACACACACACACACACACCATCACACACACCACCACACACAATCACACACACACAAACACCCACCATCACACACACACACACACACACACAAACACCCACCATCACACACACACACACACACACACCACCACACTCATAATCATACACACACTACATCCCACACACGTGTCCTCACACACACAGACCTCAACGTGTCCTCACACAAACAGACCTCAAGCGGTTCCAGTCCAGTCTTTATTGTTCCAACAGGGAGAGTGTAGGGGCTGCATATTGTACACATTAAATTATCAAATTATATATATGTCAAATCAAAAAGTGTATGACTCATTCAATACTTAATAAATACTTCATGAATACTTATTCGAAGACCAGAAAGACGATGATGATTCAAGTGTGGATGTGAATGTGTCTCAGTCTCAGTTTCAAACTAACATCAGAGAGCCCAGAGAGGGAGACAGGTTTCTGGGCAGTGAGACAGGTTGAAAGGATAGAGAGGTACGTGGAGAGCGAGACAGGTTTACAGGAAAGACAGGGACTTGGAAGGTAAGATGTTCAGAGGACAGACAGGTACGTGGAGGGTGAGACAGGCTCAGCAGGCGGACAGGTACGTGGAGGGTGAGACAGGCTCAGCAGGCGGACAGGTACGTGGAGGGTGAGACAGACTCAGAGTCGTGGAGGGTGAGACAGTGTCAGAGGACAGACCGGTCGTGGAGAGTGAGACAGGCTCAAAGGACAGACAGGTCGTGGCAGCTCTTGGAGCGGGCCTTGAGAGCGAGGTGCTGGTTGTTGCGGGCGGCCAGGCCCCCCAGGAAGCGACGTGCCTTCTTTGCCAGGCTGAGTGGGGGAGGCCCCGAGCGGGCCGGGCCCCCGTCACGGGACCCTGGGTGGGTCGCCCCCCCGTCGCGTGGCCCCGAGCCCCCGTCATGGTGGGGCAGCCGTCTCCGCAGGCGGATCTGTCGCACCACGCCCTGGAACAGCTCGCCCACGTGGTGGTGCAGACACGCCGACGTCTCGATGAACTTACAATCGAACATGACTGCACAAGCACGACCTTCTGGGAAACAAGAGAAATCCGTCAGGCCCTCGAGGCACCGGCTGCACGGCAGGAGCTACAGGAGCCGCTGTAAGATGAACGTGTCGCTCCAGTGCAACAGGGCCAAGAGATGCTGGGCTGGAAGCCAACCCACAGATTCAGGGGACAGTGAAAACAAAGACCAGGGGTGTAGCAGACCTCAGGAGGTGAGGGGGTGGAGGTTTGACCCTGTCAACTGCTAAACAGAATGAGAGCTTAAGGGATGTGCCTACCAACACGTTTGTACAATGTACTATATGATCAAATGACCCCTCTGCGGTTACTCTGTATCCCAAAATATAACTAACCCAAACCTTTTCATTATAGACTTTGAGACTCTGAAAACATCTGTTAGGTAATCTCATTTTGATTTGATATGTTATTGAAATAAATATGTCCAGTCTCAAAAGGACTTGGACTAACGACATTTCTGGTTTCTCCTGTGCTTAATCACCCACGTTAAAGTATACATACCCCAGAAAAAATCTATGAGCAAGAAATAAGAAATAGACATCCTCTTTACCATAGGGATGCAACTCAAAACTGGATTGTGCACGCAATAGTAATACTACAAAGGAGTCCCAAGGAGGAAAGGGCTCTTACCCAGACCGTTAGAGAAGAATGATACCCAGCAAAGTTAAGAGATCTCTGAATGAGAGATGGGACAGACCTCGCTTGGGTCTAGACTCTAACTCTGGAGATGTTTAACCAGTGACTGAAATCCATCGTAGGAGGAAACAAGTCTTATCATAGAAAACTCTTGGGTCACACAACACTAGAACGAGAGGTCCTACTTTCTACTGAGACCTAGAGGGGGTGGTCCTACCTTCTACTGAGACCTAGAGAGGTCCTCCCTTCTACTGAGACCTAGAGAGGTCCTACCTTCTACTGAGAACTATAGAGGAAGGTCCTCCCTTCTCCTGAGACCTAGAGAGGTCCTACCTTCTCAAAGACCTAGAGAGGGCCTACATTCCACAGACCCCTAGAGTGGTCTTATCTATTACAGAGACCTAGTGAGGTCGTTCCTTCTCAAAGACATATGAAAGGAGGGCATACCATCTACAGAGACCTAGATGGGGTCCTGCCTTCTACAGAGACCTAGAGAAGGGGGGTCTACCATCTACAGAGACCTAGAGGGGTCCTACCTTCTATAGAGATGTCCCTGGACCGGACCAAGTCCGACTTGTTTCCCACCAGGATGATGGGGATGTCGTCCGCCTGTCGTAATCTACGGAGCCGGATCCGCAGCTCGGAGGCGGACTCAAAACTAGAGCGATCGGTGATGGAGTAGACGATAAGATACGCACTGGCCTTCTTCATCACATCCTCTTCCTCCTGACCAGTAACACACTGATGATTAAAGTCAGTCAATATGAAGCTTTCCTTATTTTATCTTACTATAGAGCCCTTACCGTATCTCACTATAGACCACTTATCTTACCTCACTATAGACCCCTTATCTTACCTCACTATAGACCCCTTATCTTATCTTACTTTAGATTCTAGTAAGCTTAAGGTCAAAGGTTATATTACCATTTTGTCTGTATCCCACGTATCCATGACGACCAGTGTTGTCTCTTCTCCGTCGACTGTCAGCGTTCTTTCGTAGTGGTCGCCTTGGAAACAGTAACAAGAACAGAAATTAAACATATAAGATGAATTATTATTATTATTATCATACGTTGCATGTCTTATGAATTCTGGCCACAACTAGCGCTGCGTTAGCCAGCTAGCGATGTGTTAGCCAGCTAGCGTTGCGTTAGCCAGATAGTGATGTGTTAGCCCAATAGTAATGCGTTAGCCAGATAGTGATGTGTTAGCCAGCTAGCGATGTGTTAGCCAGATAGTGATGTGTTAGCCAGCTAGCGATGTGTTAGCTAGTTAGTGACGTGGTAACTTACCTAGTGTGGTGTGTGCCAATCTAGTGTGGGGACCTTTAATTTAAACTTTGTTTGGTTTTTATGATTGAATTGTGAGTCCCTAGAACAGCGCTACAAATAAAATGTACTATTATTAGGCTTACTAGTTTTGTGTAAGCTAGTGCCTTGTTAGCCTTACTAGTATTGTGTGAGCAAAGCTGGTGTTGACTGAGCCAAGCAAGTGTTGGGATTGCCTAGTTAGATTGTGTTAGCCTAGCTATTGTTGAGGTTAGGGAGGTGGAAACTCTGCTGATCCATAATGCCATCCACTGCCCCAGGCCCAGCCAATCCCAGCAGTGTGTGGTTCAATCAATTAATGATGGAGATGAGTTAGTCAAGGTTATGGACAATGACATGAAAAGACACACAGTACAGAGACGGGTCATTAAGGAGCAGGAATGGGTTAGACAGTGAATACAGAGACTTTTCCCAAATATCAAATATATGTTAATGATGATTTAATATGTTCAACGCTTTGCGATGCTTTTACCCAGGTTACCACGATAACCACAAAGAGCCATTGCTAGTTACCAGTGGTAACTGATGGTAACAGTAGTAACTACCCACCCACGGGCGACTCCTCCTTATTGGAGACTCCGGCGAATATTCCAGCCAGACTGCTCTTCCCGACGCCATGGTCTCCTAGCAACAGCACGCGATACAGGAAGTCTTTGTAACGGCTCGGCCCTAATCGGAGGACTTCAAAGTGCCAGACGGCGTCTCCTTCATTAATTGCATTGAGATGGGTGACCTCCGGCCTGCCGTATATATATATATATATATACATCTAGAGCAGGAACCTTTGAGGTGAGCAGCAGATTGCTTTGTTTGCTGGAGCCGGCTCAGCCCACGCCTCCCCTGGACCCGGGAGCTGCTGGGAGCCGGGCCAGACCACAACCTGCCTCCGCCGCGCTGGAGGGGAACTCTGGCCGCCGATTGTGAGAACTTCCTGTCACAGGAAGAGAGAGAGCGCGAGAGACAGAGAGAGAGAGAGAGAGAGAGAGAGGGGGAGAGAGAGCGAGAGAGAGAGCAGAGGGGGTGAGCGGAGTTAAGCTGAGAGTAGAGGGAGGGAGAAGGAGAGTGCGAGAGAGAGAGAGGGATGGAGAGAGAGGGGAGAGAGCAGAGTTTAAGTAGGAGTAGAGGGATGGAGAGAGAGAAAGAGGTAGAGAGGAGAGATGGGCGGAGCAGAGTTTAACTGAGAGTAGAGGGATGGAGAGAGAAAAAGAGGGGAGGAAGAAGGAGGGTGCAGAGTTAAACTGAGACGAAGGATGGGAAGAGAAATGAAGAGAGAAGGAGGGAGAGAGAGGGAGATGGGAAGAGCAGAGTCGAACTGAGAGAGAGATGAGAGAAAGACCACGGGGTGCTTTTTTGGGGGGTAATTTTAGAACCAAACAGTGGACATAGGGGGTTAGGATTAGGGCCAACCCCACCCCATGCCTGACCCCCCTCCTCCCCTGCAAGCAGTTCAACTTTGGCTGCATTCCAAAATAAACCCCCGCCCCTTGTGATCCGTCTGAGATCTCTATTAGGATAGAGCTCTCCTCGCTGCTGTTACCTCTCTCTGCTCTCCATACGTTCACCGCTGTAAAATCAGCCCTGGCACACACACACACACACACACACACACACACACACACTTGCACCTCAAGGGTTTCCGTCGGCCTGGTCATATCAGCCAAGTCAAATATAATGCCACAATGTCGTTATAGCGGGGTTGGGAACCCCCCCCGGAGATCCCATGAGAACTGTTTCCTCTATAACCGTTGAAGCCATAAAACGTTGTTTTACAGACAGAGACCCTGGGACCTGGATGTGTTTCAGTCAGCTAATCATGGGACTGGAGCAGCCGCTGTGCTGGGTTTAATAGTTCTGAAACCTCCCATTCAAGTGACTCTGTGCTGGTGGCACACGTGCGTGACTGCATGGGATGTGTGTGGCTGGATGTATTGTGTGTCTGCGTTGTTATGTGTGTTTCTGGATTAATTGTGTGTCTGCATGTGAGGTGTGTTTCTGTATGAAGTGTGTGTCTATTAGATGTGTGTTTCTGTATGTAGTGTGTGTCTATGAGATGTGTGTGTCTGTATGTAGTGTGTGTCAGCATGTGGTGTGTGTTTATGTATGTGTTGTGTGTTTCTGTATGTAGTGTGTGCCTGTATGTGGCATGTGTCGTTATTCGATGTGTGTCTGTCTTGAGTTGCGTGTGTATGAACAGAGAAATTTAGTTTTGTCTCGCTGTCTTCCACTAAATGAACATTAGAGAATAAGAGTTAAATGGGAGAAAGGGATAGGGTTTTACGATGAAGTGTTCAGTGTTCATACATACACAAGTGTGCGTATGTGAGTGTGTGTGTGTGAGCACAGATGCTGCCGGAATGTCCATGCTTGGTCAACCTCCCACTGTTTTGCATCTAAAGTCATTGGGGGATAAAACAGCAGAGAGAGAGACAGAGCGCAGAGTACAGAGCGCAGAGCAGTCTTTCTTGTTATTTTTGGTTCAACTGAATATCTTTTTGAGGCCGTCGGACCATCGTTGGTTAGGGCTCCCAGCAGCGAGGCACCTAATTACAAGATAACCAGATGTACGGGAGGAATGCGTGCCAGGGCAGCAGTAGCCGGCGTTTTCAAAAGAACTACCCGCAAGGAACAGCGTGTCATCGTGACACGCGACGACCTCGGAGCAGCATCTTCAGAACCTGTGGCTTTTTTTTCTCTGAGGAGCTGATGTGACGACTCAACGTTCCTCTTCCTTTAACCGCCAGCCAACAGAAGGGGGGGGGGGAGGGGGTGGGGGGGGGGGGGGAGGGGGGGGGGGG